>JBBBDQ010001767.1:2337500-2372500 GCA_037127315.1 Ascarosepion bandense
TGACCTAGCCGGGAGTATATATATATATATGTGTGTGTTTGACAGAAAAAAACTAAAATTTTAAAATTTCAAAACAAAAATAAACTCCCAAATACTCGTAGGGAGATCATAAGTATGTGTGGTCATAGAAATAAGTATAAATTACAGTAATTATCCTATTCTTCAAATTGGTCACAATAAGATTTTTTGACCAAGCAGTTACTTCCCCACCACCTACCACTACCAACTCAAGGGTCAAACCTCATACCCCCACTCCCAAAGAGTAAACTACTACAAAAATTCCTCTAGCTTAACACTATAAAAACCAATACCTCTCAACACCTTCCTTTACTAGAGCTAACCTCTGGACATAGAATTTTTTCTCATTCTCTGTTTATAAGGGGTTGAAGAATGCATGTCTTAAAATGACATGTTGAAAATGGCTATTTCCCCGCTATGTTTTATCTGAACTTATATATATATATAATAAAAATCCCGTCTATTTTAAATACGATATATTTGGTTTCTTCTTAAAATATAAGCCAAGAATCTCCCGAATATGATATGAACTGCGCCAGCATTGCGTTAATTAGATATTTTTATTAAAATTTTAATTATGTTACGATCAGTCTTTACTCAAAACATGAAGATTGCGTTGTGCATGAAACTCCGAGTCGTGCTAACCGTGAGGAATAATGTGTATATTTATTAATATATACTTAATAGCTCTGTTATATTAGATCGAACGCTGTTTTATTAACACCAGCACTATATGTTCGATCCTTATATTCATATATATATATATATATAAAAACCGATAAAATGCAGCCGTAACTTCTACTCCAACAGTTTCTTTCCTCGCACTTCCCGACTGTGGAATTCTCTTCCAAACGATTGCTTCCCCGACGGCTACAATCTCCAGGAGTTTAAATGTAATGTCAATAGACACCTCCTAACACACTAACCTGCTCCCATTCTATCAAGCACTCTTCCCATCTGCCTAACCGTCATCCTTGGTATCCTTACTCATCTGTCACCTTCCTCCTGACATTCCCTATGTCTAACCACTCCTTCTCTTTACCTTCCCCTATGTAGCCCCATGCGCAATAGTGGCAGTGGAATGCCTTGCTTGGGGTGAGATGATATATATATATATGAAATTAATGTAATTTCTACAAAGAGGCACGTAGAAGCGACCATAATCTTAATCGTGATAGACAATTATCCAAATACTACTAGAATTAATCATTCAGATAAATCGGCCACACAGCTACTGACGCATTCAGATATATTAATGAACACGAAAAGCCTAAATCCACCAGGGAAGGCGGATTAACTAATCATAAAAAATGCCAACCAGCTAAGTTAAAACAATATAGATTAACTGAAATAATCCCTTAGCCTGTAACCTTGTGTCAACTGTCAACTAATTTCACGTATCCTTAAGAATGAGTTCCTGGTCATGACGGTAAACTGCATCCGGCAGCAAGGCCTCTGATTGAGAGGTTGTGAGAAACATGGAACCACCTCTTAATTGCTGTTGTTCTCAGGTCCACCCTGACCCGGAGTGGTAACACCTGTTAGGGTCCCAGCTATGCGCAAATAGTTAACCCTCAAACTGGGGTCAAAATACTATGAAAGTATATAAAAATATACAGCAATCTTTTACAGCAAACTGAACTTCAGGTTTTTTTTTTGTTTGTTTGTTTTGTTTTTCTTAGCTTAGATTAAATACTACTTCATGAATATATAGTTTAGAATCAGGATTTTATTGAATATGGTATACTAAGGTATATTTTAGATTAAAAAACAAATTAAGTATTTTGTGGGTTATTTATTTTGGTAAAATAATTTTAAAATTATATTGGAGCATAAGCTATCAATAAAACATTGCAATTAATTAAATTTTAAAGATATTTTTAAGGGGTTGGAATTTTTTACGTTGGGATTTAAACTGAATAATTTTAGTATATCAAGGGATATTGTAGTGAAGAAAACTAACTAGTATTTTGTGAACCATTTATTTTAATAAATTTAATTTTAATTTTTAAGTTATATTGGAGCACAAGTTATAAATGAAACATCATGATTATTTAAATTTTAACGAAAAATATGTTCAATGTTCACATAAAACGGGAAGTTCATCTCTACGGTTCAGTATTTCACCATTTTTAGGGAACCTTAAAATCTGCAGCTTTTCACTCATGCACAAAGGGCGGATGTTGCAGAACGACTTACAGATACATGTTTTTTTCCAGAATTTTCCATTTTGCTTTGGTGGTTTTGTTTGTGCCCTTTAACTTCCAAACATATGCAGAAAGGGATGTTTGGTTTCAGTACGTGTTGTTTTTAAAGGCAGTTAATCTACGGGTTCTTTCACTTTTTAGTAATATATATATATATATATAATTCATATTGATGTTATGAATTCTAAATAAATATTATTAGCTCTACTTTGTATTGAGCACTTTTTAAGTATAGTGTTTCTTTGGATACGGAATTTTATTCGATCCATACCTACTCTCTCTCTCTCTCTCTCTCTCTCTCTCTATATATATATATATATATATATGGAACGTACCGTCTAGGTAGGCAAGGGAGGCAGTACCCATGCTGAATAAAATAGATCAGCAGCTACATTTCCCTTCCGTAGCACAATTTGCACCTTCTTCTTCTTCTTCTTCTTCTTCTTCTTCTTCTTCTTCTTCTTCTTCTTCTTCTTCTATGTTCCCTGTCCCTTCAGGACGTAGGCGATCATGGTTCTCCACGTCTCCCTATCCCTTGTGGCTCTTAGTATGTTTGCTCCTGTTGCTCCTGGCAACCCCCGTTCCGTCATCCACCTGATCAGGCCCTGCAAATATGTTATCCGCTGCCTTCCTCTGTTTCTCTTTCCTTCTATCTGGCCAGTCAGTATCAGGTTTTCCAGGCTATCCTTCCTCATTGCATGTCCCAGGAACTTCAGTTGTCTCTTCCTGATGCTCAGCATCAATTTCCTTTTTGTTGCCATTCTTTCTAACACCTCGTCGTTGCTTGTATGCTCAGTCCACGATATCCGCAGCATCCTTCTGTAGAACCACATTTCGGCCGCTTCCAGTTTTGTCCTCATTTTCGATGATATTGTCCAGAAGGTTACTCCGATTATTATGCACATAGAACAAAATATTTAATGATTTTTTTGTAGATTTACTACTTAGCTTGAGGCATAACTTGCAACACGTGCTTGATATTGAAGCAACAGACCGTTTCATGCTGAACGCTATATGCGCTGTGTTTTTGTTCGACTATTTATACATACAGGTCAGGAATGCATTATGCATAGTCCATCGTTTTATATTCCAACAGTATTTTTCGGTAGGCTATAACGGTTGTGTTTTGAATTATTCAGCAGAATGCTATTGAGTGGGAATAATTGTGGATCTGTATGCAGTTTTTTTTTTTTTTTTGCTATTTATATTTGCATGGGCTCTATCCCTGTTATTAAGCACTATATGCCCCATAAACATTTTTATTTTGTCATATATATATAATTATTTATAGCTGCGATTACATACTAGGATCGTACAAACATGAATGAAAATGTTATAAAATACTAGAAAAAGTCCGCCCTAATTTTGAAACTTTCGCTTACTTAAAAATTATAGTCGCGCGTTCGTAAAAAATCACTTTTTGTGTGTTTGAAATACGAAAAAATCAGTTGTTATAAATCACCTGACGATACCGAAAGGTTGAAACCTAGATTACAGAAATAACTTATTTCCAAATGGAATATATATATATAGGCCAAGCTGTTGTTTGTCAACCATTACAAGCAACCTCTCCTGCCTCCCATAAGCATGGACCAAGCGATTCTCTCGGAGAGTAATACACTACGCCTCCTCGGACTTACACTCTCCTCAGACCTCAAATGGAACCACTATATTGAATCCATAGCAAAATCTACTACTAAGAAGGTTGGGTCACTATGTCGATCCAGGATGTTTTTTCCACCTGAATCCATCCTGCATATATACAAGTCAACCATCCGTCCGTGCATGGAGTACTGCTGCCATTTATGGTCAGGTGCACCTGCCGTTCTCCTCGGTGTTCTTGATAGGCTCCAAAGGAGAGTCTGTAATGTGATAGGTACTGATCTGGTGGCTCGACTGCAGCCACTTCCCCATCGTCGAAATGTGGCCTCCCTTTGTCTGTTCTATAAATACTGGCTTCTGCTCAGACGAACTTAAGTCACTGATGCCTCCTCAACAGGTGTTTACTCGTGCAACCAGACTGGCAACTGGATCCCACCCATTCACAGTCAGGTTAGCCAAATGCAGACGACAATTCTACTCCTTCAGCTTCTTCTCTCGCACTTCCCGCCTGTGGAACTCACTCCCGTATTCTTGCTTTCCTGACGGCTACAACCTCCAGAAATTTAAATGCAAAGTCAATACTCATCTACTAACCACTGGACTCTAGCTCTCTCCCCACCCCTGTATAATCTTCCCTTTCTCTCCACCTATGTATCTGTCATCGCACCTGCTTTCTCAGCTTTCTATTGCTCTTTTCTAACTAGTTTGTACTCCTCACTCTTTTCTAATTAATCTTTTTACATTTATGTAGCCCCCTGCACATCAGTGGCGTTTCCGCCTTGCTCGGGGTGAAATGATTAAAATATATATTAAAATATATATTAAAATATATATATATTAAAATATATATTAAAATATATATATATATATATATATATATATATATATATATATATATAATAACTACATAGACTCTGTAAGTATGCAGGCCGTAAATTTATATTAAAATAAACCTCCGAAAAAACCATTAACAAACAGAACCTAAATCCGTTACAATCCGGTGTACTAAGACGTCGGATATATGGGGAGAAAAAAAAGAAACCCGCGGAACAAGAACAAAACATTCAATACTCCGAAGTAAAGAAAAAAACCCAAACAGAACCAAACACAAGAAAAAGTGCTCAATACAAAGTACGAAAGAAAAGATACAATAGTAGAGCAAAAACACACTTTTGGCTCACTCTAGATTTTTGTGTGTATATATATATATATATATATATATATATATATATGTATGTATTCAAACATATTTTATTCAAGTTGACATACAAGTTCATTCTTTTTTATTCGAATGGTTTCCACCATCTAGATAGACAGTCAGTCATTTAAGTGCCATACATGATAAACACTTGGGCGCTCATGTCTCAAAAGAGACAAGACTAACCGAACTGAAGATTTTCCTACAGTAGCTTGTCATTGTTTTATGCAGTAGACTAGTTGCTAACTAAATCTATAGAACCTAATCTGTCCTGCTCTTTAACCCTTCACTGGGGGGAGACGAGACGGACATCCAAGATAATTTGTGCGTAAGAGAAAGGTAATAATTCATCTCTTCTTCTCCCAGAAGGACAGATAAATAGATAGACAACCGTTTTTTATTCAGATATTTTTTCAATCTTTCATATAACTGTACAAATATCGGAAGCAGATGGCGTCATGTCTGACTAAAAGTAATAGCGAAAGATTTTAATTAGGAAACATTTTCCCCTACCAGTCGCATAAGATCGTATATTGTTCAATAGACCAAGAAATTATTAGATTAAAAAAAGGTAAGTTTTCTCTGTTGTATTATAGTTGAGAACACTAACATATTTGAAAACGAATGAACTACTAAACAATAGCAAAATATTAGGAAATGTGAATAGTTACTCTATATATTTGACAATGAGGTACGGCGACTCGAAAGTAATCACTATTTGAACAGACAGGTCTTGTTGGTTGAATCTAATAAACATGTCTGAACCAATATATATATATATATATATATATATATATATGAGTGGAGCCATGAATAGCGGTTCGGAATGAGACCAAAGTTCGAATTCCAATTGAGTTCATTGCATTCACTTACATGCTGATACTCTTGGGAAAGGTCAAGGATCAATTACTTTCTCCTCCATCCCCATCTATGAGTAAAGTTGTGTGTGTGTGTGTGTGTGTGTGTGTGTGTGTGTGTGTGTGTGTGTGTGTGCTTACGTGCGTAGTTTCTGGGTATATATTTGGTGCGTGTAGCTCGGATTCTTGACAAGGAAATAAACTAGTTAATATAATATATATATATATATTATATTATATTATATATATTATATTATATTATATTATAATATTATATATATATATATTATATTATATATATAATATCATATATTATTATATATATATAATAATATATGAACATTAATAACATAAAATTCCATCGCTGTTACATGAGAAATAAACACAGAAACATTTGTACTGAAGAATGGAAAGGAAAAAAAGAAAGAAAGTAAATTCTTTATATTGTTCAAACTGTTGTCCTCATCTTTATTGTCATGTTTGCGACATTTCGGACGTTGTATGCCCTGGCCTTCTTCAGATGTAAGAAATTTCGAACCGAACTCTTTGTTTATGCTAGCACCTGAAGAAGACCGAAGCAAACAACAGCCGAAAAGTCATGTGTGTGCATACGTGCGTAGTTTCTGGGTATATATTTGGTGCGTGTAGCTTGGATTCTTGACAAGGAAATAAAGTAGAAAATAATATATCTAAACTTATTTATAAATGGAACTTTGTGTGTGTGTCCGTTACCTATAGACTCCGAAACGGCTGAACCGATTTTCTTGAAAATATACACAGTTGTACTATAAGCGTCTGCGAGTGTTCTTAGCTAGGTTTTGTGTCGAGGTACCCCCGATAAATATCGAAAATCGATAATCGAAAAAATCGGGTTATAGAAGGAGTGGTCCGATTTTAATCAAATTTGATACACTCATAGACAAAGACATAAGAAACGATATTCAGAAGTTTCAAGGTTGCAGTTCTTACAATAGTACAGAAAATCGATAATATATATATATATATATAAGGCAAGATGTTTGTGTATATGTCTGTTTATTTGTCTGTGTGTCCTTTATACAAATCCACAATTTTATCCGATTCTCACCAAACTTCACACAAATATTCGTTAGGCGGAGTCTGAGCTCCAGGACCATGGATTAGTTTTAAAGCTTTCATTACACACGAGCAACGCCGGGCTATACTGCTAGTGAACAATAGTTAAATAAAATTCTATCGATACTACATGCGAAATAAACGCAGAAACATTTGTAGTAAAGAAAGAAAGAAAGAAAGAAAGAAAGAAAGAAAGAATATTCTTTACATTATTCGGACTGATGTCCAATGTTATCCAATCAAATAAAATTTTTAAATGAAAAGTAAAATTTTATAAATGTAAAGCACGTTTCTTTTTTCTTTTTTTCTTTTTATTTTGTTAGAAAAATAAAATATGTATTCCATTTCATGCCTTTTTAAGTCTTAAAGTTTTTTGAACGACCCTCGTAATACATATAAGAAGATTGTTAGAAACGAAGAACAGAGTATTAACTTGCTGCGTGACATTCAGTCAGTCACTTAAGTGTCATATGTGATGCACGCTTGGGCGATCATGTCTCAAAAGAGACATAACTGACTGGGCAGAAAATTTTCTATCCTGCTCTTTAAACTATAGCTGAAGGGAGAAGAGACGGATTGTAATAATAATAAGAAGAAGTGGGGGATCAGTTTATTACTAAGTAACAATAGAAAACTGATCCCCTACTTTTTGCCCAGTAGAAGCTCTACTTATGTTTCCAACTATTATCTTCATTGAGTCAGTTAAGAGTCATACGTGATACACGCTTGGGCGATCATATCCCGAAAAAGACATGATTGACTGGGCAAAAGATGTTCTATCCTCCTCTTTAAACTATAGCTGAAGGGAGAAGATACAAGCTGTATTAATAAGTATTAATTAGTGGGGGATCAGTTTATTACTTAATAACAATAAAAAACGGATCCCCCACTTTTTGCCTAATAGAAGCTTTACTTATGTTTCCAAATATTATCTTCAGTCAGTCAGTTAAGTGCCATACGTGATACACGCTTTGGACGATCATGTCTCTTTCGAGACATGACTGACAAAGCAGAAGATTATCCTGCAGTAGGTTGCCATTGCTTTCTGCCGTAGACTGGTTGCCAGCCAAGGCTATAGAACCCAAACTGTCCTGTTATTTAACCCATAACTGGAGGGAAGTGACGGATTAAGACCTTTACCAAGGGTATTTGCGAGTAAGTAAATACAAGGAATTCAACTGGAATTCGAACTCGGCTCCCTGATTTGTCGTTCCGTGCTGATATCTACTGCACCACAACGCACATCTTTAATTCTCCCATATGGCAGAGAACGCTGGATATTTTTCTCACAAATGAAAATGCTACTTGACGCAACAAAGATTTTTTTTTTTTGTTGTTTTAGCGGAAGAATGCTGGGTATTGCATGAACAGAGTACGTTAACAGTAAGGAGATTTTAAGGAAAACGGTAGCAAAAAGATACCACTTTGACTCTTACATAGTAAATCTATAGAATCGGAATGAAATACCTAAAATTTTGAGTAAGGAAGACTTAAAAAATTAGACACTCACAGGACATAGCATAAATAAGAGTTAACAGCGAACCTTTATAAATAGATATCAGGAAAAGGAATGGGACGAATAACAAAAAGACAAACATTACTAAGAGCTATGAAGAATAGGAAGTCGTGGAGAGCCTTGATCACCTACCTAACAATCTTATGTAAATGGATGGTAGAAAAGAGAATGGGTGGGATCATAAAAAAGACAAACATTGATGAGGGCTATGAAAGATAGGAAGTTGTGGAGATCTTTAATCGCCTACCTAACACTCTTTTGAAAATAGATGGCAGAAAAGAAAATGAAAGGGACAGTAAAAAGTCAAACGTTGTGAAAAGATACAAAGGACAGAAAATCGTGGAGAGTCATGATCACCCATGTCCCTAACTGACACGGCCGCTAGAAGAAGCAAAAGAAGAAATCATTTGTTGATGATACATTCATTTTTCCTTCAGTTGTGGCGCAGTGGATACCGGTTCGAGATGAGAAATCGCAGAGCCGAGTTCGAATTCCAGTTGGGAAAACTAGTAATCTATCTCTTCTCTATCTAGCTATGGGTTAAATAACAGGACAAATTGAGTCATATAGCCTTGGTTGGCAACCGTTCTACCGTAGAATGTAACAGCAACCTTCTTGGAAATGTTCAGCTCAGTCAGTCATGTCACTTTCGAGACATGATCACCCAAGCGTGTATTACGTATGGCACTTAACTAACTGACATGATTGTAGTCGTATACACACTCTGGAAAAATACGCTAAGAATTTGTAGACTAAGCCGTTTCGACGAAGCTATCTTCTCTTAATCACGTTATTATTCAAAACCTATCATCCTGTAAAAAAGGCAAGAAAAATAAAACACTTATTTTATTTTTTTAACAAAAAAGAAACGTGCTTTACATTTATAAATTTTTACTTTCGATTAAAAAATTCTTTTGATTAGATAACATTTACTTTTCAGCTGTAAAAATTTACTTCAAGTCAACCAAAATTTATTTTGAGCGAAAAACAGTTTAGACAGAAAGAATTAAGGAATGAATAAAAGAATGAAAGAACTGTAAAAGAAAGAAAGAAAGAAAGAACTATTGACTGATTAGCTTTTTAAGGATTATCAACCCTTTGAAATTTAAAGAAAGTTAGAAAGAAAGAATGAAACAAAGAAAAAAGTATGATTATAAAAGGCAAAATGAAAGAATGAATGAAAAAAAGAATTATAAAATACTATAAGGAAGAAAGGAAGAATGAATGAAAATGAATGAATGAAAGAATGAATGAATGAAAGAAAAACATAAATACTACAAGAAAGAATTATAAAATTCTATAAGAAAGAAAGGAAAAATGAAGGAAAGAATGAATGAATGAATGAATGAATGAAAGAAAAATATAATTACCATACGAAAAAACGAAAAAAAGAAAGAACAAAATATAAAAATGCAAAAAGAAGGAATTACGAAAAATGAAATAATAAAAAGAAATAATGTAGAATGAAAAATAAAAAAGAAAGACCAGTGACCGGAATAAAAAAATTGACAATTTAAGAAAAACAATGATTGATCCATTTAAAAAGAAAGAAAGAAAGCAAAAAAGAAAGAAAGAAAGAAAAGGCAAAGATTTTAAAGGGCAAAATGAGAGAACGAAAGAATAAAAGAAAAACAAATCAAAAAAGATTATAAAAGAGAGAAAGAAAAAATAGATAAAGAAAGAGTTATAAAAGACTATCAGAAAGGAAGAAAGAAGGAAAGACCTACAAAAAGAAGAAATTATGAAAATAGAAAACCTGAAAGAAAGAAATGTAAAATGAAAAATAAAAGGAAATAACTCGTGAAAAAAAGCAACAAATTAATCAAAAAAGAATGAATGAGTGAATGAATGAATTATAAAAGATTATCACAAAGAAAGAAGGAAAGACATAAAAAAGAAGAAATTATGAAAAATGAAATGTAAAATGAAAAATAAAAGGAAATAACTCGTGAAAGAAAGCAACAAATTAATAAAAAAAGAAACAATGAATGAATGAATTATAAAAGACTATCAGAAAGAAGGAAAAAAAGACATGCAAAAAGAAGAATATATATATATATATATATATATATATATATATATATATATATAAGAAACCTGAAAGAAAGAAATGTAAAATTAAAAATACACAGCTCGTCACAGAAAGAAACAAATTAATCGAAAAAAGAAAGAAACAGAAAATGAATGAAAGAAAGAAAGAAAGAAAGAAAGAAAGAAAGAACGGTGGATAAGGAAATGAAAAACTAATGACTAACCAAAAAGAGAAATGCGTTAAAACGATAAAAAGAAAAACCAATAAAAAACAAGGAAATATTTGGAAGGCAAAGCACAAATAAAAACGAACAAAACTTTGCCTGACTTAATAGTAAAGAAATTAACCAGGACGAAAATAAAGAGATTCAAATTGGCGTTATATTTTTATGCTTTATTACAAAAGAAAACAGGAAAATCAAAGAAATTGTCCGCTATGACGAAACTCGTTGAAAGAGAGAGAAAAAGGGAGAGTACGAAATAAAGAAAAAGAAAGAATAAGAGAAAGAGTTAGAGAAAAAGAAACGGAGAAAGAGACAGAGTGTGAAAAAGAGAGGAATAGAGAGAGAAATGTAGAGAAAGGGAGAAAAAAGAGACAGAGAAAGAAACAAAGAAAGAAACAGAGAGATATAGAGAGAATGATAGAAAGAGAGAGAGTGAAAAACAAACGAAGACAGATCAAAAGAGAGACAGAAAGTAAGAAAGAGATAGAAATAGAGAAAAAGAAAGTGAGAGAAACAGAAAGAGAGAGAGAAAGAGACAAAAAGAGAGAAATAGAGAGAGAAAGAAAAATAGTCAGAGAGAAAGAAAGAGAGCTAGAGAGAAATAAACAGATAGAGAGCGGGAAAGAGATGGAGGGAATGAAAGAGAAAAAGAAAAGCGGGAAATAAACAGACTGAAACAGAGAGAAAGATACAAAGAGTGAGAAAGAGAGAGAAAGAAAGAGAGAAAGGGAAAGTAAAAGAAAAAGAGACAGAGACAGAGAAAGAATAAAAGAAAGAAAAATGAAAAAGAGAAAGAGACTTAGAGAAAAAGAGAGACAGAGAAAAAGAGAATGAGAAAGAAAAAGAGAGACAGAGAAAAAGAGACTGAGAAAGAAAAAGAGAGACAGAGAAAAAGAGAATGAGAAAGAAAAAGAGAGACAGAGAAAAAGAGAATGAGAAAGAAAAAGAGAGACAGAAAAAAAGAGAATGAGAAAGAAAAAGCGAGACAGAGAAAAAGAGAATGAGAAAGAAAAAGAGAGACAGAGAAAAAGAGAATGAAAAAGAAAAAGAGAGACAGAGAAAAAGAGAGAGAAAAAGAAAAAATAATCGAAAAAGAAATGATAAATGATTATATTCAAAATCGACTATTTTCAAAACTGTCATGCAATTGATTGCGAATATTCCCGAATGAGGAGATAAAGACAAAATATCCGATAACCTACAATAACTCTCTGTCCATCTAGAATAAAAAGATAAAAAATGAAATGACGATTATATATATATATATATGAAAAGAAAGGAATGGAACAAAAGTGGATAAACAAAACCTGGAAGAAGTCAATGTCCGTTGAAAAGCAACGAGAGAAAAAGGCAATTTGGACGGGTGAAATCAGGAGAACGCGATGATGAGCGAAAATAGATTCCGGCGTGGATGGAAGGTGACATTGAGACGCATGAAAGCGGGTTTTGTTGATGAAAAGGAAAGCGTAAGACAATAGAGAGAAAGAGAGAGAGAGAGTAGAGAGGAAGAAGGGGAGAGAGATCAGTGAATTCGACTGGAGAGAGATAGGAAAGTGTGGTTATCTGGAAAATGTAATTGGAGAGAGAGAGAGTGAGATGGAGATGAGATGAGATGAAAGAGAATAAATGCTGAATGATATGAGAAGAAATTTCTAGAAAGGGTAAACGAGGTGGGTAATCAGAAAATGCAACTGTGGAAAAAGGGATTATAAAACTTGATAAGAAAGAAAGAAAGAAAGAAAGAAAGAAAGAAAGAAAGAAAGGAAGAAAAAATTATAAAGGATAAAAAGAAAGGAAAAAGAAGGAATTATAAAAGAAAGAAAGAAAGAAAGAAAGGAAGAAAGAAAGAGTTATAAATGGTAAAAATAAAGGAAAAGCGAAGTAACTATAAAAGAAAGAACGAAAGAAATAAAGAAAGAAAGGAAGAAAAAATTATAAAGGATAAAAAGAAAGGAAAAAGAAGGAATTATAAAAGAAAGAAAGAAAGAAAGAAAGAGTTATAAATGGTAAAAATAAAGGAAAAGCGAAGTAACTATAAAAGAAAGAACGAAAGAAATAAAGAAAGAAAGGAAGAAAAAATTATAAAGGATAAAAAGAAAGGAAAAAGAAGGAATTATAAAAGAAAGAAAGAAAGAAAGAAAAGCAAAATAAAAGAAGGAAAGAAAAGAAAGAAAAAAAGGCTATCAGAGAAAAAGAAAGATTGAATGAATTATAAATAATCACGAGAAAAAAGAAAAAAGACAGAAAAAATAAAAGAATGAGTAAATGAAAGAAAGAATTATAGAAAGGAGTACAGAATGAATGAAAGAAAGAAATAGTTAAAAGTGGGAGTGATCAAAAAAGAAATGCTACGAAGCAATGGTAAGAGATAAATTAGTGAGAAATTACATAAGAAAGAAAGAAAGAAAGAAAGAAAGAAAGAAAGAAAGAAAGAAAGAAAGAAAAAGACATCTGATAGCGAACTCGGTTAAGTATATGATGGAATTTATGTGAGAGCAATCAGTGAGATGCAAGTAAGCATGTGTAAGAGAGAAAGAGGAGTAAAGTATAATCAAAGAAAGAAAGAAAGAAAGAAAGAAAGAAAGAAAGAAAGAAAGAAACCAGATAAAGGTAATTGGCAGATATATCAGTTCTACAAAAAGAGTTTTCATAGATAGATAGATAGATAGATAGATAGATAGATAGATAGATAGATAGATATAGATAAAATCAGAAAATGCGATAGATAGATAGATAGATAGATAGATAGATAGATAAAATCAGAAAATGAGATAGATAGATAGATAGATAGATAGATAGATAGATAGATAGATAAAATCAGAAAATGAGATAGATAGATAGATAGATAAAATCAGAAAATGAGATAGATAGATAGATAGATAGATAGATAGATAAAATCAGAAAATGCGATAGATAGATAGATAGATAGATAGATAGATAGATAGATAGATAGATAGATAAAATCAGAAAATGAGATAGATAGATAGATAGATAGATAGATAGATAGATAATGAACAGAGACATAGATAGATAGATAGAAGAAGAAGAAGAAGAAGAAGAAGAAGAAGAAGAAGAAGAAGAAGAAGAAGAAGAAGAAGTGAACTACTCTGGAGAAGTTTAATATGGTGACCGAGGAGGCGTGAGAAAAAAAGTTGAATTAGTCAAGGATCAATATCGTTGGTGTTCTACCTCCAACGGTGGCAGTCGAAGTTGTCCCACAAGCGCTTTCATCCAGAACAAATAACGCCAAAGCTACTATCATTAGAATTGACAACTGTGCTGACTTGTCGGCGAAGGCGTTACTAAGAAAAGCCAGGGCGAAAATGAATTGCAGTTATGTAGATGCTTGCTATGTACGATTGCGTAGATATTGATTCAATCACTGCTTGTTTACAGCACAAGCAATCGTCAATAGAAAAAAAAATGACGACACCGACGACAAGCCGTAAATGTGTGGGAAAAGCAAGAATGTGACTTAGAGACGCACTGGTCACAGAACGATTAGACTGGAAACCCTGTGACAAAACCAGGGTATAAATCAATTTATAATAATTATTATTACTAGCGGAACCCGTGGAATTTCCACGGAAGGATAATTATGATTTCCTGTAAAAATTTTACTTTATCAAACTACAAATGATATTAACGTCTTCAAACATAAAGGTATTGAATAATAAAGTAACGATAACACAGATTTTGAAAGAGAAAATGTTTTTTTTATTACTGAAAAATCATAACTCCTATGTCCAATGTAAACATTTTTATCAAGATTTTTGAAAAATAATAATTTGAAAAATAATTTCATTTATTTGTGAATGAGTACTGATAGTTTCATTAAAATCCGACAATTATTTGATTTCTGCAAGAAATTTCGAAATTAATGTGTTTGTCACCGAAAAAATTGGATAATGCAATCATTACGTTTCCATTGTAAAACAGTCGTAACGTTTCTTTAGCCGCTGACTCAAATCAAAACAAAACCTTTTGACAAAATTTCGAAAATTTTAGAAGGGATTAAAATTTTTAAAAGGTAATTAAAGTTACTTTAAAGGCACCTGAGTCCATTGTAAACAGAAAAGACCAATTGAGTAATAACCAAGGGTGAAGAGGCCAGAAATTTCGTTATTAGGTCGCAGGATACAACAACAAACCTAACTATTTTTACTATATTGTACAGTACACACACATATAATCACACACAATTACTGCTACAACCACTAGCTTAAGCTGCTACTGATACGGTAATGCTATCGGCTCTCTCTTCCTACTCTCTCACTCTTTACTGCCCTTCCGTTTGACAAAGGTGAGAGAAAGGCTGAGGAGAGATAGAGGGGAAGGAAAAGCTCGTGTAGAGAGTAAGTGGAGTAACGGACGGAGGAACTAACTAAGTAACTAAGGAAGGAACATGCAGAATTATTATATAAGAAAACTCATGATGTCGATAATGATCCCTATCATGCTACTCACGATTCGGCTGCACGCCATTCATGATGGCTACGTTTCTTTCACATTGTCGCGGTGATTTTAACTACAACCGTTTTTCTCAAGACAAGCAACTTTTGTACAAAGACCTAATTTTCTTTAATTTAAGAAATAGTTTCATATTTGTGTGCAATCTTTAAACACAACCTGAAGAAAACAGACATACTATCGAAATGTTGTGATAAACATTGTTTTTCTTTTATTTATTTGTGTTTTTCTCTAATTGTTGAAAAATGTTGGAAGAGTTACGTCAATCATTTTGTTTGTTAATAATAATAAAAATAAAAATAATGATAATCTTTATAAATTTTGTTATTGTGCTTATCCTTCTCTTCGAGAGTTAGCACGGCCCTTACGCACTGTCAATATCTCATAAATAATGGACTATTCTGTTTTGATTACGTGTAAAGAGGGGAAAAGACTGTAATTGGTTTCAGTGTTTAAATAAAAGAAAGAATGATAGACGTGTTTAATATTTCCTGCCAATAACCCATAAATAATGGACTATTCAGTTTTGATTACGTGTAAAGAGGGGAAAAGACTGTAATTGGTTTCAATGTTTAAATAAAAGAAAGAATGATAGACGTGTTTAATATTTCCTGCCAATAACCCATAAATAATGGACTATTCAGTTTTGATTACGTGTAAAGAGGGGAAAAGACTGTAATTGGTTTCAGTGTTTAAATAAAAGAAAGGATGATAGACGTGTTTAATATTTCCTGCCAATAACCCATAAATAATGGACTATTCAGTTTTGATTACGTATAAAGAGGGGAAAAGACTGTAATTGGTTTCAGTGTTTAAATAAAAGAACGGATGATAGACGTGTTTAATATTTCCTGCCAATAACCCATAAATAATGGACTATTCAGTTTTGATTACGTGTAAAGAGGGGAAAAGACTGTAATTGGTTTCAGTGTTTAAATAAAAGAAAGAATGATAGACATGTTTAATATTTCCTGCTTATAACCCATAAATAATGGACTATTCAGTTTTGATTACGTGTAAAGAGGGGAAAAGACTGTAATTGGTTTCGGCGTTTAAATAAAAGAAAGAATGATGGACGTGTTTAATATTTCCATGAATGAAATAACAGCGTCTTTTGTAAGGATGGAATATGAGTAGTTGTTATTATTATTTTAATATTGTTATTATTAATATTATTATTAAGTGTTGAAGAAATAAAGTCTCTTCAGAACGACAAGTATAACCCGGAAAATTATGAACACCTAGAATCAGAGGAAAAAAATACATGTTATGTAATATTGTTGGCTGTAGTTTGTTTCCATGCATAAATTGCTAGCTATTAAGATTCCAGATCAGACTATATTGAAGAAATAATCCTCGCTATTATAATAAAAACCGTTGTGTCTAACATATACCTATATATATATATATATATATATATATATATATATATATATATATATATATATCCCTCCTGTCACGCTCATGGAAAGAGAGACGATAGCAAGGCTCGGGTCAGTTAATTCTCTTTACTATTATAAAATTTTACTACCACTGATGAAAGCTCTGAAGTCGAAGGGGTTGTATTCGGTTGCGTTTGTCTATTTGTCCGTGGTCAAAATAACTCAATACCTGATGGATGGATTCGGATGAATTTTTTTTAGGAATAATTAGCCTGATGACCGGCACGAACTGTTTAGATCTTCCCAAATACCGAACTAACTCTCTTTAACGTCATGAAATTTTCGGAACGTATTTTTCCACGGAAATATTATTTTATTTACAATATATTTTTTATATTTATTATCCAAAAGCAAATAAAAAATATAAAATACACACAAAAAAGGCTCCAAATGCACCTTTTGGATATTTCAAAGTAAAAACGATCTCTTCCATAATTTTTGCAGCCTAATTTTTAATTTATATTGTAATTTTAATATTCATTATCTAATTGCACCCCCTCCCACAAAAAAGACTTACGACCATATCACGTTGAATACACCGGTTCTCGCTCGATCACCGAAGTTAAGCAACGTTGAGCCTGGTCAGTACTTAGATAAGTGACCGCTTGGGAATACCAGGTGCTGTAAGCGTTTAGTGACGGATGTGCGTGGTGGCGCAGTGGATATCGGCTCGGATAGAGAAATCGGTGAGTCGAGTTCGAATTCCAGTTGAATACCCTGCATTCACTTAAGCACTGGTACCCTTGGGAAAGGTATTAATCCGTCCATTCCCTCCAGTTATGGGTTAAATAAAAGAGTAGAACTTGTGGATCCTGCCCTTAAAAACAAATCCCAATGAATCTTGATACTCAAAAAGAAAAAAAGTATTACTAGACACAAAACTTGTATTAAAAAAAACATCTGATTGTTGAAAGAAAAAGGTATTACCAGCAATAAATAAATAAATAAATAAAATTTAGTTGGCAATAAATGACCCGCCAAGGTTGATATGCCATAAAACAAAACAACCAACCAACCAAATTCCACAAAAAAAGATACAAAAATGTGAATCAAAATACAACTTTGGGATATTAAAAAGTAAAAACGAACTCTACCACAATTTTCGCAGTCTAAATTTTAATTGCACTTTACATTTTTAATGAATTACATTTATTTTAATTATTTAATTAATTAATTAATTTATTTATTTATTTATTAATTTATTTATTTAATTATTAATTACATTTTTAATATTTCTTTTTTTGCATTTTCATTATTGAAAGTTTATTGCGTTTTAATAATCCTCACTTGCTAATCGCTGAGATGATGTTGGCATTGCCTTGGCGGAGGTTTGCGATCTTTGAATGCCCTTGTCATTATTATTATTATTATTATTATTATTATTATTATTATTATTATTATTATTATTCTGTCATTTTTCATCATATTTCGATTTCTGCTTTGGTCTCACTACCAACCAAGTCTGCGGGGAGACCTAAGGCAGATAGTGGCGTGTTGTTATGGCTCCATTTCATGTTTTTCTATCTTCCCTATCATCCCTAGCATTACATAGATAAAGTTTTCCTTAGTGTGTGGGCTGTACTTAATAAGACAATTTTTTGTATATCTCTTAAGCTGGGGTTTCCAGGGATTCTTTCAATGTGTTGTTTTGTTCCATTTTTTTTTCACTCCAAGTGCACCTACTATCACTGGCACAACTCTTGTTTTCAATTTCCACATTTTTTCTATTTCAATTTCCAGGTCTTTATATTTTGACAGTTTTTCAAATTCCTTGATTGCTATGTTACAATCCGCTGGACAAGCCATATCAATTAATAGACAAGTTTTCTCCTTCTGGTTTTTAACAATAATGTCTGGCCTGTTTGCTTCAATTTTTCTGTCTGTGTAGATGGTGTAATCCCATAGAATGGTTACATCTTCTATTTCTGTAACCGGTGCTGGATGATGTTCATACCAGTGTTTGTTTACAGATTTTCCATAATGTTTGCATATTGCCCAATGTAAATATTGCCCAACTCTATCGTGGCGATTTTTATATTCATTTAGAGCAAGCACAGAACAGCCTGAGATTAGGTGGTCTATTCTTTCTTGGTGTTTATCACAAAACCTGCACTTTGGATCCATATTATTATGCATAATATTTGCCTGAAAGTTTCTCGTGAAAAGACTTTGGTCTTGTGCTGCCAGAATAAAGCCTTCAGTTTCAGACTTTAGTCCAGATGCACGTAACCATCGATGAGTATTAACTTTGTCAACATTGGATTTATTGGCACGTTCTGGATATTGGCCATGCAGAGGTTTGTCTTGCCAGCGCTGTTTCATCTGTTCAAGAGCTTTATCTTTGGCTTTCATTTTCACATTTTTTGCCGCAATAGTTGGTTCTTGGCTTCTGTTTTGCTTTTCTACAGAATCTACTCACTGTAAATCTTGTTTGTATTTACTGCCTTCTTTTATTATTGAATATTTTTTCTTTCTTTCTTCATGTTGCCTTACTAATTGTATCATCCAATCCTTTGTTGTTTCTCTGTATGTTAGTAAGCCAATAGTTGTTGTCTTGTATGACAATTCCAGCTGAATAAGACCTCTTCCACCTTCTTTACGGGGTATGTATAGACGGTCTACATCAGCCTTTGGATGATGCATCTTATGCTTAGAAAGAAGCTTTCTTGTTTTAGAATCCATTCGCCTGATGTCGTTTAGAGTCCAGTTTAAGATGTTGAAGCTATATTGGACAATGGGATTGCAAGGCTATTAATGGCCATAACTCTGTTCTGTGAATTCAATTCATTCAGTTTCTAATATCATTCGTAGCCTTCTATAGTACTCTTTACGCACTATTTCTTTCATTTTTTTATGGTGAATGTTTTGACTCTCATTTACACCTAGGTATTTATAAGCTTCTTCTGGTTTCAATTCTTTTATTGTTACAGCAGGGTCTAAGCTAATTGAGGATGTTTCTTGTATTGATCCACGTAAAACTGTAGCTTTAGCACATTTATTCAAATTGAATTTCATTCCAATGTCTTCGCTGAAGCATTTTATAGTTTGCAGAAGACCTTCCAGCTCATTATCATTCTTAGCATATAACTTTAAGTCATCCATGTAAAACAGATGGCTTATTTTCTTTTGGCCTATTTTATAAACACATTCTGTCTTATTAAGTTGACTGGTTAGTGCTATTAATGATATGCAGAATAGTAAGGGAGATAAAGAATCACCTTGAAATATACCTCTTTTGATGTTTATTTCATCAGACTTATAGGTTCCATTTATATGATTGAGGTAAAGGGTTGTTTTCCATATAGACATGCACTGTTTGATGAAATTGATGATGACGGGCGATATCTTGTATATATTTAAAGTCTTTAAAATCCAGGGATGTGGCACACTATCGAATGCCTTTCGATAATCTATCCAGGCAGTACTAAGATTTTTCTTTGTACTGTAGCAGTTTTCCAGGATCATTTTGTTAATTAGTAATTGGTCTTTACATCCATAACAGCCACGTTTGCACCCTTTTTGTTCAAGCGGTATCATGTCATTTTTTTCTAAGAATAAATATGTCTGTTTTGTTAAAATAGATGTTAATATTTTATATGTTGTCGGAAGACATGTAATTGGTCTGTAGTTTTTCGGGTTGTTTGTGTCACCATCCTTGGGTAGAAGAAATGTAATTCCTTTGGTCATCCATGCAGGAATTTTACTGGGATCGTCAACCATTTCTTGAAGTTCTTTGGCTAGTTTTTTATGTGCTGTATTTAAATAATATAGCCAAAAGTTAGGAATTATATCTATACCTGGGAATTTTTAATTGTGTGCTTTTTTTAGTGCAAATTTAACATCCTCTTCTGTAATTCCAGCCCATGTCTGTTCTGGTTTATTTTTCATTCGTTCTATCTCTTGTGCAATCCAATGTACTTCCTTACTATGTTCTTTAGGGCAAGCCCATATCTTTTCCCAGAACTGTGTAACTTCTTCCATTCTGGTGGGGGGGACTGTCACTTCAATTCTTTTTTTACCTATTTCCCTGTAAAATCTCTTTGTATCAGTTTGAAAAATTTTGTTTTGTCTGTAAAATCTTGCTCTTTTTTCATAGCGTCTTATTCTTTGTGCCTTCAGTTGGATTTTTTGCTTTATTTTTTCTTTATTTGATAAGACTTCATTTTCATTTCTAATGTAGTATTTTCTTTCGACTCTTCTGCTTTTCCTAGTTCTTACATGTATTCCTCTACTCAGTTCATCCAGTACTGATAGTTCACTTCTAAGTTGTTCGATTTCTTTTTCTATCTTTTTTTTCCAAGGTGGATCTTCATGTCTGCGTGACTGCCTTGTTTTTATTTTGATGTTCAATTTTTTTGTTGCTGCTGTTGCTGATGCATATATTGCTTCATTGAGATTTGTATGAGTGTCTTCATCCAAGATTAATTTGAGTGCTGCATTGTAGAGTTTAATAGTTCGGAGGTTATGCATTGTTGGTTGTAATTTTGGGAGCTGTTCTCGTTCCTCCATTGTAATATTTTGTATTTGACTTAGATGGTTCTTTATTTCTTCCTTGGCTCCCTTTATACTGTTCTTATTTTCCTTCAAATAATTATGTTCGATGTGTTCTGAACTCGTTTTATTTTCGTCTTTTAACTGACTCAGATCACACCTTTCCAGCACTTTTAAACTTACAGCATTATCTTCGCAATGATTTGTGTGTTTCACGGTTTCTACATTATGACCTGTGGCTTGTTTGATGTTATTACTTTTTATTTCTGATTCTGATTCCGGTTCCTTTTCATATTTTGTTGATTCGTCTCTTCTTGTTACAAGTCTTTTAATTTCATTAATTTCAGCCTCTGTCAATCGGTTATTACGAATAATGTACCTTCGTACATTGGCTAATTGATTTTCGTCAATATACTTTCTATTTGCTTGACCAACTTTTTCACGCCAAATGTCATATGTTTGGCGAGTCATGTTTTTTTGAGGTTTGAGTAACGCTTCATGAAATGCAGTCATAACGACTTTGTACTCCTTACGAGACCATTTTATTTTTTCTTTCTTTAAATATACGGTTGTAGATCTAGCTGGAGAATTTTCAGGACCATCATTAGGATTATCCTGGTTGTGGGGACCTGAAGATTCATTCTTTGTGTAGAAGTTTGTTCCTATGGCAGATTTTTCGACCTCAGGTAGGTTCCCTCCTGAAGGATGGGCTCCCTGTTTATCCACTGGAAGAGCCATACTGGACTTTTTATTTCTATTTGTATTTCTCATGTTTTTCCTACTTTATTCAAAAGAAATCTTCAGCTGAAGCACACAGAATTCTTATTGAGTTTTGCGACGACCATTCTCTATCGGAAACAATATGCAGAGATTGGTTTAGACGCTTCAAAACAATGAGTTCGATGTTAAAGGAAAAAAATGAACTGGTGCATCGAAAAAGTTTGAAGACGAAGAACTGGAGACATTTCTTTATGAAGACTCATGTCTGGCACAAACTGAACTTACAGAATCATTAGGAATTGATAACACAACAGTTTGAGAACATTTAAAATCATTAAGAATAATTCAAAAGCAAGAACATTGGGTGCTGTATGAGTTGAAGCCGAGAGACGTCGAATGGCGTCTTGTCACGTGTGAACAGCTGCTTCAATGGCAGAAAAGAAAAGTTTTTTGCGTCGTATCGTGATCAGCGATGAAAAGTGGATACACTACCTTAACCCTAAGAGTAGAAGATCGTGGTGTAAGCCCGGTCATGCGTCAATATTGGTGGCAAAACCGAATATCCATGGTTCTGAGCTTTTGCTCTGCATTTATGGGATCAGCTCAGTGTAGTTTATTATGAGCTGCTCAAACCGACCGAAACCATCACAGGAGATTGTTATCGACTACAATTGATGCGTCTGAGCCGAGCATTGAAGACAAAAAACTGCCATTATATGAGGAGAGACACGACAAGGTAATTTTGCAACATGACAACACTAGACCACATCTTGCAAAACGGATGAAAACCTACTCAGAAAAAATTCATAAGAAATCTTATTCCACCTGCCGTATTCACTAGACATTGTCCTGTCCAGTTGTCATTTGTTCCGATCGATGGTACATGGCCTGGCTGAACAGCAGTTTCATTTTTATGAAAATGCCAAAAATGGGTCGACTTGTAGGTAACTTCAAAAGTCAGTCAGTCAGTTAAGTGCCATACGTGATACGTACTTAGGCAATCATGTCTCGAAAGAGACATGACTGACTGGGCAGAAGATTATTCCGGAGTAGGTTGCCATTACTTTCTGGGGTAGACTGGTTGCAAGCCAAAGCTATAGACCCCATTCTGTCATGTTATTTAACCCATAAGTGTAGGGAAGAAACGGAATGTTATCTTTCCCAAGGGTATCAAAAGACGTGTCCTTTATTCTGACGTGGAATTCAAATACTAACAGAAAGATGGGGAAAATAGTGGTTAGCGATAAACAGTAATTTCAGTGACTTGTTTTCTACTGATTTTTGTGAATAAAACATTAGTTTTCATGAAAACTTAGAGAAAACTTAATCAAGGTCTTTAAAAAAAATTGGAACGTAATTAAATCAAATACTCAATGCTGCATATCGGAAACTTCGACATTATTCATTCATAATTCAATATAACTTTGTAAAGAGTGAATTAAACATGAAATGTTCAACACAATTATATGAAAAAAAGATAATATTCTTTTATTCGAATAAAGAAAAATAATAAAAAGTTTAATTAGAAAAAAACTACTTTCTAAAAAGTGAATATTAAAACAAAGTATTTAAAATAACGTGATCGAAGAATAGTGTTGTGGAGTCGTTTTCGCACTGAAGGTTATAATCGTGCTATGTCGGTTGCTAATCGACTTAACGTACCCAAAATGTTAGGAACTTGGTAATCTTCCACTGTAAGCTGACTCATTAGTATTTGGCTAACTACCGACTAATATCAACTGCGTAGTAGTTCTACTGAACTCCAGTAACGCTCTAGAACTCTCTAGAACTTCTAAGAACTCCTATGAACTTCCCAAGAACTTTTCGAGTTAACTCTTATTAATATAGGAGGGAGAGTCCATTATCTGAGGAATAGGTGTGTTTCATCATAACAAATAGTAAAAAGAATTATTTGAAAAATAGTTTATCCAAGTGCTAGTGTTGTGTCATTACTGCCTCCACACACATATATAAGCCGAAAGTAAGGGACCCCACTGAAGATCGAACTCACTACTCAGTTGTAAGGATTCTAGTGAGACAAACTAGCTAACCATTACACCACCTCGAGGTACCCCACGCACATATATATGTATGCCGTGCCAATAGTTCGAGGCACATCTAATAGGATCGCACGGCACATTGGTATGCCGGGGAACGGCGATTGAGAACCACTGCGTTAGCAGCTCGAAACGAGATATCGGTGAGCTGAGTTCGAATTTTAGTCGAGTTCCTTAGATATACTTTCGTCCAAATACACTTTGGAAAGGTAAGAATCAATCTTTTCTCTCTGGGTGAAACTTCTACGGGCTTAAACAGAAGTGCTGACTAGCCTGCGTTAGATCGACTAATTTTCAACTTGAAACCACACGCCGGCGTGGTTGGTTCCGGGATAGTCGAAAGTAAAACTGAAAGTTCATGTTTCTATAAGCTTCATCGGTGGAATTCCCTGTGCCAGATTGACAAAGTCCCGACTCGGGACAAGACGTCTACGTGGTTAAACACGCAGTAGTCGCTTCCGTGTCCGAAGTCAAACTGCAAAGTCCGTGCTTCCCTAAGTTTTATTTGTGGAATTTCCTGTGTCAGATTCACTAAGTTCCGACTCGCAACCACACGCCGGCGTGTTTGGACTCTCAGTAGTCGCCTCTGTGTCGTAAGTCAAACTGCAATGTTCGTGACACTGTTAGTTTCTTTGTCTTGAGTAAGCAACCAATCTAGCCGAAAAAAAACTGAATTCCAAATCCCAGGCTGATGAAATTCGTTATCATAGAAATGCCCGGTCGTTTTAGGGAAATAATACTGCAACAGAGTGCCAACAGTGTACAGAGGTTGCGCGAGGAACCAATCACTCCGCCCTGTTGGACAATTCGACTGCAAAATATTTCAGTAAGAGGTCTTATGTATCACAAGTCTCTAGGAGAGGGCGTGTACTTCTTTTGTGCGCGTGTCTTTGGCATGCAGTCATGGATCCTGGGCCCAGCGGATATAGACGTTGGTTAGTTACAGTCACTTGACCCAAAGAGTTATGAGTTCTATATCAGGCTACAGCAGTGATGAACAAATAACTTAGATAAGTTAAAGGGAGATAACTACATGACTACCAGAAGTTGGATCTCAGATGGAATGAGATTGATATACCTCAGTGACCGTAATAAAGACCGTAATAACATCTGAAGAAGATCAGAGCGCACAACGGTCGAAACATTGTAAACATTGCAATAAAGATGAAGATTATAGTTCAAACAGTGTAAATACTACTTCATTTCAGAAGTATAGACAAATACTGAAGAGTTTTGCTATTTTTTTATTCACACATATCTGTGAACAAAGTTTTTCTTGAATGAACATCAACAAAAATAAAACTAGATCTTCTCTGACTGAAATGAACTTGCAGGTAGTAAAGAAAATTCCAACAAACAACTTCACTCCTAATTTCCAAAAACATATTGAAAAGTCTGAGAGGTTACATTTCTCTCTTCGAATTTAGTTCAGCCGTTTCGGAGTCTATAGGTAACGGACACGCACACGCACACACACAGAAACACACACACACATACACACATACTCACACAGACAAAGTTCCATTCATAAATAAGTTTAGATAAGATCATATCGCAAGTTATAGTGGGTAAGAGAAGGATGAGAATACTGATGAGAGCGGAGTAATGTATTTAAAACCGGGACATATTTTGCCTTAAAGGAATATTTCTTTAATTTTTTTTTTTTTCCGAGGGAATATTGCATAAATAATTTATTTTATGAGAATAACAATGATTTTGCGAGATGTAAGTTTTACTATTTAACACATAACTGGAAGAAAAGATGGACAGTGATAAGTGTCTGAGATTTTTTCCTATCATTTTAGATATGCGCATTAATTTCTCTTTTTATTTTTTACCACACAAATGACAAGTTATTTTTTATGCTTTAGACTGTATCGTGGATGTGCATTGTGGTGCAGTGGATATCTACTCGGAACGAGAAATCGGGGAGCCGAGTTCGAATTCCAGTTGAATTCATTGCATTCACTTACGCGCAAATACCCTTGGGAAAGGTATTAATCCGTCTCTTCCTTCCAGTTATGGGTTAAATAACAGGACAGATTGGATTCTATAGTCTTGGCTGGCAACCAGTCTACTGCAGAAAGCAATAGCAACCTACTGCGGGATAATCTTCTACCCGGTCAGTCATGTCTCTTTCAAGACATGATCGCCCAAGCGTGTTTCACGTATGGCACTTAACTGAATGGCAGGATGTGTGTAGTGGTGCAATGGATATCGACTCTGAATGACAAATCGGGGTGCTGAGTTCGAATTCCAGTTGGATTCCTTGCATTCACTTACGCACAAATAAAATTTCACGTATAGCACTTAACTGACTGACTGACTGTATCGTAGTTTGTTTTTTTTGTTTTTGTTTTTTTTAGCAATGATGTTCGCCTTTTACAAACCCCAAGAGCTACTTGAGAAAAGGTGTTGCAGAATAACGCAAGCAAGGAGATAATGCCACCAAGTTGCAATGGGCCAACAGAAGTGTAAGAAAAAGAAAAAAAGCTTTAGACGTAAACTATCGCCCGGTTCACACTCCACCCACGTCTATTGAACAGGTGAAGAGGCTCATCCCTTGTTCCTTGTTTAGGATGTGGTTTCCGGTTTTCTCTTTTCCAATCTTTTCACTCTTTTCTTTTTTTTCTTTTTTCTTTTTTTCAATTGGAGTAGATAGACTAAACTATCGCCCGGTTCACACTCCACCCACGTCCATTGAACAGGTGAAGAGGCTCATCCCTTGTTCCCTGTTTTGGATGTGGTTTCCGGCTTTCTCTTTTCAAAACTTTTCACTCTTACGTAGCCCCCTGCGCTTCAGTGGCGTTACCGCCTTGCTTGGGGTGATATGATTAAAAAAAATAAATAAATAAACAGGAAACAAGATGGCCGAGAAGGAGTGTGGACCGGGCAATAGGCAAATCTATATACTCCTAGTAAAGTGGTAGGATTATCCTTCCCGGCCTTTTGAACAAGAGTATAGGTGTATCCTTTGTTTTCTGTTTAGCATTGGGTTTTCGCTTCCGTCTAAAGCATTTTCAAAAGTGAAATTAAAAGTAGATTTTATCCACCCACCCCCGCCACAAAAAAATCGATGCGTTTATGGTTGGAACAAAAGCTGTTTTTTTTTTAAGTTAAATTCAAAAGCAATATTTAGATATTTGCAGTTTTATTTAACCACATCTGTGCCATTTTGTTCCACCATCTTGTGATATACTAGAAATTGCTTCATCATTCTACCCTTCCAGAATGTGATATCTTACTGAGAGTAAGTGATTTAAAAGGCTTCGAGATGAATTAAATTTGTAGGGATCTAAATAAGTAATAATCGTTTGATGAGTTGAGTATCAATCAGTTAAATTTCCATATGTGATACACGCTTGGGAGATCATGTCTCTTTCGATCCATGACTGACTAGGTAGAAGATTTTCCCACAGTAGATTGCCATTACTTTCTGCGGTAGACTAGCTCCCAACCAGGGCTATAGAACCCAGTCTGCCCTGCTATTCAACCCTTTTATCCAGATCAGTCACTTAAGTGACATACGTGATACGCGCTTAGGTGATCATGTCTCTTTCGATCCATGACTGACTCAACAGAGATTTCCTTGCAATAATTAGCCATTACGGTCTGCGGTAGACTGGTTGCCAACCAAGGCTATATAATCCAATCTGTCCTACTATTCTAACTCATAGCTGGAGGGAGACGATACGGATTCATACCTTTCCCAAGAGTATTTGCGCGTAAGTGATTGCAATAAATTCACCTGGAATTCGAACTCAGCTCTCCGATTTCTCGTTCTGATCCGATATCAACTGCACCACAACGGACATCCGAGTTCAGCATATGTAGTCAAATAATAATGTCGTATCTGTAACAAATCCGAGCGTCAAATATTCGCAAATACACCCTCGCGGCTGTCAGCTTTCTACTGGCCTTCTTGTTCACTGCTACTGACTTTTTAGGCGTTCAAAATAGATACATTAATTCCCGGCTAGTACATCCGAGCTATTCCATCAATGTAATAAGTCTGCCTTGGTTTTTCTTTGTACCATCGAGCCAATGGTATCGACAGGCGCATTACCTCAGCTCTTTTGGAAGTAAGTGGATATCTTCCCGATCTTTTGACCACAAGGATGGCAGCCGAGGTTTGGCCTTCTT
This sequence comes from Ascarosepion bandense, assembly GCA_037127315.1. Lineage (NCBI taxonomy): Eukaryota > Metazoa > Mollusca > Cephalopoda > Sepiida > Sepiidae > Ascarosepion > Ascarosepion bandense. Next base: position 2,365,572 of record JBBBDQ010001767.1, read on the forward strand.
TTGCGGACTGGGAATTTGCGCCATACCGTAGAGGGGACCGTCTTATAAAAATGATTTGATACAAATTCATTTAGTTGAATTCTTATAGAAACATCAGACATGAGATATGGTGCAACGGTCAGCAAACGTGTCACGCTAGGACAATATTTTTTTTTTATCATTTCACCCCAAACAAGGTAGAACCGTTACTAGTGCGCAAGAAATATTGAAGAAATGATTAAAGATGAACGGTGTTTAAGAAGACAGAAGATGGCTACTAATGTTGCGTTTAAAGGTTTGGAGATTTCAACCATCTGAGAAGCAAGTAAACGGAAGGAATATTCACAAGTATTGAGTTCCTCACTGGATGCTCCATATTTTCGGCCTTGTACCACATCTAAGCTACGCTTACAAAACCACAATAGTTCATAAAAATAAATTTATATGCCTTTTTTCTGTAATTAACCATAACTATTTCAGATTCATACCAAAAACGGACTATTCCTGGCCTATTGGCGCTGGCGCTGCACAGTCTTCAATGTCAAGACTTGACAAATATTTGTCAGAAACAGGATGATAAGCTTAGATATCCACACACACACACATAAAAACGTTGAATTATTCTCTCACATAATGTAAATTAATAAAATAAAACACAATTCTCTCTATCATAATAATGTCCATTGTGTATTAATTTATATATATATATATATATATATATATATAGTACTGGGTAAAAGTATTAGGACAAGAATTATTTTATCTTTTATGAGGCATCAAAACAACTGCGACAATTTACCAATCGCACCTAGTATATATACAGTACTGTGCAAAAGTATTAGGACAAGAACTATTTTATCTTTTATGAGGCATCAAAATAAAGTTTAAAATCACTCCTGTCTTAAAACTTTTGCACACTACCGGTAGTGGGCAAAAGTATTAAGACAGGAGTGATTTTCCTAAAAACCTCACTGACATTCAAATACGGGGTCAAAAGCCAAACATTTGTAAGAATTATTTAACTAAAAAGAAACAGCAAGGAAGGATTTGAAATTTGAATTGGCCCCCACAAAGCCCTGATCTCAATCCTATTGAACGTCGATGTGATATTTTGGATAAAAAATTGATAAATCAAATGTTACTTCGCAAGACACACTTTGGGAACAAATACAAGCTGCTTGGCAGGAGATACCATTAAATACATTGAAGAAGCTTGTGATGTCAATGCCTGATAGAATGAAGGCTGTGATCAAAGCAAAAGGCTATTATATTAAATATTAACTTTATTTTGTAACAAGTATTTTTTCCTTGTTAAAGCATTTGTTGAGTAAATCAAATAAAATTACTTCAGTTAAAATGTTTATTTTCTTTCAATATGCCTCACAAAAGATAAAATAGTTCTTGTCTTAATACTTTTGCACAGTATTATATATATATATATATCTTTCCTATCATGCTCATGGGAAGAGAGAAAATAGTCAGGCAGCGTCGGCTCAGTTCATTCTCTTTACTACCATTTATTAAACTTTACTACAAGTTATTAAAGCTCTCGCCACATGTGCCCTTTTACAGTGACTTACTATTTTATTTTTTTGCAATACTTATGTTATCGAGAAGTGAAGAATCATCTCTATTATACTAAAGTCCGTCGTTTATTTATTTGTATATATATATATATATATACATATATATATATATATATATATAAACTTATTTATAAATGGAACTTTGTCTGTGTGTGTATGTGTCCGTTACCTATAGACTCCGAAACGGATGAACCGATTTTCTTGAAAAATTTAAACAGTTGTACTATAAGCGTCTGCGAGTGTTCTTAGCTAGGTTTTGTGTCGAAGTACCCCCGATAAATATCGAAAATCGATAATCGAAAAAATCGGGTTATAGAAGGAGTGGTCCGATTTTAATCAATTTTGATAGACTCATAGACAAAGACATAAGAAACGATATTCAGAAGTTTCAAGGTTGTAGTTCTTACAATAATGCAGAAAACCGATAATATATATATAAAAGCTTTCATTACACCCGAACAACGCCGGGCTGTACTGCTAGTATATATATATATATATATATATATATATATAGGTATTCATAATAAAAACATAGATTGCTGCAAAACAAGAGATGTTGTGTTTCGGTACTACTTGTTAGTACCTCATTAGGCAGTGGATTTTGCACTTAGGAATTGATACACGTAGAAATGTAAATATTTTGAAACAACACATTTGTTACCATATAAAGTTAATTAAGGGTTAGTTGTGGAATTCAAAGGGTCGGATTAAGTTAACCAAGAGAAAGTAAATCAATGAATGGAAACGGGAATGAGTTCACAGGGTAACGGTGGTGAAGAGAATTAAACGTCGCGAAAAGTTAGATTTATTTGGTGTCAGTTTATAAAACATTTCTGTGTATACAGTTGTATTATGACATGTCGGCAATTGTATTGAATGTGCTTGTGGAACGGTTACAAATTAATTTATCAATATTAATATGTGTTTCTTTTTCCTTAAAGGGCTAAAGATTCTCTCAGATATTTTGCCTTCATTTTTGAAGGCAGGGATACACTCGAGTCTAATAAAAACGCCTAGTGACTGAATATGAAAATGATTCGTCACAATTGGCTTGGTACTTGTGCCTCTTTATCTGGAATTAAAATTTCGCTCTGATGCACACAAAAACATTAAGGCCTTGTTTTGTTTTTAGTTGTGCATATGTCTATAGAAAAAGTATTTGAAGTTCTTTATGGCAATTCAATGTGAACAATTTAATACAGAAAATCATTAAGAATCAAGTAAAAAGATCAGCTTAGTGACCATTAATTGAGGCCAGCTTCGTAAATGTAGTTAGGTTTATAATAAGTATAATGTCCGATCATTAGTAACGGGTTTTTGTCAATATTACTGAATCCGGAAATGATTTTGATACAGAAAATGTCCCTATTATAAGGAAAAGGTGATTGTTAATAAACAAAAGTTAAGTCAATAGCAATCTGTAATTTCTACTGACATATCTATCTATCTATCTATCTATCTATCTATCTATCTATCTATCTATCTATCTATCTCTATTCACATCTTTCTCTCATTTCAAGTCTATCTATGTCTGTTCATAATCTATCTATCTATCTATCTATCTATCTATCTATCTATCTATCTATCTATCTATCTACCTATCTATCTATCTATCTATCTATCTTATTCTCTGTTCATATCTATCTATCTATCTATCTATCTATCTTATTCTCTGTTCATATCTATCTATCTATCTATCTATCTATCTATCTATCTATCTTATTCTCTGTTCATATCTATCTATCTATCTATCTATCTATCTCTATATATATATATCTATCTATCTATCTATCGTATTCTCTGTTCATATCTATCTATCTATCTATCTATCTATCTATCTATCTATCTCTCTCTCTCTCTATATATATATATATCTTATTCTCTGTTCATATCTATCTATCTATCTATCTATCTATCTATCTATCTTATTCTCTGTTTATATCTATCTATCTATCTATCTATCTATCTATCTATCTATCTATAATCACATTTTTCTCTCATTAAGTCAAAAGCAATCTGTAATTTCTATTGACATCTATCTATCTATCTATCTATCTATCTATCTATCTATCTACGTATTTCTGTTCTTATCTATAACGAGTTCATAATTACCTATCTCCATATTTCTGTTTAGGTTCGTACTTACATATATCTGATCACATCTACCTATCTATATATGTTAATCTCTCTCTCTCTCTCTCTCTATTTCCTCTCTCTCTCTCTTTCCTCTCCAAACACCTTTATGAACGAGGATCAAAGAGGAACTGAGCGCTGCAATCGTGGAATCTATCAGCTGATAGTGTTTTTGCCCAAGTGTCATTTTGGCCAGGATTCAAATCTTTTCTTAATAACTTCATCAGATGAAATAGAAAATGAGATTCTTGTTTGAGCTGATGTTGCTTCCTTTTGGCGAATAGGGATTGAAGCTTTCAAGCTTTTAAAACTCTTACGGCGGATTCTTCACTCACTGGAATTGGTATCCTCCTTGAACAGTATGGAGTCATGAAATAAAACGCATATTCTGATTTTCAGTCAAAACACCAGAATGCCGAGAACCGTGCAATAGACCATCATTGGCCTTTCAAACATTTGGTCAACAAAATAGACAATGCTGACGACGTTTTAACCTGGTTGATCTAGCCCCCCAAAGCTATGGGATAAATAACAAAAAGAATACATCGGGACACTTCTCCACTATCTTTCCTAAAAAGATATGGTAATACACAGATAATAAATTGACGGTATTTAGATTTCAGGATTAAATCTAAACTTAATTATAAATAGAGCTTTGTCTCTCAGTGTGTGTGTGTGTGTGTGTGTGTGTGTGTGTGTGTGTGTGTGTGTGTGTGTGTGTGTGTGTGTGTGTGTGTCCGTCCGTTACCCATAGAATTCGAAACGGCTGAACCGATTCTCTTGAAAATTTACACAGAGTGTTCTTAGCTAGGTTTTGTTTCGAGGTACTCCCGATAAATATCGAAATTCGATAATCGAAAAAATCAGGTTATAGAAGGAGTGATCCGATTTTAATGAAATTTGATACACTCATAGACAAAGACATAAGAAACGATATTCAGAAGTTTCAAGGTTGCAGTTCTTACAATAGTGCAGAAAATCGTTAATATATATATATATATAAAAGGCATGATGTCTGTGTGTGTGCCTGTTTATCTGTCTGTATGTCCTTTATACAAATCCACAATTTTTATCCGATACTCACCAAACTTCACACAAATACTCTTTAGGCTGAGTCTGAATTCCAGGACCATGGATTAGTTTTAAAGCTTTCATTACACCCGAGCAACGCCGGGTTATACTGCTAGTAACCCGTAAATGTTATGTCACAAAACAAAGCAACAAACAAAACCAATTTCGGCATTAAATAACCCATAGATGCTGATATGCAGCTAAACAAATCAACCAACCAATCCAATCAAAATATTTAGACTTCGGCATTAAATAGCCCATAGATGTTATGTCACTAAACAAAAGCAACAAACAAAACCAATTTCGGCCTTAATATTTAGATTTCGGCATTAAACAACCCACAGATCTTATGTCAATAAACAAAAGCAACAAAAAAAAAAACAATTTCGGCATTAAATAATCCATAGATGTTGATATGCAGCTAAACAGAATCAACCAAACAAACAACCAAGGCGATTATTAAAGTAGCCGATGAATAATACTGGATTTTTATTTTATTTTATTTTAATTCTTTAATTATTTCGCCCCAAGCAAGGCGATAAAGCCCTAAGACACAAGGGGATTACTGAATCGGAGAAAAACATTTTGAAGGAGAGAAGACAATAAAAAAAAAGATTCAAGGAAATAGATGACATTTCACACTGCATTCACATTTTTCTAGATGAATGTTGGCTGGAAATCTAGAAGCAGGAAAAGATTTTTGCGAGCGAGAAGCGCGAGAGAAGCTTTAAGTATAGAACATGCCAAAATGTATCACCATGACGTTTCCAGATTTCTGGCAGAGTGAATTGCGTCATGGTGGGGGTTTTTTTTGTTTTTTTTTTTTTTTTTTTCGCGGACAGTGCCCAACTGACTCTAATTTGTTTTGCAGTCGGTTTTCTTCCTTTCTTTCTTTCTTTCTTTCTTTGTTGCCATTTTCTTTCTTTTTTCTGTATCAATTCGCTTTCTTTCTTTCTTTCTTTCTTTCTTTCTTTCTTTCTTGTCATTTTCTTTCTTTTTCTTTATTTATCATTTCCGCTCTTTTCTTTCTTTCTTTCTTTCTTTCTTTCTTTCTTTCTTTCTTTCTTTCTTGTCATAGTGTTGTTTCTTTATTTCTTGCTTTCTTTCTTTATCAATTCCCCTTCTTTTTTGCTTGCTTGCTATTTTCTTGTTTTTTCTTTCCTTCTTTTTTCCTTTTTTCAGTCCACCTTCTTTTTTTCTTTCTTATCATTTTTTGTTTCTATTTTCTTTCCTTCCTTCTCACGTCCCCTTTTACTTTCTTTCTTTCTTTCATTCTTTCTTTCTTGCTTGCTTGCTTCTTACATTTTTATCAATTAGTCTTTTTTCTTTCTTTCTTGCTATCAATTAGTCTTTTTTCTTTCTTTCTTTTTTCTGTATCAATTCACATTCTTTCTTCCTTTTTCTTTCTTTCTTTTTTGTCGTTTTCTTGTTTCTTTCTTTTTTTCTCTATCAACTCGCCGTTATTATTTTTTCTTTCTTTCTATTTGCTTGCTTCTTTCTTTTTTATCAGTTACTCTTTTTTCTTTCTTTCTTGCCATTCTCGAGTTTCTTCCTTTTTCTTTATTTATCAGTTCCGCTCTTTCTTTCTTTCTTTCTTTCTTTCTTTTTTTCTTTCTTGTCATAGTTTTGTTACTTTATTTCTTTCTTTCCTTCTTTATTAATTCCTCTTCAGTTCTTCTTTCTTTATTTCTTACTTGCTGTTTTCTTGCTTCTTTCTTTCCTTTTTTCCTTTTTTATCAATCTACCTTCTTTTTTCTTTCTTTCCTTCTTATTATTTTTGTTTCTATTCTCTTTCCTTCCTTATCAAGTTATCTTCTTTCTTTCTTTTCTACTTTATCAATTCCTCTTTTTTCTTTCTTTCTTTCTTTCTTTCTTTCTTTCTTTCTTGCTTCTTTCTTTTCTACTTTATCAATTCCTCTTCTTTCTTTCTTTCTTTCTTTCTTTCTTGCCATTTTCTAGCTTCTTTCTTTCCTACTTTATTAATTCCTCTTTTTCTTGTTTCTTTCTTTCGTTTCATTTTTTTTTGTTTCTTTCTTACCTTCTTTATCAATAGCATTTTTTCTTTTTTTCTTTCGTTTTTTTGCTTCTCTCTTCCTTTTCTTTTCCGTAATTCGCTTTCCATCGTTATTTTTAATTACCTTGTTTTTCTTTTCCTCTAAA
>JBBBDQ010001767.1:2380000-2507500 GCA_037127315.1 Ascarosepion bandense
GAGTCTATTATCTGAGGAATAGGTGTGTTTCACCATAACAGAGGGAGAGTCCATTATCTGAGGAATAGGTGTGTTTCACCATAACAGAGGGAGAGTCCATTATCTGAGGAATAGGTGTGTTTCACCATAACACTTAGTGTATTTAAATTTTTACTCTTGTTATTAAGAAGCAGTAATCTAACTTTATAAGATTTAGCTCCCATGAATATCCGAGTCATGCTATCGAGGTAGGACAATTAAAACCTATTGTTCAATAATAAAAAAATAAATAAAATCTAACATACTGAAAAAAATTACTGTCTACCCATTTAAAAAATCTAAGGTCCCATATGTATTTTACCCAGACAGAATTAAAAGGTGACATGTCTAGATCTAAGCCATCCTGGCCCCTTTCCTAACCCAAATGCTTATCTCCATGGTTACATAATTCTAAATGATGATTGACTAGTTATAACACACTTAAAAGCATTTTCTCCAAACACTACTCCATAATTTTCTAAATAACCATAAACTCATCTTATATTTTCAAAAAATAAATCGTTTTCACCATTTATTCTAACATATTACCTGAAGAGAAACAGTTCTGTTCCGAAATACTAAAATTTTTCCGTAGTGATATTAAGCTATTATAAACAATTGTAATAACAAAATTACAATATATATATATATATATATATATATATATATATATTGTGTGTGTATTTTTACAGAATGTTTTCATTAATACAGGTTTCATTGAATATTATAAACAAGTTCTGTATATTTGTTTTGTGTAAGATCCGTTCGTATGATCTGATTAGCTTGATAGTGTTGTCATGGAAAGACGACAAGAAATCGCAATAATTGTTGATTTTTTTATCAGGTCTGAACTTTTGGCTTACATAAGCCATTATAAAAAGATGAACATTTAATGTTCAGTGAACATAGAACATTTAAATTATTATTAACAGAGTGGAGTTATACAGAGAAAATTAGACAGGTCCATTTTTTGTGTCGCACATGGCTGTAGGCCGAGAAGGAATGGTGGTAGTGGGTTTTTTGTTCAATTGAGTGTATAGTGGCATGAGGGATTGGTCTGGGAACTGCTGCTACTATGGTGTAGGGGGTAAGTATAGTAACTATGACCTCTCCCGTCGATTATAGGCATTGAAGTATGTTAGTAGAGGTGTCGAAATTTATTTTATTTAGGAAATTTATTTTATTTAGGCTAAGTAATATCTTTCGAGACATGATCGCCCAAGCGTGTATCACGTATGGCACTTAACTGACTGACTGAATATCCTTGGTAAATGGTAATTTCATGGGGATGAGAACTGTATGTTAGAAGTTAACAGAATATTTTAATGAAAATAAGTTAGACAAATTTATAAATTTAACGGTGATTGGTCATTTCTTGAATATTAGAAATATTCAGCATATCAAACAGAAATGCTTTACAAAAGGGAATGGAATTAAACTATCATTTATATATATATATATATAGTACTGTGCAAAAGTATTAGGACAATAACTATTGTATCTTTTATGAAGCATATAGATAGGAAATAAACAATCTAATTAAAGTAATTTTATTGTATTTCCTTAACAAATGCTTTAAAAAGAAAAAATATTTGTTACAAAATAAATTTGACATTTAGTATAATAGTCTCTTGCTTTGATCACAGCCTTCATTCTGTCAGGCATTGACATCACAAGCTTCTTCAATGTATCTAATGGTATCTCCTGCCAAGCAGCTTGTAATTGTTCCCAAAGTGTGTCTTGCGGATTAACATTAGATTTATCATTTCTTTTTATCCAAAATATCCCATAGATGTTCAATAGAGTCCAGTTCGTAAACAGCGAGGATAATCCAACAAGATTAACTTAATTTAAAATATTAAATGTTATATCTATATAGAGAGCTCAATGAATGTTATCCAGAGCAATATATATATATATTCAAATGAATAAGAACGAAGAAAATTACAACGTTCAAAGCATTAATTTAAAACAGTACTCAATATAAAAATATAGCAATGAATATTTATTATTAATTATTACGTTAGAACATGCGCAAACTACTAATTGCTACAAAACTGTACATTTTATTTTGACATGGAAAGAACAATGTCTAATCAGGGAGTTAACAATCATCATTGATAATGTACCTAATGAGACCTTGTTCTTTCAATGTCGAAACAAAATGTACAGTTTTGTAGCAGTTTGTAGTTTTCACGTGTTCTGACGTAATAATTATATATATATATATTGTAACAAAGTTGTGGAACTCGTAGGTTTTTTAACCTGTTGTTCATGCATTTACTCTTATAAAGAGTTCTCGATACAATCCTAGAGCGTTATATTGTAATAGTTGTTACAATGGTTTATAAATTCATAGTATCACGACACAAAAACTTTCACGTTTCGAAGCTACCTTTAGGTGCTCCTTATCGGGTGACGAAGTTGAAATGAAAATTCTTTTCATTTCATTTTCTTTTCAACTTCGTCACCCGATAAGAAGGTAGCTTCGAAACGCGCAAATTTTTGTGTAGTGATACTATGAATTTATTAACCGTTGTAACAACTATATATATATATATATATATATATATATATATAAGTGGATTTAAAAAATATAAAAGGAAAATAAAAGCATCAGAATAATGAGGGCAGCCAATGAATTGATATCACGGCTCATGATTAAACATAATAGACATTCATTGTCTCTTATATTTAACAGTATATATATATATATATATATATATATATATATATATATATATATAAGGAGATTTATGTAATCAGACAGATTTTAGTCAACAATACAATAATCCTCAAAAGAAAAGAACCTTCAGATATTGGAGGCCATCTACATTAAATCCAAACAACCCACACTTAATAAAATCACCTTAAATCTGGTCATAACACACTACATTGCATTTGAATATATGGTTCTGTTGTCATTTTGCGCTATCAGGCGGTATGACGTCATAGAATTGCATTGCAAATTTGCGAACTGCGTTTGTTAATATTGGTAACTATTGCCGTTGCTTAGCGGAGTTTTATGTCAACACAAGATAAAATCATCGCTGATGGTGGATCTTATTGTGTTACCGTCCTTATAACCTCTCTGAAGATGGCTCATGTGAGCCGAAAGCTTAGAATCAACTTAATAAAAAATTATCCAAATGTTGGAGAATTTTTGTCTTTATTTTCAACTGAAATTAAAGCCAAAATACGACGTTTAGAACGACTCATGATTAAGCATAATAGACATTCATGGTCTCTTATATTTAACAGTACATGTTTAGAAAATGATTTGCTGCGTCGATACACTATATATATATATATATATATACTGATGAGCTGTGATACAGTGAAACAGATCTGTCTGCGAATGACAATATATATATATATATATATATATATACATATATATACAGTAGGTCTGTTCAAACAACATTGAAACACTTTTATTAACACCTGAATAATATTTTACATGAGTGTACCTTTATATGAATAATTATTATTTCACGAAACTATATATATATATATATAGTGTATCGAGACAGAAGATAATTTTCTAAACATATACTGTTAAATATAACAATGAATTTCTGTCATGTATAATTCTGAGCCGTTCGAAACAACGTATTTTGGATTTAATTTAATTTCAGGTAATATATATAGTGTTAAATTGTAATGATATTTAGTGTCCAAACTTCCTGTTTTTTTGTTTTTTGTTTTTTTTTATCTGTTATTTTTAATAGTTTATGCGTGTTGTGGTACGGTGGATATTGGCTCGGAACGAGACATTGAGAGCCGAGTTCGAAATCCGAATTCGTTGCATTTAGTTACACACAAAACAAATATCCTTAGGAAAAAGCTATGAGTTAATAGCAGGACGAAATGGGTTCTGTAGAGTTGGGTAGCAAACAGTAACCTACTGCGGAAAAATCTTCTGCCTAGTCAGTCATGTCTCTTTCAAGACATGATCGCCGCTGAGTTTATCACGTATGGCACTTAACTGACTGAGTTAACTGGAAGAATGGCATTTTAGGCAAGCAGATTTTATTGTCATAAAGTGCTTGATATCAAGATTGAGCGTTTAAAGAATTAATGTGGAGAAGTTTGTCACTTAGATGAGCAGAGTTATTTCAGCCATGCCTACTTGAAAGTTTTGTGAAGGCATTACTTAAATGTCTTCACGCATCATGGATTTTTGTTTTATTTAAATTATATATATATATATATATATATATATATATATATATATATATATATATATATATAGAAGTATAGGTTACGTATGGATGAAAAAATGTTCCTTATCCAAAGAAACACTATTCCTAAAAAAATTCTCAATACAAAGTAGAGCTAATAATATTTATTCAGAAATTATAACATGAATATTATAATTTATTATTTCAAATAATAAGCCTCATCACTTGATAAGACACAAGAAGTATTGAAACAAAATAGCTACTTTTGTAGTGACATTATAACATATTCATGTTATAATTTCTGAATATATATATATATCCGCATACATTTTTGACATGCCTGGCTTTCAGTGAAAGACACTGACACACTGCTGTCTATGAATGGTACGCAAACTATTATTTAAAATGTTATAAGCCCCACCCCATTTAATTAATCTCATTGGCTGATCTCTTAATTCTTATGTTCTTATTTTATATTTTAAAATCTCCTTATATATATATATATATATATATATATATATATATATATATATATATATGCATGGTGTGTGTATGATTTATTGACAATAGTGTTTCAATGTTTTGCCACTGAAAGTCATTTAAACTGGCTCGTGTGTATATGTATATATATATATATATATATATATATATATACACGAGCCAGTTTAAATTTTTCGACATATATATATATATATATCAACTTATTTATAAATGGCATTTTGTCTGTGTGTATGTGTCTGTGTGTGTGTGTCCATTACCTATAGACTCCGAAACGGCTGAACCGATTTTCTTGAAAATTCAGACAGTTGTACTATAAGCGTCTGCGAGGGTTCTTAGCTAGCTTTTGTGTCGAGGTACCCCCGATAAATATCGAAAATCGATAATCGAAAAAATCGGGTTATAGAAGGAGTGGTCCGATTTTAATCAAATTGGATACACTCATAGACAAAGACGTAAGAAACGATATTCAGAAGCTTCAAGGTTGCAGTTCTTACAATAGTGCAGAAAATCGATAATATATATATATAAAAGGCAAGATGTTTGTGTGTGTGTCTGTTTGTCTGTATGTCCTTTATACAAATCCACAATTTTTATCTGATTGTCACCAACCTTCACACAAATATTCTTTAGGCTGAGTCTGAGCTCCAGGATCATGGATTACTTTGAAAGCTTTCATTACACCCGAGCAACGCCGGGTTATACTGCTAGTTTATATAAGGAGATTTAAAAAATATAAAAGGAAATTAAAAGCATCAGAATAAAGAGGTCAGCCAATGAGATGAATTAAGTGGGTGGGAGGTTATAACATTTTAAAGAATATTTTGTGTACGATTCATAGACAGTAGTGTTTCAGTGTTTTGCAACTGAAAGCCAGAAATGTCAAAAGATTTAAACCGAGACTGGGTATATATATACATATAAAATAAGAGGAAACCTTTATATATATATATATAAAACAAGAGGAAACCTTTTCTTTACTCATGCATTTTGTCCTCTGGTGGGCTTTATGAAATTATATGTGAGGACAGAATGCGTTCATAGAGAAAAGTTTTCATTTTGTCTTTTCTAATATTGATTTTTTACAGATTTATAAATTCAGATATAAATAAAATATATGGTTTTAAATTGTAATGGTGCTTGGTGCCAACATTGCTGTTCTTGTCAGTAGTTTATTGGTAGAAAGGCATTTTAGGCAAGCGGATATTTTTGCCATAAAGTGCTTGATATCAAGATAGGGATTGAGCGTTAATAGAATTAAAGTGGAAATGTTTGTCACTTAGATGAGCAGTTTTGTTTCAGTCATGCAGACTTGAAAGTATTTTTTGTAGGCCTTAATGTGATGTCTTCACGCTTCTGTTTTTGTTTTTTTTCTTAAAAACTCTTCTTGAAGAGTGAAGAGATCACAATAATACCTTCTCGAAACTTCAAAGTTTGTCTCTGTGTGTGTGTATGTGTGTGTGTGTGTGCGCGCGCACGCACGTGTACATTTGTGTGATTTTCATGTGTGTTAATGTGTGTTTATGTGTGTTAATGTGTGTTCATGTGCGTTGTGGTGCAATGTTTATAGAATCAGGGAGCCGAGTTCGAATTCCAGTTGAATTCTTTGCATTCACTTAAATCTTGGGAAAGATGTTAATCGGTCTCTTCTCCCCAGTTATGGGTTAAATAACAGGACAGATTGGGTTCTATAGCCTTGGCTGGCAACCAGTCTAGCGCATAAAGCAATGGCAACAACCTACCGCGGGATAATCTTCTGACCTGTCAGCCATGTCTCTTTCGAGACATGATCGCCCAAAGCGTGTATCACGTATTTCACTTAACTGACTGAATGAAGATAATAGTTGGAAACATATGTAAACTTCTACTGGGCAAAAAGTGGGGGATCAGTTTTCTATTGTTATTAAGTAACAAACTGATCCCCCATTAATTACTGCTTATTAATACAATCAGTCTCTTCTCTCTTCAGCTATAGCTTTACGAGCAGAATAGAAAATCTTCTGCCCAGTTAGTCATGTCTTTTTAGAGACATAATCGTCTAAAGCGTGTATCACGTATAGCACTTAGCTTAGCTGAATGTGTGTAATGCATATTCTTGCCTATGAAACTGATCTCCAGGACCATAGCACAACCTATTCATACTTTGTTACTGTCGAATAAAGGCCTATGGAGAGCCTAGTAAAGAAAGGCCATATAAGGAACGCATTCAGTATGAACTTATGCTTATTGAAAGAGTCAATGGGGCAAATGGAAATTCATGATCGCCTACGTCCTGAAAGGACACGGCACGTAAATAAGAAGAAGTCTAGATTAGCAACAAGTGTTCAACGGAAGGATGCTGCGGATGGAATATATGAGCAACGACGAAGTTTTGGAGAGGATGGAAACGAAATGGAAACTGATACTTAACATCGGAAAGAGACAGCTGAAGTTTCTGAGACATGTAATGAGGAAAGAGAGCTTGGAGAATCTAATGCTCACGCGACGGATAGAGGGAAGGAGAGACAAGGGAAATAACGCATGACATACTTGACGAACATGAGCAGATGGATGGCGGAGCGAGTTTTGAGCAGAATAACAAGAGAAGGTTTGCTAATAGCTGCAAGGGATAGGGAGATGTGGAGGGCCATGATCGCTTACGTCCTTAACGAACACGCCACATTGAACAATAATAATAAGAAGAAGAATCTTAATAGACAAAACTTGTTTATACTATTTAACAAAACAAGATTGAGAGAATTCCTGCTGTCCAGATATTCCTTATTAAAGTTGTATATACAGGTTGCAATGGATGAATTGTTGTTCGAATGACGCTAAAAATGAAAATAAAACTGCCGTCTTGTTTTAAAATTTTAATACTTACCAAAATTACACAAAAATAATTGAAACAATAAAGCGTATATTTATTCAATAAAATCGCCATTAGCTTCAACTTCGACCTCTAAAAGACTTCGGAATCTCCTGTAACTCTTCTAAACAGTCTCGTTGTTTAAGTTTGTGAATGTTGCCATAATCCTTGCCTTCAGTTCATCTTTGCGGTCACATGCAGACTTGGTGGTCCCTCGTTTAACTTTGTCCAACGTCCAAGAGGGATGCAGTATGTGATTTTAGGTGACCGGATGTAAAAGGTGATGTGGTCGCATAAATTATCTGATAGCTATAAATGGGTCCTCCTGCTTGCTTGGTTTAATGCAGATTCCTGTTGCCAGATATAGGGTTTTCCAGCGGCCACCCACATCTCAGGGTAGCACTGCCTCCTCATGATAAGATTTAGGCTTCCGTGTTTCCCTGTGGAAACATGAATTGTTGTATAATCATCACTGGTGATCACTCAGAGTACCAAGATCTTCACTGGATATATCCTCTAATTCTTTCCGAATCCTCTGCACTATCCTCAGATTGACACCCAGACTCTCTTAAATGTTCGTATTGGATTTTCCGGCGCAAATGCCAAGTAGTAAAGCTGGCAGATAAGCCCCCTTAAATCATCCCCCAGCGCCTGCTTCACCCCAGAGATCAACTGCTGCCTTTTTTACGCCGCTGAAGCCACCCGACCCAGCTCCTACTCCACTTCCAACCCGGACGCGCACGACAGCAACGCCGCCGCCGACGGACCGCTAAGACGCTTTGAACCCGCGTCGCAAAGCGCGAACAGATCGAACGCTACAGCCTCGTACCGGTTCCTCGCTTTCCACATTTTCTGGCAGAGTGAATTGCATCATGGCGCTTACGGTGTCCAACTGACCCTACTATACTCTGCAGCCGACAAGATTAAAAAAACAAACAACGCGCATGCGTGAGATTAAAAATGGTGACAATTTACTTATCGCACTGTGTGTGTGTGTGTGTGTGTGTGTGTGTGTGTGTGTGTGTGTGTGTGTGTGTGTGTGTGCTTTCCTATTCGTGTGCGTCTTCATTTTCTAACAAAGATTTAATTGATTGAGTTCGAAAGGAAAGAACAAAACGGAAACTGTACTACTGTCTATGGCTGGAGATCAAAAATCGATTTGGTAGCAATAAATACTTAAACAAATAAAACTGAATCGGCAATGCACACTCGGAAAGCAGATGAAAAAACAAATTAAAAAATAAAACATTGCTAAAAGCTAATCTGTAAATAAATAAAAGGAAGCAATGAAAGAGATAAACAAACCAAATAAATATATAAATAATAATGAAGTTTAATAAAATACGACATCCACAAAACGGCAGAATTCAACCGGCCTAGTGTCTAGCTTTGCTTACATTTAAAAATAAAAATTAATATATATATATCAAACTACGATCGATTTTCTCTAACTTGAAGGTTCAACTTGGTCACGGGGATGCAACCGTTGATTCCATCAAGGGAAGTATCCAAAATGTCCTTTCTATTTTTTAATGGGTATTACCCTAAGCAAGACACTAAAGCTACCAAAAACGCAAGGAGTTACAGGACGCGGAAGAATTAGGATAAGAAATATTAATGCCGAGAAGCAAGAAACAAGTGTAACCGGAAGGACAGCAGAAATATTTTTTCTCTTTTCCAAAAGGTAAAAATAGTACTAAAACAGAAAAAAAATCAGTAGTTGTGTTTATGGAGAAGGTATTGTGAATAATTTAACGTGTCAAAAATGGTTTGTCAAGATTCCTACTAGAGACTTTTTTGCTGAACAGTACTTCATAAGCAGATAAATTAGTTGAGGTTCATAGTGATCAACACAAGTTATTTGGTAACAAGCAAACGTTGTATAATGCATGGGATATCATTGTCAAAAGGTGCAAAGCGGAGCATTGATAGTCAGTTAAATGCCATACGTGATACACGCTTTAGGTGATCATGTCTCGAAAGGGACATGACTGAGTGGGCAGAAGATTAACCTGCAATAGGTTACCATTACTTTCTGCGGTAGACTGGTTGCCAGCCAAGGCTATAGAACCCAATATGTCTTGTTATTTAATTCATAACTAGAGGGAAGAGACGGATTAATACCTTTCCCAAGGGTATTTGTGCGTAAGTGAATGCAAGTAATTCAACTGAAATTCGAACTCGTCTCCCCGATTTCTCGTTCCGAGTCGATATCCACTGCACCACAACGCATTGATAGTAATTTGCATTACTTTGGTAATGCTACTAATCGAGTCTTTTGTATATATTTTTTTATCATTTATTTATATGGTTCAACCAAAATAAGGCTCGAAAGCCACTCAAGCTAATAGGAAATTAAATGAAACTTATGAGAGCGTAAAAATAGGAAGTGAAAAGTGCACATTATGAGGATATCTAAACTTATTTATAAATGGAACTTTGTCTGTGTGTGTGTGTGTGTGTGTGTATGTGTGTGTGTGTGTGTGTGTGTGTGTGTGTGTGTCAGTTACCTATAGACTCCGAAACGGCTGAACCGATTTTCTTGAAAATTTACACATTTGTACTATAAGCGTCTGCGAGTGTTCTTAGCTAAGTTTTGTGTCAGGTACTCCCGATAAATAACGAAAATCGATAATCGAAAAAATAGGGTTATAGAAGGAGTGGTCTGATTTTAATCAAATTTGATACACTCATAGACAAAGATATCAGAAACGATATTTAGAAGTTTCAAGTTTTCAGTTCTTACAATAGTGCAGAAAATAGATAATATATATATATATATATATATATGTATATATATATATAAAAATGTAAATATGTATAATATATATATATATATATAAATATAAATATGTATAAATATGTATAATATATATATATATATAAAAATATAAATATGTATAATATATATATATATATAAAAGGCAAGATGTGTGTGTGTGTGTGTGTGTGTGTGTGTGTGTGTGTGTGTGTGTGTGTGTTTATCGGCCTGTATATTTGTATATTTGTATTTTTTCAGCCCTTTTATTTTAGTTTTTGCTTCGGGTCTGGCTCTAAGTAGGTATAATTGTAGTTCTTAGTCTCAGCCATGATACCATTTATTCAGAGGACTTATTTAGCCTTCAAAATTCAGTTTACGACAAAAAAACTTATTCGATATCGATACGAGGAAATCAAATTTCACTTACATCCATTCATTTTTCGTTCAGTCTACGGTTTCACTTTAACTGCAAACAACTATTGCTTTTTAGTCTTTCGTGCCAACGTCCAAAGAGTCTGAGCTCCAGGACCATGGATTAGTTTTAAAGCTTTCATTACACCCGAGCAACGCCGGGCTATACTGCTAGTATTAGGTAAATAAACATTGAGACTAAAGATGTTAAAATCGTAATGATAATGGAGGCGTTCTCTTAAGAGCCTGTTCCGCAATGTGACAGTTTTTGGGAAGAAGCTGAGTATAAATTCATTCTTAGTAAAAGAGCTTTTGAGAGGATGAGTATGAATATTAAACTTACTTAACCGCATAAAACTGTTTTCTTTTTCGGGGAGAAGAAATTAAGGTAGATCAAAAATAGGTACTTAAAGCAACGTAGAACCTAAGAATCTGTAGATTAAAATATTTTATTTATGACTACATTCAACCGAACAGTCGGTAAATTAAATTGTAGGGTTTATGACGTCATAGAATTTAAGAATCGATAGATCAAAGCAGGTGTTTGTGGCAATGCAGAATCTAAGCGTCGACAGTTTAAATGTAGGTAATTGTAGAAAAAAAGAACTTAAGCGTCGATAGATTAAATCAGGTAATTATGGCAACATAGATTCTAGGAAACGGTAGATTCAAAATAAGTATGCTTTGCAACATAGAACTTGATTGTGAGGGAGACAAAAATGAGCGCAAATTAAACATATATATAACCAATGTTTTCATACAAAGAAATTGATTCTCTCTTTCCACCTAACCCCCCAGACCACAACCCCCTTGATTATGGGTGGGGCACAGTTGAGTGAGAGACCAACAAAACTCCTTTTAACACCAAAGATGAACAGAAGACAAGGAATATAGCAGAATTAACCAACTTAAACAAGGAGACCATCCAGAAGAGTTGCAGGATATTCCGAAGTCTTCGAAAGGCCGTGGTTGAAGCTAATTACGATTTTATTGAATACATTTACTGTTTAGTCTACTTTTGGTAAGTATATCTGCTAAAATAAAACGTCAGTTTTATTTTCATTTTTGGGGTCATTCAAACGACAATTCATCCATTGCAACCTGTATATATAACTTCAATAAGGAATATCTGAACAGTAAGAATTCTCTTTAATCCTGGTTTTGTTAAATAGTATAGACAAGTTCTCTCTATTAATTTTCTTCTTCTTTAATGTGCCGTGTTCATTAAGCACGTAAGCGGTAATGGCCCTCCACATCTCCCTATCCCTTGTAGCTATTAGCAAACCTTCTCTTGTTATTCTGCTCAAAACTCGCTCCGCCATCCATCTGCTTAAGTCGTCAAGTATGTCATGCGTTATTTTCCATGTCTCTCCTTCCCTCTATCCGTCACGTGAGTATCAGATTCTCCAAGCCCACCTTCCTCATTACATGTCCCAGAAACGTCAGCTGTCTTTTCCCGATGTTAAGTATCAGTTTCCATTTCCTTTCCATCACCTCCAAGACCTGTAGAGTTTTAGTAAATATATCTCTGTTAAAATGAGGTGTCAGTGTTATTTTCATTTTTGCGTCATTTACACTACAATTTCTTGATCGTCCTTTGTATATAAACAAAACGGGTATATGTTCCTAATAAGGACAACGGACGGCATTCATTACCTTCTTGTATAAAATGAAATTGCATTCTATTTCCATAATTGACTGTTTCCTGCTTGCTTATTTTGGTATATAATTCCTCTTTATTTTCGCATTCTCAAGCTTCTCTATCTTTGGTTCAATGAATGCCGCTGAGGAGTAAACTGTATGATGGCGATGAAGAAATTAAAACTAATATAAGAAATAGGCCACCTCAACTAGATCAGCAGCCAACTGAGTCTTACAGGCTCTAATTTGTAAGAGGAACACTGCCACTGAAAGTAACTATTTAAAATTAAGGATGTGAACCTATGATGTATAGTTGTTTCTTCATGTACGATATATCTTTTTTCCCTATTTCTCATATAATAAATCAAATTATATTCCTTTTTAGCACTCCCTGGAGCGATGACAGCTGCGTACTAGACATTTGCGTCGCGGATAATTGCTACAAATACATTTGCGTCCCCAGACAAAAGCGTCCCTGAATAAATTCGTACCTCAGATAATTTTTTGAAGTCTTTCAAGACAATTACAATAGTAATCGCAATTTATTAAAAAAGTAATAAAATATTTAAAAATTACAATTATTTTTGCAATGATAGATTAACAGTATTTACATTAATCGGACTATTGTCCGCATCTTTGTTGCCATTTGTACGACGTTTCAGTTGTTGTACGCTCCGGCCTTCTTCAGGTGCTAGGAATTTCGAACCGAACCCTTTATTACAATCACTGAGGTATATCATTCTTGCTGTATCCTGGTATTGAACTCACAACTTCAATGGCAACAAAGATGAGCACAATAGTCCGAATAATGTAAATACTGTAAATACTACTTCATCTCAGAAGTATAGACAAAGACAGATTAACAGTATTTGTCTATAATTCTGAGATTAGGTAGCATTTACAGTATTTACATTATTCGGACTAATGTCCTTATCTTTGTTGTCATTTGTACGAAGTTTTGACCGTTGTACGCTCCGGCCTTCTTTAGGTGCTAGGGACTGAACCCTTTATTACAATCACAAGTGTATATGGTTCTCATTCCTTGCAGTTGTGAACAAGTAACTTACAGGGTTAGAGGGAGATAACTCATGACTACCAAAAGAGGCACTACTACGCAAGGAATGAAGACCATAAACCAAAGTGATTGTAATAAAGTGCTTGGTTCGTAATTCCTAGCACCTGACAAAGGCCGGAGCGTAAAGCGGTTGAAACGTCGTACAAATGGCAACGAAGATGAGGACATTAGTCATAATAATGTAAACTACAGATTAACAGTGTTTAAAAAGCTATTTCAGAAATTGAAAATTAATTTATTCTCACAAAATAATAAAAAGTTGTAAATATTGTGATCTAAACCTTTTAAGAGATTTATCTTGTATTTTCACAAAATAATCAAAAGTCATAAATATTGTGATCTATACATTTTAAGAAATTTATCTTGTATTTTCACAAAATAATCAAAAGTTATAAATATTGTGATCTAAACCTTTTAAGAAATTTATCTTGTTTTCAGAAGTATATTTATCTCATAGTGCCAAACTCTCATTTGCAGTTTTATTTTTAACTAAGTTGTTATGTTACCTTTTTTTTTTTTTTGCTTTCTTAGAATAATTAAAAGATTGGTTTGTAATTAACAACTAATAAAAAAAAATATGCTAACTTCAAAAACTTACCAGAGGTGCGTGGTTATCTAGGGGCGCATTTATCTGGAGAGGCAGATATCCTGCTACACAACCGTCCTTCCGCCATCTATGATATAAAATGAACTTCGGTACGTTATTGTTAAAATAAAAACGAAGATTTTCAGCCTAAAACAGAACAGCTTCGATATGGAAGAAAAATATGCATTTTCTTTATACAAAAGAAATAAAAATGCTACCTCATGCACTCATGGGGCTTTGCAAATGAATACCATATCTCGGTCTCGCGAGACATAATTGGTACGTCAAACAAATGACTATCATTGAAAATAAAACATTCGACGCTACTTACCTTAATGGTATGTTGCTGAAGTTTCTATTGTACATAATGATTAAAGAAAGCTCAATTAAGGTAAATATTTGTTTTACATACCTGTAATTATTGTCAGTGGCAGACGGTGCAAATGTCGGACAGAGGAAAGAGCATTCGAACAGAGAAGCATCCACAGTGAAGGAAGATATGAAAAAGAAAAGAAATAAAAAAAAAACCGTTTAAAATATAAGGAAAGAATCAAAGGATTTCAAATACAGCATTTAAATTGCTTAAAATAAAGTGATGATAAAATATTCCGAATTTACCAATTCCTCGTTTTTCTTCTAGTTTTTCTTCAGGCCCAATGCAAAGGTCTCGTTGCCAAATCTATGACACGGGGCCACCACGCTACATTAACTAATTTTAGTTATTACAATTAGTCATTATCTAAACTTATTTATAAATGGAACTTTGTGTGTGTGTGTGTGTGTGTGTGTGTGTGTGTGTGTGTGTGTGTGTGTGTGTGTGTCCATTACCTATAGACTCCGAAACGGATGAAGTGATTTTCTTGAAAATTTACACAGTTCTACTATAAGCGTTTGCGAGTGTTCTTAGCTTGGTTTTGTGTCGAGGTACTCCCGATAAATATCGAAAATCGATAATCGAAAAAATCGGGTTATAGAAGGAGTGGTCCGATTTTAATCAAATTTGATACACTTTCTCACCGACGCAATGTGGCTTCCCTGTGTCTCTTTTACAAATACCTTCACGGCTTCTGCTCCGATTAACTTCGCTCACTGGCACCCCTATATATAAATTTACTCGAGCCACAAGATTAGCAACTTGGTCCCACACTTTTACTGTGAAGCCAATAAATTGTAAACGCAAATTCTACTCCGTCAGCTTCTTTTCTCGTACTTCCCGCCTGTGGAATTCCTTTCCATTTACTTGCTTCCCCAACAGCTACAATCTCCAAGAATTTAAGTGTAAAGTCAATTGTCATCTCGTATCTCACTAACCTGCACCCTCTTTCTCTCATACTCCTTTCTCCGTCCACTCCACTCTCATCAGTATTCTCATCCTTCCCTTATCCACTTCCTGACACCCTCTATAACCTGTTACTATTTCTCATAACTTTCCTCCTATGTAAGCCCCTGCAAAACAGTGGCAGTAAAATGCCTTGCTTGGGAAGATATGATTATAAAAAAGACGTATATAAATGTAGACTAATAAAATGTTGCGAAAATGCCGAGTCACGAAGCACTGAGCGGGACTTCCACAAAATTCGGGAGGATTGAGGTAGTACGAGCCGGCTCTCTAACCAAGTAACAGTTGATGCTTAGTCCTTTCATCTTGCTTTCCTTTACTATATTCTCTCAGAGTTCCTGCAGTTAACTTTCTTTGTCTGTTGTCAAACTGTCAGCATCATATCGAATGTTAAGATAATCCTCTCTATTATAATAAAGACCGTTGTGTATTGCTTTGTATGTGTATATATATAGATTCCCTCCTGTCACTCTCATAAAGAGAGAGACAATAGCAAAGCAACGTCGGCTCAGTTCATTCTCTTTACTATGAATTATTTAACTTTACTACTTGCCACTTGTCTGACAGTGTCTTATTTTATTATTCTGCAATAATTATTCCATCGAGCAGTATATATATATATATATATATATATATATATATATATATAGAGAGAGAGAGAGAGAGAGAGAGAGAGATATGTCAAGTCCGGAAACGGCGAGGATAATCCAACAAGATCAACTTAATATAAAATATTGATTATATCCGCGTAGAGAGTTTAATGGATGTTATCCAGAACAATTATGATATTTATAAAGGAAAACTCAACACTTCATTTAGATTGGTTATAAATTATAATTCATTTCTAATCTAGCTCGTAGAAATGAATTCTAACTTATAACCAACCTAAATGATTTTTCTTATATATATGAAGCCGTGCTGGAAATACTATATCCGTGTCATATTATTTTGGCTTAGTGGAGCTCAGAGATACTATGACTACTGACGCGGTATTCTCTGTTTAACTTCGGTATCTCTCGGTATCTTACGGATCAGTCGATGCCAGTAACGGTTCTCTATGGTTTTCTGCTGTAATTCTCTATGGCAGGAGTATATGTATACTCAAGTCGTGTCCATTATAATAGAAAAGGGGAGATCCCACAACACTTTCATTTAAGCGCAAATACCACTGGGAAAGAAATTAATCAGTCTGTTCGTCTTCCAAATATGGGTTAAACAGCGGGACAGATCCGGTTGTCCAGCCTTGGTCGGCAACTAGTCTACCGTAGAAACTAATGGCAACATACTACGGGAAAATCTTCTGTTCGGTCAGTCATGTATTTAAAGAGATATGATCGTCCAAGCGTGTGTCACGTGTGGCACTTACTGACTTAAAGTGCCACAGAAAACGAAACGTGTCAGCTAAGATAAGTTTTGAAGTTAACTTTAATTTCCTTTTACGGATATAATGTATCTGATATATATATATATATATATATATATATATATATATATATATATATATATAATAATTTATTTAATTAATTTTATAACATTGATATGTTATAATATCACTACAATAGTAGCTATTTTGTTTCGACACTTTTTGTGTCTTTTCAAGTGATGTTGTTATTTCGAAATGAATGGCTTTAAAAGGTTCGAAACAAAATAGCTACTTTTGTAGTGATATTATAACATATCAATGTTATAATTTATTAATAAATATTATTACTATTATTAGCTCTACTTTGTATTGAGCACTTTTTTAAAAATAGTGTTTCTTTGGATGGGGGAATATTATTCCACCCATACTTGGATATATATATATATATATATATATATATATATATATATATATATATATATTTATGTTGCTTTGAATGCGAGAAGCATATGGATCCTTTACCTGGTATTGAGTGAACCTGATTGAAAAAGAAACCCCAAAAACACTGATTGTAACTTGAACCTCAGGATTCACTAAACTGTGAATGTTTAAAAGGCTTGCTTTTTCCACAAACTGAGATATTATTTTGCTTTCAATTTGAGCCGAAAGGGATAATATTTTCCAAAGGATATATATGCGTAAGAAAAAGATAAATAATTGCACAAAATCTGCGTTGTGGTGCAGTGGATATCGGCTCGGAACGAGAAATCGGGGAGCCGAGTTCGAATTCCAGTTGTATTCCTTGCATTCACTTACGCGCAAATACCCTTGGGAAAGGTATTAATCCGTCTCTTCCCTCCAGTTCTGGGTTAAATAATAGGATGGATTGAGTTCTATAGCCTTGGCTGGCAACCAGTCTACCGCAGAAAGTAATGGCAACCTACTGTGAGATATCCTCTGCCCAGTCAGTCAGGTCTCTTTTCAGACATGATTGCCCATGCGTGTATCACGTATAGCGCTTAAATGACTGACTGATGGTACATATCTCGAAAGATATCAGTGGGTAATTTAGAATTATGTTGGAACTTGTAGGAATTGTTAAACGATTTACGTATATGACCAAGGAGTATAGCAATTTTGTTAATGGCGCTTCATCAATTTGGCGTCGTTCAGGCAAGTAAGTGAGATGAAATTCCGATTTTAGTCAGGGGTGTATCTTGTTGGCGCACATATTATCAAGCAAGTCTGGGAAGTCATTATAATCGTGAATAAATATTATTATAAGACAGAAAAAAGTGACTAATGTAGCTATAATTTACGAAGATAAAGTAATAGCTATCAATAGTTTATATATATATATATATATATATATATATATATATATATATATGACATAGTGATGAACCACGTATACTCTCTTAATATGTATAACAAAAACTACTAAAAAGTTGTTAGTTTAAAAATGTATTTTTTTGACAGTATTTATTTATTTCTATTATTATATTTGATATTTCAGACCGTCCTCGGCCTTTCATCAGAAACAAATGATTTTGAAATTTAAATTAGAAGCGTTTTCGCGAGGAGCGTTCGTCAAGAGATTGTTTACATCACGTGACGCAGAAAACGACAGATTTTTTTAAATATTTGTAAACGCAAACCTATCTTTAATAATACTTATAAATGTTGTTTTAAAGAAAATTTTTTTAACTGTATCTAAAAAATGTTCAACTATTGAAATATTTATAAAGATTCAAAACACCTAAGTCCCTATTTAACCCTAGCCTATGTGTATTTAATTTTAAAATCCAGTATTTTTCTTTCTTTCTGCGTGAGTATGTAGAACTAAAATCAGAATCTATTAGTAAACATTTGCAGTTTTCTAATGTGTGTCCCGATTGATTGAAGTGTAATGCTATGGGAGAATACGGGTTGTTTTGGCGTATGCTAAGTTTGTCATTATTAAAACGGAATCTAGTAGTTTTTCCTATATATATATATATATATATATATATATATATATATATATATATATAGGACCGTAGCTGATGCTAAAAAAAACACCGGGCACAGAGAGAAAATTGCCCGGATTTATAAGTTGACAATGTGATGACGTCATCAGTGTCATTCTTTTCCAGAAACTATGATTGTTGAGGATTTTTTCGGATATTCCAATGGAAATTAGGCACAGAACGTGAACGAAAGCAGGAAATCGGGTTCGGACTTTCTGAGTATAACCAGTCTTTTCTCCCAAAATTAATAAATAAACAAACAGATTTTTGCTGCGTTCATTCGGATGTTTTCTTCGTTTTGCTTTCTTTCTTTCTTTCTTTCTTTCTTTCTTTCTTTCTTTCTTTCTTCGTGAATTATTTATTTTGATTTCTGACGAAAACATTTTTCCTTGCCCGGATTTTCACTATGATTGCACGGATCGGCCCGGACCTGTGCCCGGTGTGCCCGGTAGTCAGATACGGCCATGTATATATATAAAGGAAAACTCAAGCCATCATTTAGAGTGGTTATAAATTATAATTCATTTCTATGAGCTAAATTAGCTTTCATCAGACCACACTATATTCGTTCCATTCGTTTTATTCAAAAATTTCGCAAAGGATTCAGTTGTTGAATATGCACAAGCAAAAAGTTAATTGCACAGGATAGATTTACTATAAAGGTTGTATAAAAAACTTAATCCCTTCCCCTCCCCCCCACCAAAATTTTTTAAATGTTGAAATTTTTACAGATTTTCTTCTTTTTTTTTTTTTTTTTTTGCCAATCGGAAAGTGTAGGGTTTAATCGATAAGGTTGCACTGAAAAAAGTAAAAAACAAATTTATTATCAACAAATTTACAGGTGGTGGTAATATCACACCGGCGAGTGATTCCAAAATGGAGGATCGATTTACTATGAACGTTGTATGAAAAACTGAGCCACCCCTAAAATTGTTTGAATATTGAAATTTTTCCAATTTTTTTTTTTTTTTTTGTCACTCGGAAAGTTCAGGGTGTAATTGCTAAGATTGCAGTGAAAAAAGTAAAAAAAGAAAAACGAAAAACAACAAATTTCAAGGTGGTGGTAGTCTCCTTCAGGTCCGGCAGTATTTCCATCATTAAATAATGTAGATATTACTAAAAAGTTATTCCATACTAGACATTTTTTATCGACAGTGTAGGATTCTTTCTTGCTTTGAATATTGGTATCACATCTGATCTGTTGTTTCTGCTATATATTTAGAGATTCTTGATAACATAGAAAGAAGAATCTGCAATGCTATTGGTCCTGACCTAGCACTTCGGCCTCAGACACTTCCCAAACGCCTTAAAATAGTTTCACTGTTTCTTTTCTCTAAATATTTTCATGATAATTATTCCGATTAATTTTTCTTTATGGGATCTAGAATTTATAAATTTAAGCGCAGTACAAGATGCGTGGATGTGCGTCATGGTGCAGTGAATATCGGCTCGTAAAGAAAAATTCCTGAACCATGTTCGAATTCCAGTTGAATTTGTTAAATTCACTTATGCGCAAATACACTTGGGAAAGATATTGATTCATCTCTTCCCCCAGGTATGGATTAAATAACTGGACGGATTTGGTTCTATAACCTTGTTTGGTAAAGAAAGAAATGGCAATCTATTGCTGGGAAATCTTCTGCCTAATCAGGCATGGATCAAAAGTGACATGATCGCCCAAGCGTGCGTCATATATAGTATTTAACTGACTGACTGGCTGGCTAGATTCGCAGTGCAATCTCATAATTTTACAGTTGAAATGACTATTTGAATCCTCAAGTTCTATTCAAACAGTTTATTTTCTCACATTTCTCGACTGTCAAACTTTCTTCTTCTTCTTCCTTCTCTGGCAAGGCCTCATCGTTTTATAGTTGAAATGGCTAGATGCAACCGTAAGTTCTATGCTAACAGTTTCTTCTATTGAACTTCTTGCTTGTGGAACTCTCTTCTGGCTTCTTGTATCCCAGTCAATTTTAATCTTGGTAAATAGACTTTATGAATTTAAGTACAGAACTAGATTGGTGGTAAGGTCTCATCATTTTACAGTTGAAATGGCTAGATGTAACTGTAAGTTCTATGCTAACAGTTTCTTCTATTGAACTTCTTGTTTGTGGAACTCTCTTCCATCTCCTTGCTTTCCAGTCAACTTAGATCTTCAATAATTTAAATGCAATGTAAATTGTCATCTACTGTTTTTTAGTTAATTCTTTTATTGTTCTCGCTCCTGAATAGTGTTGTTTTTCCTTATTCTTTCACAAGCAGTAACTTTTATGCCTTAGTGACTTTATTACCTTTATGAGACGATATATATATATATATATATGTGTGTGTGTGTGTGTGTGTGTGTTTTTATTATAAATACGAATAATAAAATATTTTTATTATAGATAACAATCATAAAATGTTTTATTATAAATACCAATCATAAAATGTTTTATTATAAATACCAATAACAAAATATCACTTTATATATATATATAATATTTTTATTATTGGTATTTATAATAAAAACATTTTCAGCGCTACACAAGAGCTGCCGTGTTTCGGTTCTATCAATTGTACCTTATCAGGAGATTTATGGTTACAGGTGTTATAGAATGGTATATATAGAATGGTATATATAGAATGAATGTGCGTTGTGGTGCAGTAGATATCGACTCGGAACGGCAAATCGGAGAGCCGAGTTCGAATTTCAAGTGAATTCCTTGCATTCACTTACGCACAAATACCCTTTGGAAATTTATTAATCCGTCTCTTCCCTCCAGTTTTGGGTTAAACAATAGGACAGATTGGGTTCTATATTGCCTTAGCTGGCAACCAGTCTACCGCAGAAAGTAACGGCAACTAACTGCAGGATAATCTTCTGCCCAGTCAATGATGTCTCTTACGAGACATGATCGTCCATGCGTGTATCACGTATGGCACTTAACTGACTGAATATAATAGTTGAAAACACGATTAAGGCTTATACTGGTCATAAAGTGGGGATCGGTTTGCTATTGTTACTAAGTAACAAACTGGTACCCCACTTATTACTACTTAATAATATAATACATCTCTTCCCTCTCTAGCTATGACACTTAACTGACTTTTTTTTTTAATCATATCACCCCAAGCATGGCGGTAACGCCACTGATGTGCAGGGGGCTACATAGGAGTGAAAAGATTGGTAAAAAGAAAAGCAGAAACCACATCCTAAACAGGGAACAAGGAATGAGCCTCTACACCTGTTCAATAGACATGGGTGGAGTGTGAACCGGGCGATAGTTTAGTCTATCTACTCCAACTGACTGATATATAGAAATTTAAAGGACAAATATTACCTTATCCAGACAAAGGAGAAGTAGACGAAGTTCTAGTGGGTTAGATTCGATAAACCTATAGAAAGTTAAGTCAACAATGTACAGCGGAATAAGGTTAGAGGGTGAAGTTGGGCGAAAGAAATTAAAAGATCACGGAAAGCTAGTTAAGTTGTATCAACTTTGTATAACGTTTAGTGTTAGAGTATATGGCTACATTTAATATGTAAATTCGTAAATTGTGTCGGATGTTATTGTGGAAGATTTTAAAATTTTCTTCAAGTGGTATAATTGATATAATTAAAACGAATGTGTATTGAAAATGAAAACAAAACAAATGGCATGGTAACGCTTTATTATAAACTGTATACAACCTCGTTTTCAGATTAATAATTATAATAGTTTCGAAAAAATTAACTAGTATTTAAAAAAGACTGTTCATGATAAAATCGCAGAGACTAGCGCTACAGAGTAACCAACAAAAAACATTATTACATAACAAAAACTATATGACTGAAGACTTTAAAAATCAGCAAAATCCAATATTGATAACAGATGAAAGGCAAAGATAAGAAAATATTAAACCCCCATCAATAACAAGAAATATTACTTACTAGACTTTATAAAAAAAGTGTCTGTTTTTCTTTATAAGGAAAGGGTTAAATTTACAATTACAACATACACCGTAATGTCTGGATGACACTATTAAAGTAATTAACAGATGATGGTGGCATTTTACATATTAATGCAAAGAGAGTAATTAAATTGTGAAATGTAGTTATATATATGTAATTACTAGCAGTATAGCCCGTCGTTGCTCGGGTGTAATGAAAGCTTTAAAACTAATCCATGGTCCTGAAGCTCAGACTCTTTGGACGTTGGCACGAAAGACTAAAAAGCAATAGTTGTTTCCAGTTAAAGCGAAACCGTAGACTGAAAGAAAAATCAATGGATGCAAGTCAAATTTTGATTTCCTCGTATCGATATCAAATAAGTATTTCGTCGTAAACTGAATTTTGAAGGCTAAATAAGTCCTCTGAGTAAATGGTATCATGGCTGAGACTAAGAAATGCAATTATGCCTACTTAGAGCCAAACCCGAAGCAAAAACTAAAATAAAAGGGCTGAAAAAAATACATACATACAGGCAGATAAACAGACACACACAAACATCCTGCCATTTATATATATATATATATTATCGATTTTCTGCACTATTGTAAGAATTGCAACCTTGAAACTCCTGAATATCGTTTCTTATGTCTTTGTCTATGAGTGTATCAAATTTGATTAAAATCGGACCACTCCTTCTATAACGCGATTTTTTCGATTATCGATTTTCCAAATTTTATCGGGGGTACTTTGACACAAAACTTAGCTAAGAACACTCACAGACGCTTATGGTACAACTGTGTAAATTTTCAAGAAAATCGGTTCAGCCGTTTCGGAGTCTATAGATAACGGACACACAGACACACACACACACACACACAGAGACAAAGTTCCATTTATAAATAAGTTTAGATACTTTAAGGTAAACACCATATAACTAGCTTTCCATGACCTCTTCATTTCTTCCACCACCACCCACTGACCTCATGCATATATCCAGCGTTGACTTAACTTTCTATTGTTTTATCGAGTCTAACCCACTAGAACTTCATCTACTCCTCCCTTTATTGTCTAAATAAGTTAGTATTTGTTTTTTTTAAATATAACACATCACGCAATAAATCCAGGGCCTACCTAATACAACAAAAGTTTTCGGCAAAATTCGATTATATTCATCAACATAGTCTCCTTCTAGGGTGCTATACTGATTTCAACGCGTCTCTAACAATTCGATGCCATTTGTAACGAACGATTTGTCTTTGGCCTCAAAATACGTTTCAATTTCTGATATCACTTCTTCATTAGAGCCAGATCTCTTTAGCTAGGGCATTCTTTTGAGGTCTGCAAACAGCCAGTAGTCTCTGGAGATCAGATATGGAGAACAGGGTGAATGCGGAAGCAATTCGAAGTGCAATTTGAAGTGCAATTCTTGTAGTTTTGCCATCGTTGCGATCGACTTGTGAAACGTTGCGTTGTCTTGGTGAAAGATCACTTTTGTTTTTACATTTGTAGCCATTTTTGGTGATTTCCTTCTTTAAACGCACCAATAATGCTATATTCGCTATGGATGGTTCTTCCTTTCTCAAGGTAATCAATGAACAAAAGACCTTGCGCATCCCAAAATACCGAGGCCAAAACGTTGCCTGCTGATGTTGGCGTTTTTTAATTTTCCCTACATTTTATGTGCATGTAATATTTAAAAATTTTAATTTTTAATTTTTTAACGCCCCTTTGATTTTTCTCCTTGCATTTTATTATTTTTGTTATTGCTCTTATTTTAATTTTAATATTAATTTTAATTTTAAATTTTAAAGTTAAATTTAAAATTTTTATCCACATGCAACCGTAGATTATTTAAATTTTTAATCTTGTTATTAAAAAAGCAGTAACGTAACTTTATAAGATTTAATTCCCATGAACATCGAGTGAACTGAAAGTCAAATCTATTAAAGTGTCAGTTTTGAAATATGCACCAGATGATTGCATAACGCATGAAATTCCGAGTTGTGCTATATATATATATATTTCTGTGACCCGACAGAAATATGAATGACATCAAAGGCAGGACCGACAAAAGTGTGGTCAACGTCGAAGAAAAAATATAAACAGAACTGACATGAGTGTGATTAAATAAAAAACAGCCGGCTTCAAATGCAGTCTTCTATGTGCCCTGTTTTTTCGTGAAGTAGGCGATCGTGGCTTTCCACGTCTCCCTATCACTGGTGGCTCTTAGCACACCTTCTCCTGTTGCCCTATGCAACCCTCGTTCCATCATCTAATTGATAAAGTCCGTCAAATAAGTTATCCGTTACCTCCCCCTGTCTCTTTTCCCTCTATCTGGTCTGTTAGTATCAGGTTCTCCAAGCCCTTTTTCCTCATTGCATGCCATATTGAAGAACTGACAACACATAGCAATCCAGTACTCTCTTCTTTGTTTTTAGCGAAATTGTCCTGTTTCTTAATGCTTTACTCAACTTCTGAAATGCTTCCTTCGCCATGCCAATTCGATTTCGGATCTCTGTGTCGCACTTTCCGTCTTCTGTTATAACACTTCCCAGGTATTTAAACTTTTGTACCTGCTTGATTCTAGTATCTCTATTTGGCATATTGGGCTGCCCTTTTTGCTGATGACCCTGAATTCTGTTTTCTTGCAGTTTATTTGTAGTCCTTTCTTGTCACTCTCTTCAGCTACCTTCTGTAGGGGGTCTTGTAGTTTCCTTTCTGTGTCTGCTATCAGCAATGTACCATCTGCGTACCTTATTTTGTTTAAATTGTGGCCTCCGATGACAAATCTATGCATAAATTCTAGGGTCCTGAAAATATTCTCGTTGTACAATCTGAAAAGATCTGGTGAAAAGACACATCCTTCTCTTACGCTTCTTTCTAACTTTGTATATCTGCTGAATTCTTTACCTGTCCGTATACAAGCGGTTTGCTGCCTGTAAAGATTCTTGATTACTCTTAAGTCTCTCCCAACAATATCGAGGCTGCCGAGCATCTTCATCAATTGTGGCGTATTTTGTCAAACGCCTTCGGAAAATCAATAAAGCACAGGTATAATTCCTTCTTCGTTTGTATTGCGCTTTCAGAGAGCATCCTAATAATAAATATGGCATTCCTTGTTCCAGTGTCTTTGACGAAACCGCACTGTTCTTGTCCTGCCTCTGGCTTGCTTCTGCTTTTCGCTGTATTCATCAGGATTCGGACGATCAGTTTTGTTATATGGCTCATTAAACTGATGGTTTTGTGGAGTTCGCACTCGTTTGTTCCTGGCTTCTTAGGCAGTGCTATGAAGATAGACGTGCTGAGGTCATCTGGTATTACACCACTATTATAAATTTCATTCATTATCTATTATCGTGAAAAAGATCTTTTATATATTCTTCCCATCGTTGGAGTATTTCCTCTATCTTCAAAATGATTGTTCCATCCTTGGATTTTATACATCCTGTTGAATAGCAGTTATTTTTTGTCCTCTCAGTTCTTTTATTTCCTTATGCATGTCTGCTTTATTATTCCTGCTCAATCTCTCTACTTCTGCACATTTGTCATTGAGCCATTGATGTGCCTAGCCATGGATGACACAATTAAACGAAAATTCGAGAAGGCAAAAATACGTAGAAATTTTAGCTAATATAAGATCGAGTTTTTTTTTCTGGCCGAAAGGAGAACACCAGGAGAAGATTGAGAAAACGCAGAGAAGGAAAACAGACTACTGACAACTCACTCGCAAGTGCGTGATTCCTTCTGACTACCACTCCACACAACCATCGCTGACTAAGAATAAGTTTATATTTTTATATATAATCGCTGTTCGTCGTCGATTTTTGTTTGTCCAGAGGACTAAACATTATACATCATATATATATATATATATATATATATATATGTATATATATTAGATGTAATTTAAATATTATTCTTTTGTTTTGTTTCCGCTGTTTCATTAATCATTTTTTAACTTCTTTATTCACTGAGCTCCTGCACTTGATAAAATTAAGAAGAGACAATCTCGCACAAACCCATGATTTGGGATTAACAGACCGTGAATGACGAATGGTTACCTTTTCTCTCTGTCCGGTCAATCGATAGCCATCAGGCTTGATCTATCAATACACTCCTTTTACAAAGTTATTTATTTTGAGAATGAGTTGGTGCGTCAATTCGCAATTCTCAATTCGGAACGATTCAGTGACTGTGTCGTGAAAAAATTGATCTGACAAAGAAAGCCTTATTAAAAAAAATTCTGTTCATTTGATTTGTTTTTGAGAAGCGGGCCGTGTGGCGGTGATCTAAATTTTCAAAATATTCGTATCTATCTATCTATCTATCTATCTATCTATCTATCTATCTATCTATCTATCTATCTATCACAGTCAGTTCCTTCCTTCATTCCTTCCTAACTTCGTTCATTCCTTCATTCCTTCCTTCATTCCTTCATTCCTTTATTCCTTCCTTCATTCCTACCCAGCCAAACACATTTCCTCTGTTCTACTTTGAGTTTTGCATCTATCTATCTATCTATCTATCTATCTATCTATCTATCTATCTATCTATCTATCTATCTATCACAGTCCGTTCCTT
This sequence comes from Ascarosepion bandense, assembly GCA_037127315.1. Classification (NCBI taxonomy): domain Eukaryota; kingdom Metazoa; phylum Mollusca; class Cephalopoda; order Sepiida; family Sepiidae; genus Ascarosepion; species Ascarosepion bandense. The sequence goes on from JBBBDQ010001767.1 coordinate 2,407,228, forward strand.
CCTTCATTCCTTCATTCCTTCCTTCATTCCTTCCTTCCTTCCATCATTCCTTCCTTCATTCATTCCTTTATTCTTTCCTTCATTCCTTTATTCCTTCCTTCATTCCTTCCCAGCCACACACATTTCCTCTGTTCTACTATGAGTTTTGCATCTATCTATCTATCTATCTATCACAGTCCCTTCCTTCCTTTATTCCTTCATTCCTTCCTTCATTCCTTCATTCCTTCCTTCATTCCTTCCTTCCTTCATTCCATCATTCCGTCCTTCATTCCCTCATTCCTTCCTTCCTTCATTCCTTCCTTCATTCCTTCATTCCTTTATTCCTTCCTTCATTCCTTCCCAGCCACACACATTTCCTCTGTTCTACTTTGAATTTTCTATCTATCTATCTATCTATCTATCTATCTATCTATCTATCTATCTATCTATCACAGTCCGTTCCTTCCTTCCTTCTTTCCTTCCTTACTTTTTCCCAGCCACACACATTTCCTCTGTTCTACTTTGAGTTTTCTATCTATCTATCTATCTATCTATCTATCTATCTATCTATCTATCTATCTAGTGTTAAATTGTAAAGGTGTTTAGTGCCAAAATTACTGTAGTTTTCAGTACTTTACTGATGGAAAAGAATTTTAGGAAAGCAGCTTTTTGTCATAAAGTGCTCGATATGGAGTTAAGAATAAATCGTTATTAAAAGAAAAAGATGTCAGCTCAACACTGCAGAAAGAGGAGAGCTCAGCATGAAACAATTAAGACTGCATATTCATAAGCACACTAAAAAGGGCTCAACACAATATAAAGCAACTAATTAACCAACAAATCATATACCACTTAAGAAACAGCAACAAAAAGTATTTATTCAAACGTTATTTTTAATGGATACTCGTATTTGAGGAGATATTTTGTTTTTTGTTTTTGTTTTTTATAAATAAACAGTATACTACTAATAGTATCTACTCAAATACGAGTATTCATTAAAAATAATGTTTAAACAAATAAAATAAAAATATGTTGGAAATAATCCATTTAGTAAAATTTTCGAACATATATATATATATATATATATATATATATATATATGTGTGTGTGTGTGTGTGCGTGTGTGCGTATGTGTGTGTGTGTTATAGTTTAGAACTTGTACAAACTAAAAGCAACTACAAAATTGTACATATCGTTTCAACATTCAAAGAACAATATCTCATGAGATAGTTAAGTTTATAATTGCTGAAGTTCTATACCTTAGATTTTATGCTTCTAGCAGGATTGTAAGGTTAATTCTTTAATATGTTTAAAATTGATTGTGGTTTCATGCCTCTGATTCAATAATATGTCACTCTTCGAGTACTTAATAATGTCCATTTTTCTTGCAGCCAAAGAAAACATGGTTCATTTACCGATCTAGATATTCTAGCTTAACTGAGAATTTCCCATTTAACTTTAGGTGTTTTATTTTCTTCTTTTAACTTCCATAAATATTTAGAAAGTGATGTCATATTTTGTTTATCCTCATTAGTAAAGATAAGAGATGATTGTAAAAAAGCTTTTTTAAAAAGTTTATTGTATTTTCTACTGATGAGATAGAGCATATGTAGACCAGGGATTTAGTTAAACATTTATTAAATAAGGGGCATTCGTTGAAGGCTTCTACAATTGCAAAAGTTTTACTATGGGGCAAATTAGAATGAGTAGTAAATTACTATTGTTGTTGTATAATTTCAATATTGTATTGTTATGTCATTTAATTATTTTTTCTAAATTCTTAGAGCAACTATAGCTGTGTTTTAGCGTATTCCTATTGAAAGTTTTGCTTAAAAGGTTATTTTTGAAAAAATATTTATCAATTAATTTAAGTAATTTATGTTCCAGCTTAAAATTAACTGATTAAATGGAGGATTATACCATATAATTTTTCTGTTTCTATTTTTCTTTCTGGAGCAACTATATTTTCCAAAAAATTGATCACAGAAGATCGATAACCACTATCCATAATAATTTTATCATACATTGTTTTAATTTTTTCGAATATTTCTTTGCTAGAAGAGTGTATGTTAATGCGACGTTCAATGGAACATGCTTGATAATGGATGGTGAAAGATAAGAGCTCGGGTTTATATCAATTGGGTTAGCATTATTTTTCATGTAAGGTTGGAAATTATTAGACACTAAGTCTAGCGTTATGACTAAAAAGTCAACTTTTATTATTAGAATTAATAACTACGCTAAGACCAAATGACTTAAAAACTCTAAGGATTAATTTTCTAAGTCTATCAATCTTAACCCCAGTAGATTTATTTGCTATCATGAGTCTGTCATCTCGATACAATCCTATATTATTTAAATTGATGTCTTTTTATGCTGTCAGTCAGTTAAGTGCCAAACGTGATACACGCTTTGGGCGATCATGTCTCGAAAGAGACATGACTGACTGGGCAGAAGATTTCCTATCCTGCTCTTTAGACTATAGCTGAAGGGAGAAGAGATGGATTGTATTAATAAGTTGTAATTAATGAGGGATCAGTTTATTACTTAATAACAATAGAAAACTTATCCCTCACTTTTTGCCCAGTAGAAGCATTACTTATGTTTCCAACTATTATCTTCATTCAGTCAGTTAAGTGCCATACGTGATACACGCTTTGGGCGATCATGTTTCGAAAGAGACATGACTGACTGGGCAGAAAATTTTCTACCTGCTCTTTAAACTATAGCTGAAGGGAGAAGAAATGGATTGTATTAATAAGTAGTAATTAAGGGGGATCAGTTTATTACTTAATAACAATAGAAAACTGATCCCCCTTTTTTTGCCCATTAGAAGCTTTACTTATGTTTCCAACTATTATTTTCATTCAGTCAGTTAAATGCCATACGTGATACACGCTTGTGCGATCATGTCTTGAAATAGACAGGAGTGACTGGACAGTAGATTATCCCGCAGTAGGTTGAAATTGCTTTCTGCGGTAGACTGGTTGCCGACCAAGGCTATAGAACCCCATCTGTCCTGTTATTTAACCCATAACTGGAAGGAATAGACGGATTAATACCTTTCCCAAGGATATTTGCGCGTAAGTGAATGCAATGAATTCAGCTGGAATTCGAACTCGGCTCCCCGATTTCTCATTCCGAGCCGATATCCACTGCACCACAACGCACATCCTAAATCATTTTATGCTGTACAGAGGAAATAATCCAACTAAATCTGAAGGCTCTGCAGAATCTAGAGGTCCCAAAAATTCAATATCAGTTGAATGTTTTTTTTTACTCCATTTTTCGTTATCGTGAATAAGAACTGAATGTCTACAGTTCAAAATTATGTCAATTTCCTCTTTAGAAATGTCTGAATAAAATTCAAAGAATTCAAACACAAGATGGAAGAGGTTTTTAGATATAGATGGATAAAAATCCACGACATCGAATTGAAGAAAAAAAAAATATATATATATATAAATATATATATATAATTGTTAATTAGTTTCTGGTATTAATTAAATTATATCAGTAACCAGTTGCATTCAAAAGTGCTCATAACATTTATTTTGTAAAGCTTTTGAATTTTTTTTCATTTTGGAACGAGTTATTTCCGCAGCCTATGTTTCGACCTTTCGGTATCTTCAGGCGATTTATAATAAGTGATTTTCCAACGTTTTTCAAACGTACAACGGGGATTTTTATGAACTCTAGAATGAAACAACCGATAATTTTCAAAATTAGGAGGAGTTACTTAAAGACCTTAAATCACAAACACAAACCTGGATAAAAATTGTTTATATGATCCTAAGATGTATCTATAGCTGTGATTCTATGTAGGCATTACTTCTGATCTTTCATTTAGTAATATATATATATATACGCTCTCACACCCTGATTGAGCACTCTGGAAGAATGGTAGACTTTGAAAATAGTAGCTACTCTGGCATCTATGCATCGATCATTCAGCAATGAAATAGAACACTCTCAGCTATTGGGCGTGTATAATGATAATATACACGCTAAAAAGTCTGCCTCTTTCTACCGAGAGCACGTAGCTCAGAATCGCCGACTGACGCCAATTCGGTCGGGTTTCAATCCTGGGTAAAAGGCAATCGGCTGTCTAACCGTACTGATGAGCTGTAATACAGCGAAACAGATCTGTCTGCGGATGACTATATATCTATATATCAGTCAGTTAAGTGTCATACGTGATACACGCTTTGGGCGATCATGTCCCGAAAAAGCCATGACTGACTGGACAGAAGATATTCCGCAGTAGATTGCCATTGCTTTCTGCTGTAGACTGGTTGACAGCCAAGGCTATAGAACCCAATCTTTCCTATTATTTAACCCATAACTAGAGAGAAGAGGCGTATTAATACCTTTCCCAATGGTATTTGGGCATAAGTGAATGCAAGGAATTCAACAGGGATTCGAACTTGGCTACCCGATTTGTCGTTTCGAGTCGCTATCCACAGCACCACAACGCACATCCTTAAACCAGACGACTTGCCTAACACCTTAGATAAAATATGATAAAATTATAGTTTGAGCTATGCTAAATTAATATGTCAGCTATGACTAAATAGCAGAACAGATTGGGTTCTATAGCCTTGGGTGGCAACTGATCTAGGAGAGCTAAAAATTCTGAATTCTAAACCCGAGGAGAGTTGTTTACTCCCTCAACGCGCAACCATGAAGATAGAACAAACTAGATCTTATAGTTTGGGTGGCAACAGGTGTAAGAGAAGAAAAAAACCTTTGAATTCTAAAAGGGTCATTTGTTGCCTCTACCTACAGCTATGAGTAAAATAACGGGACAGCCAGTCTAGTTGGATGGGTAAACTCATGAGAGCGGAGCACCAGGGAATAAAGCTCGTCAGTGGAGAAGCCGTGGAAATACTTGTAGAAAGGACAGATGAAAGTCATATTCTTTCAGTGACAAAGTCATTAAAGGCGAGAAAACAAATCAGGACCAATTACATTGCAGATCCTTCTTTGGATTTTGTCGAGAACCCCGAGATGAACAGCAGGAGCACCTGACCAGATATGGCGACACTATTCAACGTATGGACGAATGGTATATTTATGAATGTGTTATGGGGAAACACATATATTCCTCAGATAATAGGCTCTCCCTCCTATATTAATAAAAGTTAACAAGAAGTTCTGGGGAAGTTCTGAGGAGTTCTTGGGAAGTTCATAAGAGTTCTTGGGAAGTTCATAGGAGTTCTTTAGAGTTCTATTAGAGTTCAAACTAGGCAGTTGATATTAGTCGGAAGTTAGCTGTATACTAAGGAGTCAGCTTTCAGGTGAAGATTACCAAGTTCCTAACATTTTGGGTGCGTTAAGTCGATTAACAACCGACATAGCACGATTATAACCTTCAGTGCGAACACTACTCCACAACAGAATGTACCCGATATGTTCTGACGAGAAAAATGTCCTGCCTCGGCTCAGCGACTCAACCTTTTTAACAGTAGATGCAGCTATTGATTCAATGTATTTATTCCACTTGAGATCGACTGAGAGAGTGAAGCTGAGAAAGCCTCACTCTCTCAGTGTATTGCTTTCTGAGAGACTAGCGTGATCCATATTGTTTGAAGTTAGGAAAGCTTCTTTGTGATGGTTAAAAGAGAGCAGCTTCGTTTTGAAAGCATTAAATTTTACAAGCCATTTTTTACCCCAATTCATCACAGATTTTGAGGTCCTTTCCAAGAGCAGAAGCAAGGTTATAGGGGGTATCAGGAAGCGGGTAAGAGAGGGATGAGAATACTGGAGAAATGAGATGAGAGCATGAGAGTGAGAATGCGAGTTAGTTAGATAGGAGATGACTATTGACTTTACATTTAAATTCTTGGAGATTATAGCTGTCGGGGAAACAAGTAAATAGAACGGAATTCCACAGGAGAATTGGAATTTGCATTTACATCTTATTGGTTTCACAGTAAAAGGGTAGGGCCTAGTTGCTAATCTTGTGGTTCGAGTAAATTCGTGCTTCTGACAAGAAGTATGACTTTCGCTTGGGCAGGTCTACTGCTGATGTGCTTATGTTCATCATTGAGTTCATATTTCAGGCCTTTGTTAAGAACGGTGAATCCCGATCTTTGCTTTTAAATTTCTGGAGGTCGTAGCCGTCAGGAAAGCAAGAATACGGGAGTGAGTTCCACAGGCGGGAAGTGCGAGAGAGGAAGCTGCAGGAGTAGAATTGTCGTCTGCGTTTGGCTATTATGACATGTTGGTAATGGCGTCGAATTTGTTAACGAACGGTTACAGAATTATTGGTTAAAATGGTGGAATTGTTATAGGAAATGAAATGTGCTAAAATATAAGGTACGTGAAACATATTTGGACGACATAATGGGTGATATATTAGTTTATTGAAACAAATTATGAGGATGTGCGTTGTGGTGTAGTGGATATCGACTCGTGGAGTCGAGTTCAAATTCCAGTTTAATTCCTTGCATTCAGTTACGCACAAATACCCTTGGAAAAGTTATTAATCCGTCTCTTCCGTGTTCGAGGTTATTTTTATGTTTTTATTTTTTTTATAATCGTATCGCCCCAAGCAATGCATTTTACTGCGATTGTTATGCAGGGGGTTACATAGGAGGAAAGTTATGAGAAGGAATGGCAGGTTATAGGGGGTATCAGGAAGCGGGTAAGAGAGGGATGAGAATACCGCAGAAATGGGTTAAATAACAAGACAGACTGGATCCTATAGCTTTGGCTGGCAACAAATCTACCGCAGAAAGAACTGGCAACCTACTGCGGGATAATCTTCTGCCCAGTCAGTCATGTCTCTTTCGAGACATAATCGCCCTAAACGTGTATCACGTATGGCACTTAACTGACTGAATGAAGATAATAGTTGGAAACATAAGTAAAGCTTCTAGTGGACACAAAGTGGGGGATCAGTTTTCTATTATTATTAAGTAATAAACTAATCCCCCACTAATTACTAATTATTAATACAATCCGTCTCTTCTCCCTTCAGCTATAGTTTAAAGAGCAGGATAGAAAATCTTCTGCCCAGTCAGTCATGTCTCTTTCGAGACATAATCGTCCAAGCGGGTATCACGTATGGCACTTAACTGACTGACTGAATATAATAGTTGCAAACATGATTAACGCTTCTACTACTCATAAAGTGGGGGATCAGTTTTTTATTGTTATTAAGTGATAAACTTATCCCCCACTTATTACTACTAATTAATATAATACATCTCTTCCTCCTCTAGATATGAGTTAAATAATAGGACAGTTTTGATTCTATATTGCTTTAACTGGCAACCAGTCGACAGCAGAAAGTAATGGCAACCTACTACGAGATAATCTTCTGTCCAGTTAGTCATGTCTCGAAAGAGACATGATCGCCCATGCCCATGCCTGTATTACGTATGGCACTTAACTGACTGAAACAAATTAGTTATCAGATGAGAAAATCAATATATTGAATCAATGTGGTAAGCTGTAGATTTTGGGATCTTGTTTTATTATAATAGAAAATAAATTAACTATACTTTAATTAATATAAGATGATGATGGCAGATGGAAGTTTCTTCGTTCCGTTTGTTTAACAGTTTCAGCTTAGGGAATCTAATAATTTTAATTTTTTTTTTTGTAAACATAGAAAATATGGTTCATGTAAAAATTTACAAGTTTTAATTTTTTAATATTTTCCATATTACGGTATGAGTTTATGGACTTTTTAAAAATTGCCAATATTTTGAGGACCCTAGAAGTTATGCCTGGATTCGTAATCGGAGGCCAGAGCTTAAACAATCTAAGTTACGCAGATGATACAGTGCTGATAGCAGACACAGAAAGAAAACTACAAGACCTCTTACAGAAAGTAGCAAAAGAAAGTAACAAGAAAGGACAAGAAATAAACTGCAAGAAAACCGAATGCATGGTCATCAGTAAAAAGGGCAGTCCAATATGCCAAATACAGGTCGGGGATACTAGAATCAAACAGGTACAAAAATTTAAATACCTGGGAAGTGTTATAACAGAAGACGGGAATTGCGACACAGAGATCCGAAGGCGAATTGGCATGGCGAAAGAAGCCTTCCAGAAGTTTAGTAAAGTATTAAGAAACAGGACAATTTCGCTAGAAACTAGGAAGAGAGTACTAGATTGCTATGTGCTATCCGTCCTTCAATATATTAGTGAATGCTGGACAATACCATCATTAAGATTAAGGAAAAACTTGAAGCAATTGAAATGTGGTTCTACAGAAGGATGCTGCGAATATCATGGATCGAGCACGTGAGCAATGATAAGGTCTTGGAAATGATGGAAACAAAAAGAAAATTAATACTGAGCATCAGGATAGACAGCTGAAGTTCCTGGAACATGCAATGAGGAAGGAGGGCTTGGAGAACCTGATACTAACAGGACAGATAGAGGGAAAAAGAGACAGGAGAAAGTAACAGATAACATATTTGAAGGACCTAATCAGGTGGATGACAGAACGAGGATTGCACGGTGTAACAGGAGAAGGCGTGCTCAGAGCCACCGGAGACAGGGAAACGTGGAAAGCCATGATCGTCTACGCCCTCTGGTTCTACAGAAGGATGCTGCGAATATCATGGATCGAGCACGTGAGCAATGATGAGGTCTTGGAAATGATGGAAACAAAAAGAAAATTAATACTGAGCATCAGGATAGACAGCTGAAGTTCCTGGAACATGCAATGAGGAAGGAGGGCTTGGAGAACCTGATACTAACAGGACAGATAGAGGGAAAAAGAGACAGGAGAAAGTAACGGATAACATATTTGAAGGACCTAATCAGGTGGATGACGGAACGAGGATTGTATGGTGTAACAGGAGAAGGCGTGCTCAGAGCCACCAGGGACAGGGAAACGTGGAAAGCCATGATCGTCTACGTCCTGAAGGGACAGGACACATAGAAAAAGAAAAAGAATGGTATGTGAAAGGTGATGTGCTATAGCAGTTTGGTTTTAGTATCACCCACCGGTTCCCGCTCGATCACCGAAGTTAAGCAACGTTGAGCCTGGTCAGTACTTAGGTGGGTGACCACTTGGGAATACCAGGTGCTGTTAGCATTCACGGATGTGCGTTGGGGTGCGGTGGATGTCGGCTTGGAGGGGGAAATCGGTGAGCCGAGTTCCAATTTCAGTCGAGCACGCTGCATTCACTTGCGCACTGGTACCCTTGGGAAAGGTATTAATCCGTTCGTTCCCTCCAATTATGGGTTAAATAATTGAGGTCTGCTGTTCGTGCGATCTGTGGCAGTCATCTGCACCAATTGTTTGTTATCAGCAGTTCCAAGAAGTGTGGATGGTACTACACAATGCCTTCACCACTATAAACAAATCTCTGTGTGGTTGTCTTGCTGGAAAAAGGTTGGACCCTCATACGTTGAACGCGACGGGAGAATCCATTATATGTATATATTCAAATGTTTTATACCGACACAAAACAAAATCTAGCTTTCCCTACTTCACACCATTTTATTAATTCATTCCTTTCTCTTCATCGCCTTAATTTCTATTGGTTAGCCTAATTCCCACCTTTTGGATTCGACCCCATTAATTGACTGAATATGGTAACAACTGTGTTGTTTTTAAATTTCTGTATATAACGATGCCTAATAGAAAAAATATTTCTCTGTCTGATGAGGTACTAATAAGTCGTACCGAAACACAACAGCTCTCGTGTTGTAGTCAACTATCTTTTATTCTAAAAGAAATATAATAAAAATATATATTATATTGCTCTACTTAAGTATCGAGCACCCTTCAAAAAAGTAAATTACTACAGTGGACTGCTAATCCATTTGTTTGTACTACTCCTAAGGTATATATATCAGCATGCGGTGTAGATATAGAAAAATCCAAAGGAGTGTCCTGTACATATAGTGATAGGATAACTCTCTAAGAGAGCTCTAAATATATATGTATACAAATACGTATAGAGCAAATATAAGAAAAATTAAGACAGACACTTTATTTCATGGTAAATCGGAAGTATAGGCCTATTTCAGGCGAACCATCATCAGAAAATCTTTTGTACATTAAAGACGGAAGCTGATGATGGTTCGCCTGAAAAGGCCTATACTTCCGATTTACTATGAAATAACGTGTCTGCCTTAATTTTTCTTATATATATATATATATATATATATATATATATATATATATATAACTTCTCCCTCTATCTCTATCTATCTACCTCATTCTCTTCATATCTATCTATCTATCTATTCATTTCAGTCTCTGTTCATATCTGTCTATGTCTTAATCTATCCATCTCCTTCTCTCTCTTCCTCCCTCATTATCTCATTCTCTGTTCATCTTCATTTATGTCTCAGTCCATTCATATCTATCTATCTATCTATCTATCTATCTATCTATATATATATATATATATATATATAGGAAAGTTTTGTAATTTGCTTCATTTTTTCTTCGTATCTATCTATCTATCTATCTATCTATCTATCTATCTATTTCAGTCTGTTCATATCTATCTATCTATCTATCTATCTCAGCTTCTGTTCAATATCTATCTATCTATCTATCTATCTATCTATCTATCTATCTATCTATTGCAGCTTCTGTTCATTATCTATCTATCTATCTATCTATCTATCTATCTATTGCAGCTTCTGTTCATTATCTATCTATCTATCTATCTATCTATCTATCTATCTATCTATCTATTGCAGCTTCTGTTCATTATCTATCTATCTATCTATCTATCTATCTATCTATCTATCTATCTATCTATCTATCTAAAAGAGCCTGAATTACATGCTTACTTCCATTCATTGAATACTATCGACCCAAATCGCTAGATTTTTTTCTCCAAATCTTCCTATTCCGAACAAACCACGTAAATTGTCATTTACTTCTTTCTCGTTTTCAAATGTCCCTTCGTAAAGGATAAAGAAATGCACAGTCGTAGATAATTGTAAATTAAGCACGAAAGTGTACAATTTAAAAACTACACGAACGAAAACGGTATTAAGACAACGAGAATGAAATAGTCTGTTTGTAGCGGGAGAATTTGCCTGTCAAGCCAGTGACAGCCAATCGAATTACTTGTTTAACACAATACAACAAAATGTCCGCTGAAGCAACGGTAGGGAATGAATTTTTGATGAAGCAATAAAGAAGATAAGAAAGAAAGAAAGAAAGAAAGAAAGAAAGAAAAAGGAAAGAAAAAGATTTTAAAAAGAAAGAACGAAAAACAAAGCGAGAAAGAAAAAAGAACGAAAAAGAAAGAAAGAAAGAAAAGAAGAAGAAGAAAAAGAGAAAAAGAAAACAGAGAGAGAAATATTGTTTAAAAAAAACGAAAAAGAAAGAAAGAAAGAAAGAATGAAAGAAAGAAAGAAAGAAAACGGATGATTTGAAATATTACTAAGAAACAAGAACGGAAAAAGGAACAAAAATAAATAATGAAAAAAAGAAAGAAAAACGAAATCAGAAAGTAAGAAAGAAGTAGGAAAGAAGAAAATGACCAAGAGAGAGAGAGATAGAGAGAGAGAGCGAGACATATTGTTTTAAAAATTAGAAAAGAAAAAAAGAAAAAAGAAAGAAAGAAAGAAAGAAAAAGAAATGAAACGATCATTTTCAAAGATTAAAAAAAAGCAAGAACGAAAGAAGAAAGAAAAGAGAAAGAAAAAAGAAAGAAACTAAGCAAAACGAAAAAGAGAGAAAGAAATATAGAAGTAAGAAAGAAAGCCGGAAAGGATAAAAAGGCCAACAGAGAGAGAGAAAAAAATATTGTTTTAAAAATAGAAAAGAAAGAAAGAAAAAACAGTGAATGAATGAATGAATGAATGAATGAATGAACAGAACGAATCAAAAGAAATCTAAAATACGAGACAGTGAAGAAGAAGAATGAAGCAGAAAAGTGACGAAAATAAAAGAAATAAAGCAAAAAATATAAACAAAAAGACTCGAAAAAATATGAAAAAAAAAATGAAGGAAAATAAAGACGAATGAAAAAAAATTACAAATGTAGTGAAAGATAAAAACGGAGCAATTAAAAAAAATAGTTGAGGAATTAAGTTTAATAGTTGGAGTTGTGCGTTGTGGCGCAGTGGATAGCGCCTCGTAACGAGAAATCGGGGAACCGAGTTCGAATTCCAGTTGAATTCCTTGCATTTACTTACACGCAAATACCCTCCAGCTATCTTCCCTCCAGCTATGGGTTAAATAATAGGACAGATTGGGTTCTATAGCCTTGGTCGGCAACCAGTCTACCGCAGAAAGCAATGGCAACCTACTGCGGGATAATCTTCTGCCCAGCCAGTCATGTCTCGTCCGAGACATGATCGCCCAAGCGTGTATCGCGCATGGCACTTAACTGACTGAGTTGGAGTTTAAACAATAAATCATTATTAATGAGTTCGACCCTTAAAGCTGTGTGACAAATGTACACTTCGCTGATTAAATGGTCATCAGCAAAAAGAGCAGCTCAAAATGCCAGACACAGGTGGGTGATACTAAAATGAAGCAAGTACAAAAATTTAAATACCTGGAAAATGTTCTACCCGAAGACGGACAGTGCGACATTGAAATCCAAACGCAAATTGGTATTGTGAAAGACACGTTCCAGAAGCTGAGTAAAGTATTAAGACACAGGAAACTTTGACTAGAAACAAAGAAGAGAGTATTGGATTGCTATGGGATGTCAGTTGTTCAATATGGCAGTGAATGTTGGACAATATCAACAAAGATGAAGGGAAAACTTGAAGCAGCTGAAATGTGGTTCTACAGAAGGATGCTGCAGATATCGTGAACCGAACATGTGAACAATGTCGAGGTGTTGAAAAGAATCGAAAAGAAAAGGAAATTCATATTTAGCATCAGGAAGAGACAACTGAAGTTCTTGGGACATGTAATGAGAAAGGAGAGCTTGGAGAACCTGATACTGACGGTGCAGATAGAGGGGAAAGGAGACAGAGGAATGCAGAGGATAACATATTTGAAGGGCCTGAGCAGGTAGATGAAAGCTGCGAGATGTTACAGGAGAAAGCGTGCTAAGAGCCACCAGGGATAGGGAGATGTGGAGGGCCATGATCGCCTACGTCCTGAAAGGAAAAGGCACATAGAAGAAGAAGACAGGGTCTATCAAAATTACTTACATTTTTTATCTATAAAGGTTCCTTGCCCGCCTGAATATTTACGAGAGATGTTGATTGTGTTCACTTCTAAATTGCTTTTTAAATCGTCATGCTTGACAGTTGATATTCGTACAATTCTGATCATTGTTTCAAAGAACAAATAGTCACGTTTCAAACCCTTGAAGTAATTTTGGGCAGTCCTGTCAAATATATTTTCATTTTCTTTCAATTCGGAAAATTCTGCAAACAACATCATTGAATGATCATTCAGATCTAATTGAATGTCAGTCAGTCAGTTAAGTGCCATACGTGATACACGATTTGGGCGATCATGTCTCTTTCGAAACATAACTGACTAGGCGGAAGATTTTCCCGCAGTAGGTTACCATTACTTTCTGCGTTATACTGGTTGCCAACCAAGGCTATAGAAACCAATCTGTTCTGTTATTTGATCCATAGATGGAGGGAAAATACGGATACATTTCTTTCTCAATAGTATTTGCGCGTAAGTGAATGCAACGAATTCAATTAGATTTCGAACTCGGCTCTCCGATTTCTAATTCTGAGCTGATATCCACTGCACCACAATGCACATCATAATTAAATATAATGCCACAAAATTTACAGAAACTCAATATTTATATCTGACATTCTGTTACCTGAAACAAAATTTGCAACTGAATGTTATAACTAATAATAACATTATATATATATATATATATACACTTCCGGCCATAATTATTAGGCCACTCCAGTTAATAAAACAATGATGTATTTCATATTATTTTTAGTATTTATTGCCAAGTTAATAATGCTAAAAGAAAATAAAATGGTTCTTTTGTTATTATTACTTTGCAAAATTTTACAAGGCAGACAGGAACCTTTTGCTTCGGCCAGCCAATAAGAAGAGACTGGCATGGGGAAGAGAGCACAAAAACTGGACACCACAACAGTTCATTTCATGCACATGTTATTGTGCAATATTAACAAAAGAACCATTCTATTTTAATTTAGAATTATCCACTTGGCAATAAATACTAAAAATAGTATGAAATACATCAATTTTTAAAAAAATTGGGTGACCTACTAATTATGGCCGGTAGTATATATATATATATATATAGAGAGAGAGAGAGAGAGAGAGATAGTGTATCGAGGTAGCAGATAATTTTCTAAACATATATTGTTAAATATAAGAGACAATGAATGTCTATTATGTTTAATCATGAGCCGTTCTAAACATCGTATTTTGGCTTTAATTTCAGGTGAAAATAAAGACAAAAATTTCTAACAGTTAAATATTTTTTGTTATGTTGCTTCTAAGCTTTCGGCTCACATGAGCCATCTTCAGATAGGTTACATAAAAACATCTACCATCAAAGATGATTTTACCTTGTGTTGACATAAAACTTTGTTAAGCAACGATAATAGTTACGAAATAGCAAACGCGGTTCTATGACGTCAAACCGCGTGAGAGCTCAAAATGTTAACAGAACCATATATTTAAATGCAATGTAATGTGTTATGACCAGATTTAAACGTGATTTTATTGTGTGGGTTGTTTTGATTTAATGTACATGGCCTCCAATATCTGAAGGATCTTTTTTACTGTGTGTATGAGTGAGGATTATTGTATTGTTGACTAAAATACAGAAAAGAGAACTCAACATATATTTAAAAGGTGTAAAACACGACTGTCTCGTCAGACCTGAAAAATCAAATAGTTTAATTGAATTCAAAATATTTTAAAAAAATAGGTCATAATAGAGAAGTATACATTAAAAAAAAACTATACAAGTCTACAAGCTTTAAAAGCTGTAGACTTGTATACCCTTCACCTAAAGTCAATATTTCTTCTCTCGGCTAACTTCCTTTTTTAAATTTTCGGAATTAAATTAGACTATTTGATTATTTGGGTTTGACGAGACAGTCGTGTTTTACACGACTGCCGAAATAAATCCGAATTTATAAATTTTTTAATTTTGTGTTGAGTTTTCTTTACTTTATATCATATTAGTGTGGATAATACCCATTGAGCGATCTATTTTTCTATATTTAATCCTGTGTAGTGTACCAAGTTAAAGTATATAAAAATAATGAGGACCTATAACCTAACCTACGCTTTCACAACATGGAAGAATGGTAGGTATTAAGAAAAACAGTAGCAATTCTAGCATCTACGCATCGTTCATTCAGTGATGAATTAGAACACTCTCAGTTACTGGCGCATGTTTACATGGTATATCACACCCCAAAATTTGCATTCTTCTACCGAGTGGTAGAATCGCCGACTGATGTCAATTCGGCCGGGTTTCAATCCTGGCTCAAAATCAATCGGATGTCTAACCGCACCGGTAAGCTGTGATACAGCGAAACAGATCTGTCTGCGGATGACTATATATATATATATATATACAGTACTATGCAAAAGTATTAGGACAAGAACTATTTTATCTTTTATGAGGTATCCAAATAAAGTTTAACACTTTTGCCCACCACCGGTAGTGTACCAAAGTTTTAGGACACGGGTGATTTTCCTAAAAACCTTACTGAAATTCAAATACAGTGTGAAAAACCAAACCTTTGTAAGGATTATTTAACTAAAAAGGAAGATGAAAGAAGGCTTTGGAATTTGAATTCGCCCCCACAAAGCCCTGATCTCAATCCTATTGAACATCTATGGGATATTCTGGATTAAAAAATTGTTAAATCTAATGTTATTTCGCAAGACACACTTTGGGAACAAATACAAGCTGCTTGGCAGGAGATACCGTTAGATACATTGAAGAAGCTTGTGATGTCAATGCCTGACAAAATAAAGGTTGTGATCAAAGTAAAAGGCTATTATACTAAATATTAAATTTATTTTGTAACAAGTATGTTTTTTGTTAAAGCATTTATTGAGTAAATCAAATAAAATTACTTTAATTAGATTTTTTATTTTCTGTCAATATGCTTCATAAAAGATAAAATACTTCTTGTCCTAATACTTTTGCACAGTACTGTATGTATATCTAAACTTATTTATAAATGGAATTTGTCTTTCTGTGTGTATGTGTATGTGTCTCTGTATGTGTGTGTCCGTTACCTATAGACTCCGAAACAGCTGAACCGATTTTCTTGAAAATTTACACAGTTATACTATAAGCGTCAGCGAGTGTTCTTAGCTAGGTTTTGTGTCGAGGTACTCCCGATAAATATCGATAATCGAAAAATCGGTTTATCGAAGGAGTGGTCCGATTTTAATTATATTTGATACACCCATAGACAAAGACATAAGAAACGATATTCAGAAGTTTCAAGGTTGCAGTTCTTACAATAGTACAGAAAATCGATAATATATATATATATATATATATATATATATATATATATATATATATATAAGGCAAGATGTTTGTGTGTGTGTGTCTGTTTATCTGTCAGTATGTCCTTTATACAAATCCACAATTTTTATCCAATTCTCACCAAACTTCACACAAATATTCTTTAGGCTCAGTCAGAGCTCCAGGACCATGGATTAGTTTAAAGCTTACATTACACCCGAACAACGGCGGACTATACTGCTAGTATATATATATATATATATATATATATATATATATATATATATATATATCTGTCAAAGATTTTGGTATATATATAGTAACATTTTTAACAGAAATAATCTGAAATTAAACTATAGCTGTAGTGATAACTTTGAGAAGAACATAAAAAAGTCATAGAATTTTAAACAGACATAATAACCTAAATAATCAACAAGATCCTAAAAAACTATCGATCACAATAACAATAATTGCAAATACCGAAAACTTATTGTGTGTCAATAAGCAAATAAATGTCTAACTTGAGTCTATCCAAGCTTTATTTCTACCATAGAAAATCCCACAGTAATAAAATTTTATATCGGTTGTACTAAAAATCCTTTTAAAACTCGCCATTATTTTCACACCTTATCTTTTAATAATATAACTTACTGCAATAGCACATTACTTCCCATTTATTATTGGCAATTAAAAGATACTAATAAAACCTATACCGTAAAATGGCAAACATTTTAAACCAGAACTTGTAAATCTTTACATGAGCCATGTTTTCTATGTTTACAAGAAAAATTACAAATTATCAAATTCCCCAAACTAAACTTACTCAATAAACGTAACGAACTTCCATTTGTTATCATCGTCTAAAACATACCCTAAAGTATAGTAAATTTTTCCTATGTGCGTTGTGGTACAATGAATAACGGCTTGGAACGAGAAATCGGGGGAACCGAGTTCGAATTCCAGTTGAATTCATTGCATTCACTTACGCGCAAATACCCTTGGGAAAGGTATTAATCCGTTTCTTTCTTCCAGTTATGGGTTAAATAATAGGACAGATTAGGTTCTATAGCCTTGGCTGGCAACCAGTCTACCGCAGAAAGCAATGGCAACCTACTGCGAGATAATCTTCTGCCCAGTCAGTAATGTATCTTTTGAGACATGATCGCCCAAGCGTGTTTCACGTATGGCACTTAACTGACTAAATGTCTCCCCAGGCTACGGCTATGTCGTGTTGAATGCACCGGTTCCCGTCTGATCACCGAAGTTAAGCAACATCGAACCTGGTCAGTACTTAAATGGGTGACCATTTGGGAATAAGAGGTGCTGTAAACGTAAAAACGTAAGGACAAAGAATGATCCACTTGTCCTCCATGTTTGGGAGTTGGGTGCAGGGCTAACAACCCTACCCCGTAAAAAAACAGTTTTTTATAGCAACAAAAAGGTGTGATGGATAAATGATGATGAATGTATCCCCTAACATATATTTATTGATCTGATAATTTGTTACGGCTTAACGGATAGGTCACACACTCAGTCAGTTAAGTGCCATACGTGATACACGCTTGGGCAATCATGTCTCAAAAGAAACATGACTGACTGGGCAGAAGATTATTCCAAAGTAGGTTGCTATTGCTTTCTGCGGTAGACTGGTTGCCGACCAAGGCTACAGAACCCAATCTGTCCTGCTATTTAACCCATAACTGGAAGGAAGAGACGGATTAATACTTTTCCCAAGGGTATTTGCGCGCAAGTGGATTTCGGCTCGGAACGAGAAACCGGGGAGCCAAGTTCGAATTCCAGTTGAATCCATTGTATTCACTTACGCGCAAATACCCTTGGGGTATTTAATCCGTCTCTTCCTTCCAGTTATGGGTTAAATAGCAGGACAGATTGGGTTCTGTAGCCTTGGTCGGCAACCAGTCTACCGCAGAAAGCAATGGCAAACTACTGCGGGATAATCTTCTGCCCAGTCAGTCATGTCTCTTTCGAGACATGATCGCCCAAGCGTGTATCACGTATGGCACCTGACTGAATGAATGAAGATAGTAGTTGGAAACATAAGTAAAGCTTCTGCTGGGCAAAAAGTGGAGGATCAGCTTTCTATTGTTATTAAGTAATAAACTGATCCCCCACTAATTACTACTTATTAATACAATCCGTCTCTTCTCCCTTCAGCTATAGTTTAAAGAGCAGGATAGAAAATCTTCTGCCCAGTCAGTCATGTCTCTTTCGAGACATGACCGCCCAAGCGTGTATCACGTATGGCACTTAACTAACTGAACTGAACCGTTTCACGATGACATGTGATAAATTTTCAGACTTCTAAAATTGCAACATATGTATCACTCAATTCATTTCATAACTGGCATCAAAATGTCTGGGTCTTAAGTCATTTCAAGTCTCTATCTCCATTTACTCTTACAATCAAATTTCTCGCATCATAACCTGATTTTCTATTGGTTAGCTGAGACAAACCTCCATAAAATCCCCCCACCTTAATTGGCTAGATTTGATAAAAAAAACTGTGTTGTTTTTAAGCTTCGTTATATAATGATTCGTAACAGAGGAAATATTTCACTGCCTGACGAGGTGCTAAAAATTAGTACCTAAACACAACGGTTCTTGTGTTGCTTTAAACCATGTTTTTATTATAAACTTATATAAAAATATTACTATATATAATGCTCTACAAAGTATTGATCACTCTTAATAAAGTAAATCACTACAAACAGTGGACTGCCAGCCTATTAGTTTGTACTACTACTAATATATATATATATATATATATATATCCAAACAACCCACACTTAATAAAATCACGTTTAAATCTGGTCATAACACATTACATTGTATTTAAATATATGGATCTGTTAACATTTTGAGCTCTCACGTGGTGTGACGTCATAGAACCGCATTACAAATTTACGAACTGCGTTTGCTATTTGGTAACTGTTATCGTTGCTTAGCAAAGTTTTATGTCAACACAAAATAAAATCGTCGCTGATGGTGAATGTCTTTATGTTAGCATCCCTGTAACCTCTCTGAAGATGGCTCACGTGAGCTTAAATAAAAAAAATATCCAAATACTGGAGAATTTTTATCTTTATTTTCACCAGAAATTAAAGCCAAAATACAATGTTTAGAACGGCTCATTAAACACAATAGACATTCATTGTCTCTTATTTAACAGTATATGTTTAGAGAATTATCTGCTGCCTCGATACAATATATATAGATTGATTGATTGATTGATTGTTTAATTACTTCGTTTTGGGTCATAATAAAATTAGACCAGTACACAGTTGTATTAAAAAGCGTTCAATACAATTATATTGTAGAACTTTTGAATATTCTTAATTTGTAAACGAGTTATTAGGCAATCTAGCTTTCTACAAGGTTTTGAAAATAGCGCGTTCAAAAATTCCCCGTTACGTGAGCGTTCTTACAAAAAAAAAGAAAACCGGTAAAATCAGTTATTGCAAATCGCCTTAAGACATCACATGAGAGAAAAACTTGGTCGCGTAAGAACTCCTTCACAAATAAAGAATATATATATATGCAAACATGAAAGTGAGTATTCAAGTCAACACCTAGCAGCAGTCTGTTCCATACTTAAACGCAATCCTCAGATAGATAGATAGATAGATAGATAGATAGATAAATAGATAGATAGATAGATAGATAATGAGCAGACTAATAGATAGATAGATAGATAGATAGATAGACAGATAGATAGATAGATAATGAGCAGACTAATAGATAGATAGATAGATAGATAGATAATGAGCAGACTAATAGATAGATAGATAGATAGATAGATAGATAGATAGATAGATAGATAGATAATGAACTGAAGCTGAGATAGATAGATAGATAGATAATGAGCAGACGGATAGATAGATAGATAGATAGATAGATAGATAGATAGATAATGAGCAGACTAATAGATAGATAGATAGATAGATAGATAGATAGATAGATAATGAGCAGACTAATAGATAGATAGATAGATAGATAGATAAATAGATAATGAGCAGACTAATAGATAGATAGATAGATAGATAGATAGATAGATAGATAATAGATAGATAGATAGATAGATAGATAGATAGATAGATAGATAGATAGACAGATAGATAGATAGATAGATAGATAGATAGATAGATAGATAGATAGATAGATAGATAGATAGATAGATAGATAATGAACTGAAGCTGAGATATATAGATAGATAGATAGATAGATAGATAGATAGATAGATAGATAGATAGATAGTGTTTTCACGTAGTTCAGGTTACATTTGTTAGTCCTGTAAATAGCCTGTCTTTAACATTTACCATGTGTCGTCATGACTTAACTGAGAAATGGGCCGTTTAACAGTGGTAGGATGTTGATATCATGAACAGACAGTTATGATTTTTTACTTACGACCCCCGCAAATGGTAATGAATTTGAGATTTCGTCTCCAGACCAATGCAATTCGAGGCATCCGACTTTTACTGATGTTTATCGTCGCGTCACTATGACAAGATCCGGATCCATTGCACCACAAACTAAGGATTGAGGAAGACAGGGACAGGGACAGGGACCGGCTCTTACTCGTGACCACGAAGAACACATTCTACAGGTTGTTCTTAATGATGGCTAAAAGTATAGCCGAAAAGCGTTCGAAAGTACAAAACCTTTCAAAGATTCTTATATAAATTGAGTTCTGAAAAGAAAAGGATTAATTTTGTTTTACTTGTAAATACTTTCACGGCTTCTGCTCCGATGAACTTAGATCACTGCTGCCCCCTAGATACGAATTTGCACGAGAAACTAGATTAGCAACTAGATCCCACCCTTTTACAGTGAAACCGATGAAATGCAGCCACAACTTCTACTCCAACAGTTTCTTTTCTCGCACTTCCCGACTGTGGAATTCCCTTCCACATGATTGCTTCCCCGACTGCTACAATCTCCAGGAGTTTAAATGTAAGGTCAATAGACACCTCTTAACACACTAACTCGCTCCCATTCTTTCAGACACTCTTCCCATCTGCCCAACCCTCATCCTCGGTATCCTTACCCATCTATCACCTTCCTTCTGATATTTCCTACATCTAACCACTCCACCTCTTTACCTTCCCCTATGTAGCCCCATGCGCAATAGTGGCAGTGGAATGCCTTGCTTGGGGTGAAATGATTAAAAAAAATAAAATAAAATAAATAAACATGTGGAAAGTTTATGCATATAGAGTCTTGTGGAAGTTAAGTTCCGAACACGGTAAGCACATTGATGCCGTGTTCATAATTGATAATATTAAGTGTAGGATTTGTCTTTTTTTTTCTTTTTTTTTTTTTTTTTGTAGGATGCCTCCATTTTTTTCATCTTTGGCATTTGGATTAATTCTTGATAATGGCTAAAAGTATAGCCGAAAGCGCTTGGAAGTACAAAGGCTTTGGACAATTCTTACATAATTTGAGTTCCGAAAAGAAAAAAATTATACGAACCTATGAAAAATTATATAAAAAACTTAATGTTAATACCTTGTCTGTCATTTTCAATGAAACCTATATATATGTGTGTGTGTGTATAGAGAGAGAGGGGGGAGAGAGAGAGAGAGAGAGACTACCGGCCATAATTATTAGGCCACCCAAGATTTTTTTTAAAATGATGTATTTCATACTATTTTTAGTATTTATTACCAAGTGAATGATTCTAAATGAAAATAGAATGAGTATCTTGTCATTACTTTGCAAAATTTTACAAGGCAGCCAGGAAGCCGTTGCTTCGGTCAGCCATTAAGAAGAAGAGACTAGCATGGGGAAGAGAGCACAAAAACTGGACACCAGAACAATTCATTTGATGCACATACTATTGTGCAGTATTAAGAAAAGAACCATTCTATTTTCATTTACAATTATCCACTTGGCAATAAATACTAAAAACAGTAAGAAATACATCATTTCTTTACAAAAAAACTGGGGTGGCCTAATAATTATGGCCGGTAGCGTATATATAGACATATATAGCAAATCTAGAGGGTGCGATGGCTAAATTGTCGCTATTTACCTTGTAAAAATTTGCAAAGTAATAATAACAAAAGAACAATTCTATTTTCATTTAGAATTATCCACTTTGCAACAAATACTAAAAATACTATGAAGTACATCATTTCTTCTAGAAAACTGAGGTGGCCTGATAATTATGACCGGTAGTATATATATATATACTTTTATTAGTAACTTTTTCCCGTGTTAAATGTAAAAGACCAGCCAATACTCCAACGCTTTGATATGTTTGTACGCATTGTGAAATCGACATTTTATACTCCCTAGGTCAGCTGAGGATGTTACAAAGATGGCGGCTATTGCTTAGATAATATGCGCACATTAATTAAACACCGACGAGGGGAAATGTTCATACGGGGAAGATCGAAAAACCGAAGAATTTCTATTACTTTTGAAAGAAAAGAAAACACCCGAAACAAAATCAAAAGCATCCTAGAATTTTCTCGAGATCATGGGGTACAGTTTCTTGCTATTTTTTTTTTTTTAGTTTTTTTAGTTTTACTTTCTTCTTGATAATTCTTTCTTCTTTTCTTCTTCTTTTCTTCTTCTTTTCTTCTTCTTTTCTTATCGTCCCTCCAACTTTGTTCCTAGTTTGTTTGTTTTTTTAATATCACTCCGAGCAAGGCAGTAACACCACTGATGTGCAGGGGGTAAGAGTGAAAAGATTGGAAAAGGGAAAGCCGGAAACCACATCCTAAACAGGGAACAAGGGATGAGCCACTTCACCTGTTCAATAGACATGGGTGGAGTGTGAACCGGGCGATAGTTTAGTCTATCTACTCCAATTGGAAAAAAATAAGAAAAAAAGAGAAAAGTGAAAAAGATTGGAAAAGAGAAAGCCGGAAACCACATCCTAAACAGGGAACAAGGGATGAGCCTCTTCACCTGTTCAATAGACGTGGGTGGAGTGTGAACCGGGCAATAGTTCAGTCTATCTACTCCAATTGGAAAAAAATAAGAAAAAAGAGACAAGTGAAAAGATTGGAAAAGAGAAAGCCGGAAACCACATCCTAAACAGGGAACAAGGGATGAGCCTCTTCACCTGTTCAATAGACGTGGGTGGAGTGTGAACCGGGCAATAGTTTAGTCTATCTACTCCAATTGGAAAAAAATAAGAAAAAAGAGACAAGTGAAAAGATTGGAAAAGAGAAAGCCGGAAACCACATCCTAAACAGGGAACAAGGGATGAGCCTCTTCACCTGTTCAGTAGACGTGGGTGGAGTGTGAACCGGGCGATAGTTTAGTCTATCTACTCCAATTGGAAAAAAATAAGAAAAAGAGAAAAGTGAAAAGATTGGAAAAGAGAAAGCCGAAACCACATCCTAAACAGGGAACAAGTGATGAGCCTCTACACCTGTTCAATAGACGTGGGTGGAGTGTGAACCGGGCGATAGTTTAGTCTATCTACTCCAATTGGAAAAAAATAAGAAAAAAAGAGAAAAGTGAAAAGATTGGAAAAGAGAAAGCCGGAAACCACGTCCTAAACAGGGAACAAGGGATGAGCCTCTTCACCTATTCAATAGACGTGGGTGGTGTGTGAACCGGGCGATAATTTAGTCTATCTACTCCAATTGGAAAAAAAATAAGAGAAAAGTGAAAAGATTGGAAAAGAGAAAGCCGGAAACCACATCCTAAACAGGGAACAAGGGATGAGCCTCTTCACCTGTTCAATAGACGTGGGTGGAGTTCTTCTTTATTCTTTGCCTTTCTTCCTTAGACTTTTCTTCTTTTTTTTTTTTCCTATTGTGTTCTCCCAACTTGGAAATTCTCCTTCCTGCTTTGTTCTTCCTTTGGTCATTCTCTCTTCTCTTTGTTTTTATTCTCTGTGATTCCGTGCTGATTATTCCTTCTCCTTCATTCTTCATTCTTCCTTCGTCTTTGTTATTCTTTCGCGATCCTTCTCTATTATTTTGTCGTTATCCTTCTTTCTTCTTCTGTTCTCTTTTCTCAGACATTCGCCTTTATTCATGGATCTTTTTTCTTCCTTCATGATAATTCTTTTATTTTCTTTTTTATTTCTTCTTCCGTCTTCATAATTCCTTCTTTTGATTTCGCAGTCGTTCTCCTTTGTTCTTTCTTGTTAATCATTCGCTCTTTTTCCTTCTAATTCCTTCCCCTTTGATCTTCATTCTTCTTTTCTTCGTTTTCTTTCTAATTCAATTTATTCTTTTAACTTTTCTCTTCTTTCAAGATCATTTCTTCTTTTTCCTTCGCTCTCTTTTTCTGTTCTTCCTTCTTGATTGTTTTTTTCTTTTTCCTTCTTTTTCTTTGTTCTTTCTTCACGATAATTTCTTCTTTTTTTCCTCTGTAGTCCTTCCTCTTTCTTCTTTTTTTAGCATTTTTTCTTTTTTTTTCTTATTCTTTTTTCTTTGTTCTTCATTCATGATCATCCCTTATTCTTTCTTCTTAGTTCTTCCTTTTTGTTCGCTTATTTTAGTCATTCCTTCTTTTTTCTTCTTTCTCTTTTTTTCTTTGTTTATCCTTCTTCATCATTGCTTTTCATTATTTCTCTTTCCTTCTCTTGGATCTCCTTTCTAGATCATTCGTTCCCTTTTTATCTTATTCTTTCTTCTTTGTTTTTCCTTCTTGATCATTCTTTCTTTTTCCTTCTTATTCTCCCTTCTTGATCCTTTTTCTTTATTTGTTCTTCCTTATTCTTCTTTCTTTCACTTCCTCTTCCTTCTTCGTCTTTCATTTTTCTTTCTTCTTCTTCCATCTTTTCTCTTCCAATTTGAACTTATTCCTTTGACTTTCTCCTTTTGTTGTTTCTTCTTCCTCTTCTTGTTCTTAATCTTATTTGCAGAAAGAAAAGAACCCTCTTTTTATTAGTTTGTTTCAAAACTAAGTACCGTTTGCTATCGCCGTCCATTGTTGACGAGAACAACCGGAGATCTCGCAATAACTCGTGGCTTCCCGCCAAAGTTCTTGTATTCTCTTCCATTCACCGCTGCACGCTTTTGCACTTCGTTCGACTCAACCGTTGCACAACTCCTGAACCAGCTCCATTACGCGGAACTATTTTCGCGCCCCGTTCAACATCCAGACCCCAACGCCCCGACCACCACTCCCACGCAAACCTCCAGTAACGCATCATCCAAACCCACCGCAAACCCCTCAGCGCCACAACCTTAACTTTCGACAGCTTCAAACAGCCGCTTCTAATCATTTCTTCCACGGATATCTGGAAATCAATACTTGTCGACAGCCAAAAATCGATTTGAATAGAGAGGGAAATTGGGTGGGCGTTTTGTGACTGGGTGTAACTAAAGAGAGGAACTGAGAACTCAGTCGAAAAATGAGTAAATAAGAAAAGAAAAAAAGACACGATTTTCAGCAGTTTGGACGAATAGTTTTGTTTTTATTTTTTGTTTTTTTTTTTACCTTTATTTTAGATTTCTCTTTCTCGGTTCTTATCTGCTTAGTTCGAACACCCTTCCTCTTCCCTTGTTTCCTTTTGAGTTGATTTTCTAATCGTTGCTCAGATGTGACACAAGGTCGAAAATATGGGGTACCCAGTGAGGATGGAACTCACTTTTCAGTTGAGATAGGTATTAACGAAATACGCTTGCTAACCATGATACCAGGTCGAGGTTCCTTCTGGTTTTCTTTAGAGTCGTTTTGCTTTTCCTTACTGTAAAATTTTCTACTATTTTTTTTCTTTTTTTTTTGGGGGGGGGGGATTTTCTTACATTTCATTTTCCTCTCATTGTTATTCATTTCCTCATTCATCGTTTCTCCTTTTGTTTTTTTTTATGGTTGTTCTTTTTCTTCTTTCTCATTCGTTTCTTTCTTCTCTTTCTTCAAGTTTATTCCCTAATAATCTAAACTTATTTATAAATGGAACTTTGTTTGTGTGTGTGTGTGTGTGTGTGTGTGTGTGTGTGTGTGTCCGTTACCTATAAACTCCGAAACGGCTGAACCGATTTTCTTGAACATTTACACAGTTGTACTATAAGCATCTGCAAGTGTTCTTAGCTAGATTTTGTGTCGCGGTACCATCGATAAATATCAAAAATCGATAATCGAAAAAATCGGGTTATAGAAGGAGTGGTCCGATTTTAATCAAATTTGATGCACTCATAGACAAAGACATGAGAAACGATATTCAGAAGTTTCAAGGTTGCAGTTCTATCTTTGGATGACTTATTTGACTCCGATATTGGAAATCGATACCCCGATATCCTACCGGGTCTGAGCAAAATTAGTTTTTCAGCTCTTTTATTTTAGTTTCTGCTTCGGGTTTGGCTCTAGGTAATAATTGTAGTTCTTGGTCTCAGCCATGATACCATTTACTCAGAGGACTTATTTAGCCTTCAAAATTCAGTTTACGACGAAAAAAACTTATTTGATATCGATACCAGGAAATTAAAATTTCACTTACATTTTTCTTTCAGTCTACGGTTTCGCTTTAACTAGAAACAACTATTGCTTTTTAGTCTTTCGTTTCAACGTCCAAAGAGTCTGAGCTCCAGGACCATGGATTAGTTTTAAAGCTTTCATTACACCCGAGCAACACCGGGCTATACTACTAGTATATATATATATATATATATATATATATATATATATATTAGGTGCGATTGGTAAATTGTCGCAGTTATTTTATTATTTCAAATAATCTTTAGACTGAGTCTGAGCTCCAGGACCATGGATTAGTTTTAAAGCTTTCATTTACACCCGAGCAACTTTTATTACTCTTCTTCTTCTTCTTTTCAGTTTTTCACCGAATAAATTTTCATTCTTCTTTCTTTTTCATTTTCGTTGCCTTTTTCTTCTTTCTCATTCAAAAAATCTTTCTTTTACTTTCTTCATCTTTCTCTATCACTTTTTGATGCTTCATTTTATTTCCCCATGTCTTCATTTTTTCCTTCCTTCCTTTCTTCAGTGATTATTTCTTATTTTTACAGGTTAACGCCCATATCACGTTCAATACACCGGTTCTCACTGAAGTTAAGCAACGTTGATCCTGGTCAGTACTTAGATGTGTGACCACTTGGGAATACAGGTGCTGTAAGCGTTTAGTGACGGATGTGCGTCGTCGTGCAGCGGATATCGGCTCGGAAAGGGAAATCGGTTACTCGAGTTCGAATTCCAGTTGAATACCCTGCATTCACTTAAGCACTGATACCCTTGGGATAGATATTAATCCGTCCATTCCCTCCAGTTATGGGTTAAATAACAAGGGTAGGACTTGGGGACCCTGCTCTTAGACACAAATCCCAATGAATCTTGATACTCGAAAAGAAAAATGTATTACTAGACACAAAAACTTATATAAAACAACAACAATAAATTGTTGAAAGAAAAAAGGTAAATAAATAAAATAAAAATGATAAATAAATTATAAAAATTTAGTTGGCAATAAATGACCCACTGAGGTTGATTTGCCATAAAAACAAACCAACCCACCTTTTTTTTATTCTTCATTTTTTCCTTTTCTCGGGTATTTCTCGGGTATTTTCTGATATTTTTCTTATATTTTCTTATATTTTTTATTTTATTTTATTTTATTTTATTTTATTTTTTCGTGTGTCTTTTTGTCTTTTACACTTTTTTTCCTTCCCTCTCTTAACTAATTCTTCTTCTTCTTTTTTTTTTTTTTTTTTAATCATCTCACCCCAAGCAAGGCATTCCACTGCCACTATTGCGCATGGGGCTACATAGGGGAAGGTAAAGAGAAGGAGTGGATAGACATAGGGAATGTCAGGAGAAAGGTGATAGATGAGTAAGGATAGCGAGGATGAGTGTCGGGCAGATGGGAAGAGTGTTTGATAGAATGGGAGCAGGTTAGTGTGTTAGGAGGTGTCTATTGACAAATTTGTTGATTAGCGGGGGTATTGTGGACTTGCTCTTGTTAAGTACTCTTTTACAGAGTCGCCAGTAGTCTTTAGAGCCGAATTTAGAGCATGCTATGCGTTGCTTCATTCTGGCAGCAAACAACATCTTAGCTTCGTTAAGTACCCTTTTACACTTATTACGAGCTGAAGTGAAAAGGCGCCTGTTTTGTTCCGAGATACTAGATTAGCAACTAGATCCCAACCTTTAGAGGTGATCACCTTGTTTCTTGTTAGGAAGGGGTTCCCGGTTCATCCCCTTTCTCTGGTCTTGGTGTTAGTTCAGCTGGAAGCTCTTTGCAGTTACGGAGTATGGTGGCAACGTCTTTACATTCTTCTTCTTCTTCGTTTTAACATCATCATCTGATATTTTTCTTTTTTATTTCTCACTAATTTTCATTCTTAATTTAAATCATTGTCTTTATTCTTTTCTCCCACTCTCTTTCACTCTCCTTGTTTTCTTCATTTTCATTCATGGCGTTTTCTTCTTCAATTTGCCTTTTTTCTAATTTACTTCTTTTTTCTATTTTCTATTATTTTTCTTGCTTTCCTTATCATCTTTACGTTTTCCTCAGACTTAATTCGCTTCTCATTCCTTTTCCTCTATGTTCCACTCTTCCTCTTTCTCTTCCTCCTCCTTCTTCGCTTCTTCTCTTCTATTTCTCAACCTAACCCCCTCTTCCTTCTATTCTTGTCTCTATCTTCATACTCCTCTTCCTCATTCTTCTTTGCTTCTTCTCTTCTATTTCTCAACCTAACCCCCTCTTCCTTCTATTCTTGTCTCTATCTTCATACTCCTCTTCCTCCTCCTTCTTCGCTTCTTCTCTTCTATTTCTCAACCTAACCCCCTCTTCCTTCTATTCTTGTCTCTATCTTCATACTCCTCTTCCTCCTCCTTCTTCGCTTCTTCTCTTCTATTTCTCAACCTAACCCCCTCTTCCTTTTATTCTTGTCTCTATCTTCATACTCCTCTTCCTCCTCCTTCTTCGCTTCTTCTCTTCTATTTCTCAACCTAACCCCCTCTTCCTTTTATTCTTGTCTCTATCTTCATACTCCTCTTCCTCCTCCTTCTTCGCTTCTTCTCTTCTATTTCTCAACCTAACCCCCTCTTCCTTTTATTCTTGTCTCTATCTTCATACTCCTCTTCCTCCTCCTTCTTCGCTTCTTCTCTTCTATTTCTCAACCTAACCCCCTCTTCCTTTTATTCTTGTCTCTATCTTCATACTCCTCTTCCTCCTCCTTCTTCGCTTCTTCTCTTCTATTTCTCAACCTAACCCCCTCTTCCTTCTATTCTTGTCTCTATCTTCATACTCCTCTTCCTCATTCTTCTTTGCTTCTTGTTCCCACCCCCAATTCTCCTATCTTCCTACTTCTCCTCCTTCTTGTTGCCTTCTCCTATCCTCATCGTTCTCCTCATTCTTCTTGTTTTCTCCTCCTACTTCTTCCACCGTCCTTCTCTTACTCATTCTTCTTTGCTCTTTGTTCCCTACCCTATGATCCTCAGCCTTCTTCGCTTCTAACTCACTTCTTCTACTTCTCCTTTTTCTCTCCTCCTCTTTTTCCTTTGCTTCTCAATATTTTCCCCAGCTACCCCCCTCCTCCTTCTCCTCCTTTGCTTTCAGTTCTCTTCTCCTCTCCTCATTCCTTGTTCCCTTCTCTTACTTCAGCTCTTATCCTCCCTCCTTCTTTGCTTCTCATTTATTTCCCCTCCTACCCTCTTCAATTTTCTTTGCTTCTTCTTCTATTCTCCTACTTAACCAACCATTTTCCTCCATATTCTTCTTTGCTTCCTGTTTCATTCACCTCCTCTTCTTCCCTCTCATTTTTCTTTGTTTTTTTTTCTTTTTTTTTGTTTTTTTGTTCCCTTTCTTGACTCCTACTCTCTTCCTCAATTCTTGTTCTGTTCTCCTTTTCCTCCTATCCATCTCTTACTCAATTATTCTTTGCCTCTTTTTCTTTCCTTCTACTTCTCCTCCTATCCTCCTCCTCGTTCTGCTTTGCTTCTTTTTTTTTCCGCCTAGTACTTCTCCCACGCTTATTCCTGTTCGTTTTTCTTTTATGTTTGCTCTGAATTCTCGTTATTTCCTCTCTTACCTTTTTCTTTATTTTGTTGTTTCTCTCTGTCTCTCTCTTCTTCCTTATTTGTTTTGCCCTCCTTCTATTCTTTTCCTTTTTCCTTTCCTTTTCTGATCTTTGTCCAGTCGATTGCTATCGTTAAATTGACTTTTTATGACGACATGACGTTAAGATAATAATAACAATAACAATAATAATAACAATAACAATATTATTAATAATAACAATAACAATAATAGTAATGATAACAATAATAATAATACACTTTGAGTAATCGATCGTAAGAGATGAATGCATTTAAAATTCTTAATATTTCTTTTAACGCATCAATGCTTTATTTGTCGTCTGCTTATTTTTCTCGTTGTTCATCTTCTTTGTGTGATGAACAAGCCACTCGTCAAACACTGTCTTATACGAAATACTCGCCCAGTTACGTGTAACCCCCGACACCCGACACATTTGTGTAGCATTAGGGATAGATCTGATGCATTCTCGTTTTAAAATTAATATTTAAGTTTGATCTGCTTTTCTTTCTATCATTTCACTCGACTTGTTTATGATAATTTCCTATCTACAATTAACGTTGATTTAGCATGTTCTTTCATATCGGCTACAAAAGTACAGCTATTATGTCAGATCATACGTCAGAGATAACTGTGTAGGACGTCGAAGATAACTGCGTAGTACGTCAAAGATGTGTAGTAAGAAGATGTTCAATAGAAACTCTTTTAAATGACACCAGTGTTTACTGATAATGAAATATTGTTGTTTTTTGTTTGTTTGTTTGTTTGTTTGTTTGTTTGTTTGTTTGTTTGTTTGTTTGTTTGTTTTACGTTTTATCAAAGCTTTTGAGGATTATTTATTTTATTTTTTTACATTGTAAAAGTAATTCTTTTTTTTTTGTGAGTTTATAAAATCAAGTAAGTACAAACATTTAAATACCTGGGAAGTGTACTAACAGAGAACAAAAAGTGCGACACTGAGATTCGAAGGCCTACTGGGATGGCCAAAGTGCATTCCAAAAACTAAGCAGAGTATTAAGAGACAGGAAAATTTCGTTGGAAACAAAGCAAAGAGTAGTGAAATGTTATACGATATCCGTCATCCTGTATGGCAGCGAATACTGGACAATCTCTTCAAAGTTGAAGGAGACACAGAAATGTGGTTCTACAGAAGGATGTTGAGGGTTCCATGGACCGAACATGCGAACAACGACGAGGTTTTGAATGGAATGGAAACTTAAAGCAAACTTATACTTTCTCCATCAGAGAAGAGACAGCTAAAGTTTCTGTGACACAATATGAGAAAGGGGGGCTTGGAGAACCTGATACTCTTATGGTATGTAGCAGGAAAAAGGGACAGAGAAAATCAGCGCTTGATATACTTGATGGGCTTGAGAAAATGGATGGTAGAGAAATAAAGAGACAAAATTTATTAAGATATACAAAAGACAGGAAGATGTGAAGGACCATGATCGTCTTTGCCCTGAAGGGAGACGAAACATGAACAAAAGGAAGTATAGCGTTTACTAAGCTTATTGTGAATAACAAAGATTTTTTTGGGATACAAATCTTAATATTTAGCGCATAAGTGGGGGAGAACGTGGATTCATGCCTTTCCGTTAGTTATTTGCTCGTTAGCAGCCTTTGTATAGACATGAATCCACCTACCGTGTTCTTCTTCTTCTATGTGCCTTGTCCTTTCAGGACGTAGGTGATCATGGCCCTCCACGTCTCCCTATCCCTAGTGGCTCTTAGCACACTTTCTCCTATAACATCTCGCAACCTCCGTTCTGTCATCCACCTGCTCAGGCCCTTCAAATATATTATCCGCTGCTTTCCTCTGTCTCTTTTTCTCTATCTGGCCTGTTATTATCAGGTTCTCCAAACCCTCCTTCCTCATTGCATGTCTCAGGAACTTCAGTTGTCTCTTCATGATGCTCAATATTAATTTCCTTTTCGTTTCCATTCTTTCCAACACTTATCATTGCTCACATGCTCAGTCCATGATATCCGCAGCATCCTTCTGTAGAACAACCTTTCAGTTGCTTCAAGGTTTTCCTTCATCTTTGATGGTATTGTCCAACATTCAGCGCCATAGTGAAGAATTGACATCACATAGCAATGCAGTACTCTCTTCTTTCTTTTTGTTGAAAGTTTCCTGTGTCTTAATACTTTACTCAGCTTCTGGAATGCGTCCTTCGCCATGCCAATTCGCTTTCTGATCTCTGTCGCACTTTCCATCTCCTATTAGAACACTTCCCAGGTATTTAAATTTTTATACCTTTTTGATTTATTATCTCTCACCTCTATTTGGCATTTTAAGTTGCTCTTTTTGCTGATGACCAAGCATTCGCTTTCCTTGCTGTTTATTTGCAGTCCTTTTTTGTTACTCTCCTCAGCTACCTTCTGTAGGAGGTCTTGTAGTTTCCTTTCTGTGTCTGCTATCAGCACTGTATCATCTGCGTATCTTATGTTGTTCAAATTGTGGCCTCCGATGACAAATCCTGGCATAACATCTAGGGTCCTCAAAATATTCTCGCTGTACAAGTTGAACAGATCCGGTGAAAAGACACATCCTTGTCTTATGCCCCTTTCTATCGTATATTTATTGAATTCGTTACCTGTCCGTATGCAGGCAGTTTGCTGCCAGTAGAGATTCTTAATTCCTCTGTCTTTCCCAAAAATATCGAGGCTGCTGAGCATCTTCATCAATTGTGGAGTATTTTGTCGAACGCCTTCACATAATCAATAAAACATAAGTACAGGTCCTTCTCTATTTTTATTATCCTTTTCGGAGAGCAGCCTACCTACCCGTTTTTCGGAGTAGGCTCTCGTGAATAATTTAATCTTGACCCCCTCAAGTCAATCGTCAGTCGTTTTCTGTCTAATTTTAAATCATTTCATCCTAAGGTAAAGAACAAATAGGAAACGTCTAGCAATCTAACATGATTCATTTTTATTAAAGCTTTATCCGGGAACGAGATATGAATAAAAATGTTTCACGTACATTCGACTTGTTAAACAGATGTTTGTATATTTCATGGTGTTTCAAATTCAAAACGAGGCTTCCATTCGAAGTTCAAAGAAATTAATTAAATAAGTATTAATAATAATTAAATAATTATTAATAGTTACCAGAATTAGGTTGGACACTTTTGTTGTATAGACCTCTTTTATTGGTTTGATCTTTTTCTTAGCGTCTTGGTATGTTTTGCCGCGTGACGGTTTATTTTTTCTGTGTCAGAAAGAAGACATTCGACAAATCGCAAACAAGACCACTCCCACAAAAATTGCACTATGCTCTATATAAACAAGAAAAAACCAGGACGTAACGACAAACTAGCCCTGACGAGTGAGAACATCATAACGGTGTCCTCACGAAACTTTGAAGTCGGCATGATCCTGTTCAGTTAAAGTTACAAACTCTTCGTATTTATCAACGCTCTATCTCCACCCAGACATTGAGCACTTTATGATAAAAAAAACTGCTTGCCAAAATACATTTTATCAACCTTGGCGCTAAACATTATAACAATTGAATACTGGGGAAATGGTAGAGTTTAAAAACAGTAGCTACTCACCGCTATTTACGCATCGTTCTCCAGCAATGGATTGAACACTCTTGGTTACTGGCGTTGGTTTACATTGTATATATAACACGCTAAAATCTCCTTTCCTCTAACGCGTGCCGATAGCTTAAAAGTAGAATCTCCAACTGATGTCAGATCGGTCGGGTTTTAATGTTAGCTGAAAGCAATGTTTAACCGTACTGATAAGCCGTGTTACAGCGAAACAGGACTGTCTGCAGATGACTATATATATATATATATATATTAGGTGTGCTTCATAGGATATTTCTTTTTGGAGAGAGAACGTGTAATGTGTATATGCGCATATCAGTCAGTCAGTTAAGTGCCATACGTGATACACACTTAGTAAAGGGAAAGAAAGAAAACTATATTTTCGGCTACTTTTTATGTACACCAGACATATAACGAAAAGGAAAAACGATTAATTTAATAGACACTGTGTGTGTGTGTGTGTGTGTGTGTGTGTGTGTGTGTGTGTGTGTGTGTGTGCGCGCTCGCTCGCTCGCGCGTAAATATTCTCAGATGAAGTTTATCAAGACAGAAACGAAATGGATTTATTTGGAATAAAGTATCTATAAACAAAAACCAAATTTTGTTGGTTACGGTTAAATCCATCATTTCAACGTCTTATACCAAAGATGATATTTCACATGAAAAAAAATCTCTTTGAGTACACAAAATGACGTAATTAGACATCTAATACTTCTCAGTTGAGACAATGAATGCTCATGAGCATTTTATAATTTTCTAGTAAGCAACATTTTGTTTTGACTTTACAGATCAGTCAATTAAGTGCCATACGTGAAATACGCTTGGGCCATCATGTCTCGAAAGAGACATGACTGACTGGGCAGAAGATTATCCCACAGTAGGTTGCCATTGCTTTCTGCGGTAGACTGGTTGCCAGCCAAGGCTATAGAACCCAATCTGTCCTGTTATTTAACCCATAACTGGAAGGAAGAGACGGATTAATACCTTTCCTAAGGGTATCTGCGCGTAAGTGAATGCAATGAATTCAGCTGGAATTCGAACTCGGCTTCCCGATTTCTTGTTCCGAGCCGATATCCAATGCACCACAACGCACATACTTTGTTTCAAATAAATTTATTTCGTTTTTTGCCTTAATATAGTCCATCAGTAGACGAAACGCGTTGGCTAAAACGAAATACGGTTTCCTCTTGACCCTTTCTTTTATACTATATATAGTGGATGCGCACTGCTGATGAGTCCCAAATATAGGACGAAACGGCCGTCCAGTGCTATCTGCATTCTGTTGAGGTCTAATAAAAACTCGATTAATTACTCAATTATTTCAAATCCACCTACAATTTCTCATATATATATATATATATATATATATATGTGTGTGTGTGTGTGTGTGTGTGGTGTGTGTGTGTGTGAAATGAATTGTTTGAACATTATTTTTCAATAATAATGGTCAAACAATAGCCAGTAAATATAAATATATAATACTGTTTAATTAAAAAACAGAATATCTACTTAAATACGAGTATCGATAAAAAATAATGTTCAAACAATTCATTTCAAATTGTCGGTTGTTCATAACCACGTTTCGTTTATATATATATATATATGTATATATATATATATATATATATATATATATATATATATATATATATTTGTATTTGTATTTATGCTTGGCGATTTTAACGCCCACCACACCAAGTGGCTTGAAAACTCAGCCACCGACCTTGCTGGGATCCGCACCATGTATTTTTCAATAACCCAAGCTCTAACGCACATGGTGGACTTCCCCACGCGTTTCTCTAATAACCCTAACGGAAGGGACTCTTTACTCGACCTTTGCTTTACCTCCATCCCAGACTCCTGCACTACCAGGCAACTATGCCCCCTCGGAAACTCTGACCACGCCGTAGTCTCCATCAACATCTCAATCCGCGCCAACTCTACCCAAGAAAACCAGACCAGCAGAATATCATACTGCTACCAGAGAGCAGACTGGGACTCGTTCCGAGACTTCCTCTGCGACGCCCACTGGAACAACGTCTTCCATCTTCCTGTCG
Organism: Ascarosepion bandense; assembly: GCA_037127315.1. Taxonomy (NCBI): domain Eukaryota; kingdom Metazoa; phylum Mollusca; class Cephalopoda; order Sepiida; family Sepiidae; genus Ascarosepion; species Ascarosepion bandense. The sequence continues at coordinate 2,443,229 of JBBBDQ010001767.1, forward strand.
AAGACTGTGCCTCCGAGGTCTCCTCTTGGGTTAAGGCTGGCATCGATGCTTTTATCCCTGCCAGGAAATTCCAACTAAAATAAAATTCGTCCCCCTGGTTCTCACCCACATGCTCGGCCGCCATTGCCCACCGGAACCATTTCTTCCGGCTCGATCGGAGCTGCTCGTCAAACCAAAACAGGCGCCTTTTCGCCTCAGCACGGAACAAGTGTAAAAAAGTACTGAACGAAGCTAAGAGGGCGTTTGCTACCAGAATGAGGCAACGCATAACATCCTCTAAGTTTGGCTCCAAAGATTACTGGCGTCTCTGCAAAAGCGTGCTCAACAAGAACAAGACTTCAGTACCCCCACTAATCAATGAGTTTGAAGTTCTCACCTACCCAGCCGACAAGGCTGAATGCTTTGCCCGTAGATTCTCCACACTGGACTCGTTAGGAATACCTACACTCGACTTCCCACCCAGAACTAAGGCTCAACTAAATAGCGTCCACATTACACCCTCGCTAGTCGCCAAGATAATTGCACAATTTGACCCACACAAAGCGAGCTGCGGTGACGGAATCCCAGTCATAGTACTGAAGAAATGTGCCCCAGAACTCTCCTCTGTCCTCTCTAAACTCTATAACCTCTGCCTATCTGCTTCCTGTTTTCCTGCCTGTTGGAAGTCCTCCTGTGTAGTTCCTATATTTAAGAATTCTGGCGAACCCTCAGACCCCGCCAATTACCGTCCTATTAGTCTCCTTCCTATCTTTGGCAAAGTTTTCGAAGCCATTATCAACGCCGAGGTGATGCAGCATCTCACGGCCAACAGGCTTCTCTCAGTACGAGTTTCGCTTCACCAGGTCTACTGCTGATATGCTAACGACCATTACCGAGTACATATACTGGGCACTTGACAAGAATGGCGAAGCCCGAAACGTTGCCTTGGATGCTGGCCTCTTGTGCAAACTGCTGGGCTACGGGATAACTGGACATCTGTTTGACCTCATCCAGTCATTCCTCTCTAACCGCACATTGAAGGTGGTATTAAATGGGCATGCCTCCCAAAACTACCATACGAACGCGGGCGTCCCTCAAGGTTCTATCCTAGGTCAAACGCTCTTTCTGATCTACATTAATGATCTCCTCGATGCCATTAGATCCCAAGTTGGCATGTATGCCGATGACCCAACAATCTACTCTCGCATCGATCAAAAACCAGGTGTGGACGACAAAGTGAACCACGCTGCCGTACTTGAAAAGGACCTCCAATCCGTAATGGCCTGGGGTAGGAAATGGCTAGTGAATTTTAATGCCTCTAAAACGAAGCTATTATCAACTAACCACCATAGACAATCGCATCTACCTACCATTATCATGGGACAGGCTAGCCTCCCAGAGAGTAAAATACTACGCCTCCTTAGCCTTACACTTTCGGCGGACCTCAAATGGAATGACTATATCGAATCCATTGCCAAATCTGCTGCTATGAAAGTCGGCTCTCTGTGCAGGGCCCGGAAGTTTTTCCCATCTGAATCTATTCTGCACATATTCAAATCTACCATCCGCCCGTGTATTGAATATTGCTGCCATATCTGGTCGGGTGCCCCTGCTGCTCTCCTTGGGCTTCTTGACAAAATACAAAGGAGGATCTGTAACGTGGTTGATACTGACTTGGCAGACCGGCTGCAACCACTCTCTCACCAGCGTGATGTGGCTTCCCTGTGCCTCTTCTACAAGTACTTTCATGGCTTCTGCTCCGATGAGCTTAGATCACTGGTGCCACCTAAGCATGAATTTACACGAGATACTAGATTAGCAACTAGGTCCCACCATTTTACAGTTAAACAAATAAGATGTAACCGTAAATTCTACTCCAACAGCTTCTTTTCTCGCGCTTCCCGCCTGTGGAACTCCTTTCCACAAGTCTGCTTTCCCGACAGCTACAATCTCCAGGTGTTTAAATGTAGGGTCAATAGACACCTCCTATCACACTAACTTCCAATTATTCTGAGAACACTCTCATTTACCCAACCCTCATTCTCGGGATCCTTACCCGCCTATCACCCACCCTCTGACATTTCCTATATTTAATCATCCTTTCTCTACTCTATGTAGCCCCCTGCGCAGTAGTGGCAGTGACATACCTTGCTCGGGGTGAAACGCTTATAAAAAAAAAATATCTATAGTGTATCGAGGTAGCAGATAATTTTCTAAATATATATTGTTAAATAGAACAGACAGTGAATGTCTATAATGTTTAATCATGAGCTGTTCTAAACATCGTATTTTGGCTTTAATTTCAGGTGAAAATAAAGACAAAAATTGTCCAACATTTTCATATTTTTTATTAAGCATAAGTTATAAGCTTTCGGCTCATATAAGACATTTACAGAAAGGTTACAGGGGCGTTAACATAATGGCGTCCACCATCAAAGATGATATTTTCTTGTGGTGACATAAAACATTGCTATGTGACGATAACAGTCACCGAATAGCAGACGCAGGTCATAAATTTGTAATGCGGTTCTATGACGTCACGCCGCATAAGAGACCGAAATATTAACAACAGAACCATATGTCTAAATGCATTGTAATGTGTTGTGGTTAGATTGAAATGTGATTTTATTGAGTGTGGATTGCTTTGATTTAATATAGACGGCCTCCAATAGCTGAAGGTTCTTTTTACTGTGTGTATGTGTAAGTATTATTGTGTTATCGACTAAAATCTGCCTATATATATAGTCATTCGCAGACAGAACTGTTTCGCTATACCACAGCTCATCAGAACGGTTAGACATCCGACTGCATTTAGCCAGGATTGAAACCCGACTGAATGGACATCAGTTGGCGATTCTAATTCTGAGCTATGGGCGCTCGGTAGAAGAAGGCAGACTTTTAGCTTGTGATATATCATGTAAACATACGCCAGTAACTGAGAGTGTTCTAATTCAATACTGAATGAACGATACGTAGATGCTAGAGTAGCTACTATTTATAAACAAACAGTATATTTATATATTTATTTCTACCGGAATGATTATTTACGCTAAATTTTTATTACGAAAATATGTGTCATCAATTGGTGGTGTACCCTATGTGGATAGGGGTCGCAGGTTCGAATCCTGCAGAATGACAGATATTTTCGTAACAAAATAATTTATCGCAAATAATCGGGCCGGTATAAATAAATATATAATATACTGTTTGATTATAAACAAAATATCTACTTAAATACGAGTACCGATCAAAAATAATGTTCAAACAAATCATTTCACATAGAGAGAGAGAGAGAGAGGTGAAGGTGTCAAATCCGTCAACGGACAGGATAATCCAAATAGATCTTTTTAATATAAATTATTAAAGAGATAAATCCATACAGAGAGCTCTTGAGTACTATCCAGGGCAATATGATATATATATATATATATATATATATATATATATATATATATATATACGAGGGTCATTCAATAAATGAGGTTAATGTTTTGGTATAAGGACTTCTAATACAGATAGAATCTTTTTTTTATTTTTACCTTTACTTCTTTTTCAAAAGGATTTAATTTTTTTTTTTTTTTTTTTTTTGCAGATTGAAAAAAAAACTTCGAAAGTTTTAGAGGTTAACAAAGATGGCCGACCAAGAAGCATGTTCAAGGATTGAACAGAGGTCAGTTCCTTTTTTGTTTTGTTTTTTAATCATTTCACCCCAAGCAAGGCATTCCACTGCCACTATTGCGCATGGGGCTACATAGGGGAAGGTGAAGAGGAGGAGTGGTTAGATGTAGGAAATATCAGAAGGAAGGTGATAGATGGGCAATGATACCGAGGATGAGGGATGGGCAGATGGGAAGAGTGTTTGAAAGAATGGGTGCGAGTTAGTGTGTTAGGAGGTGTCTATTGACCTTACATTTAAACTCCTGGGGATTGTAGCCGTCGGGGAAGCAATCATGTGGAAGTTTTGTTTCTGAAGGGTGCAAACCAGGTGAAATTCATATGAAAATGTCAACTGTGTATGGTGCCACATGTTTCAGCCAAAAAATGTCTACAAGTGGGCTAAATTGTTTAAAGAATGACTGAGCAGTGTCGAGGATGAAGACAGGCCTGGGAGGCTTACAGAAGTGAGGTCTCCTGAGGTGATCGAATTAGTCAATGACCTCATTCAGTCTAACAGAAGGGTGACAGTGGACGACATTGCAAGGACATTGAGCCTATCTTTTGGGACAGCAAACAAAATTGACCATGATGACTTTGTCTACTCGAAGATCAGCTCACACAGCAGCCCAAACGGTGCAGACCATCAACGAACTGGGCTGGGAACTGCTCCCTCATCCCCCTTACAGCCCAGACATTGCCCCTTTCACCTGTTTGGTCCCTTGAAAGCGTTCACGAGAGGCACGAAGTTTGAAAGTGAAAATGAAGTCAAAAGTGCTGAGACATCAGTCCAAAGATTTTTACGCTGAGGAAATATGGAGGCGTGTGCACAAATGGGAAAAGTTTGTGACACTACTGGGAGACTACGTTGAAAAATAAAATAAAAGTAAGCTTCTATCTGTATTAGAAGTCCTTATACCGAAAAGGTCACCTTGTTTATTGACTGACCCTCGTGTATATATATATATATATATATATATATATATATGTGTGTGTGTGTGTGTGTGTGTGTGTGTGATTATATGATGCCCCTCTGTAACTGTATATCTAGAAATATCTGTCCAATTGAGGGTAAGTGTAGATCGGAAAATGTGATCTATCAAGCCACCATCTACCCTAAGGAAAATAAGGAGAGATGTTATGTTTATATCTGAATTTCGGCGGGTATTTGGAAGGAACGGCTTTCTACCCACAGACACTCCTTCACCTACCCTAGTTTAAAATACCAAACAGCCCTCTTAAAAAGAAAAAAAAAACATCTAGGAATTAAAAAAAAGTAACTTAGATCCCCAGACAAAATAGAAACTCATAGGCAAGGCTATGACCCTTAATAGCTTAATAGATAGGTGTAATCTATGTTTGACGGAAATAAATTAAAATTTTAAAATTTCAAGACCAAAATATACTTCTAAACAAACGAAGGGAGATCATAAGATCATACACTCTTCCCATCTGCCCAACCCTCATCCTCGCTATCCTTACTCATCTGTCACCTTCCTCCTGACATTCCCTATGTCTAACCATTCCTTCTCTTTACCTTCCCCTATGTAGCCCCATGCGCAATAGTGGCAGTGGAATGCCTTGCTTGGGGTGAGATGATTAAAAAAAATAAATAAATAAAAAATAAGTATGTGTCGCCATAGAAATAAGTATAAATTACAATAATTATCCTATTCCCCAAATTAGTCCCAATAAAAATATTTTTTAAATTTTTTAAAAATTTGTCCAGTTACTTCCCCACCACCTCTACTAACCAAAGGGTCAGGCCATATACCTTCCAATACCAAGAAGAAATTACTTCTAAATTCCTTCCCCCAGCCCAACCCAATGAAAACTAATGCAGCCCAGCCCCTCCATTTAAATAAGCTAACCTCTGGGTTTAGAATATTTCCTCATTCTCTGTTTATAATGGCTCGAAGAATGCATGCCTTAAAATGACACGTTCAAAATGGCTATTTCCCCACTAAGTTTTATCTGAATTTACAAATAAACCGCAAAATGAAGGTCGTTCAGAATGGGCGTGCCTTTTCGTCCTACAGCACGAATGCTGGTGTCCCACAGGGCTCTATCCTGGGCCCGACGCTCTTCCTTATTTTCATCAACGACCTCCCAGATGAGATCAAGTCCCAAGTAGGCATCTACGCAGATGACACTACAATATACACCCGCACCACTAAGAAACCTGTCGTGGCGGACAGACATAATCTCGCTGCTGACCTTGAACGGGATCTACACTCTGTGGTGAACTGGGGCAAGAAGTGGCTTGTCAACTTCAATTCATCTAAGACCAAGCTGTTGTCTGTCAACCATTACTGGCAACCTCTCCTGCCTCCCATAAGCATGGACCAAGCGATTCTCCCGGAGAGTAATACACTACGCCTCCTCGGACTTACCCTGTCCTCAGACCTCAAATGGAACCACTATATTGAATCCATAGCAAAATCTACTGCTAAGAAGGTTGGGTCACTATGTCGATCCAGGATGTTTTTTCCACCTGAATCCATCCTGCATATATACAAATCAACCATCCGTCCGTGCATGGAGTACTGCTGCCATTTATGGTCAGGTGCCCCTGCCGTTCTCCTCAGTGTTCTTGACAGGCTCCAAAGGAGAGTCGGTAATGTGATAGGTACTGATCTGGCGGCTCGACTGCAGCCACTTCCCCATCGTCGAAATGTGGCCTCCCTTTGTCTGTTCTATAAATACTTTCATGGCTTCTGCTCAGACAAACCTAAGTCACTGATGCCTCCTCAACAGGTGTTTACTCGTGCAACCAGACTGGCAACTGGGTCCCACCCATTCACAGTCAGGTTAGCCAAATGCAGACGACAATTCTACTCCTGCAGCTTCTTCTCTCGCATTTCCCGCCTGTGGAACTCGCTCCCGTATTCTTTCTTTCCTGACGGCTACAACCTCCAGAAATTCAAATGCAAAGTCAATACTCATCTACTAACCACTGGACTCTAGCTCTCTCCCCACCCCTGTATAACCTTCCCTTTCTCTCCACCTATGTATCTGTCATCGCACCTGCTTTCTCATCTTTCTATTGTTCCTTTCTAACTAGTTTGTACTCCTCAGTCTTTTCTAATTAATCTTTTTACATTTATGTAGCCCCCTGCACATCAGTGGCGTTTCCGCCTTGCTCGGGGTGAAATGATTAAATATATATATATATATATATTCGTCATCCACATACAAGCCCGTTTCGCTGTATCACAGTTCATCCGTGTGGCTGGACACTCAACTGCCTCCGGCCGGGATCAAAACTCGATCGATTTGGTGACAGTTGGAGTCGTTAACCACTAAGCCATATGCACATGGAATCGTAGAAAGGAAATTTATGCGTGTTATGCATAAGCAGCGTATACACACGCCAGTCACCGAAAGAACTCAATTCATTGCTGAAGAGCTATGCATATATCCCCGAAGTGGTAACTTTTTTTCAAATTGTTCCTCTCTAGAGTGCTCCATCGTAATGAGAGCATACACTCTCACACCCTGATTGAGCACTCTGGAAGAATGGTAGACTTTGAAAAACAGTAGCTACGCTGGCATGTACGCATCGCTCATTCAGTAATGGATTAGATCACTCTGGTTATTGGGCGGGTAAAATGACAATATGCACGCTAAAAAGGCTGCCTTCTTCTACCGAACGCCCATAGCCCAGAGGTGGAGTCGCCGACTGGCGCCAGTTCGGTCGGGTTTCGGTCCTGGATTAAAAGTAATTGGAGTCTAAACGTACTGATGAGCTGTGATACAGCGAAACAGATCTGTCTGCGGATGACTATACATATATATATATATATATATATATATAGCACACTTGTTATACAATCCAGGTAAATTCCGATAGAGACGAACTCAAGAGAACTCAATATTAAATTCATTTATTTAATTTATAAAAGATTTTAAATTATTACACTAGGTAATACATATTTCACCGCGTCGTGATGTTATTATCGCGGCTCGTCAGACGAACCGCGATAATAACATTAGGACGCGGTGAAATATGTATTACCCACTGTAATAATCTAAAATCTATATATATATATATATATATATATATATATATATATATATATATATATATATATATATATTATATATATATATATATATATATATATATATATATATATATATATATATATATATATATAATGTTAAAATATTATTATTATTATTATTATTATTATTATGTCATTTTTCATCATATTTCGATTTCTGCTTTGGTCTCACTACCAACCAAGTCTGCGGGGAGACCTAAGGCAGGTAGTCGCGTGTTGTTATGGCTCCATTTCATGTTTTTCTATCTTCCCTATCATCTTCAGCATTACATAGATAAAGTTTTCCTTAGTGTGTGGGCTGTACTTAATAAGACAATTTTTTGTATATCTCTTAAGCTGGGGTTTCCAGGGATTCTTTCAATGTGTTGTTTTGTTCCATTTTTTATCCAAGTGCACCTACTATCATTGGCACAATTTTTGTTTTCAATTTCCACATTTTTTTCTATTTCAATTTCCAGGTCTTTATATTTTGACAGTTTTTCAAATTCCTTGGTTGCTATGTTACAATCCGCTGGACAAGCCATATCAATTAATAGACAAGTTTTCTCCTTCTGGTTTTTAACAATAATGTCTGGCCTGTTTGCTTCAATTTTTCTGTCTGTGTAGATGGTGTAATCCCATAGAATGGTTACATCTTCTATTTCTGTAACCGGTGCTGGGTGATGTTCATACCAGTGTTTGCCTACAGCTTTTCCATAATGTTTGCATATTGCCCAATGTAAATATTGCCCAACTCTATCGTGGCGATTTTTATATTCATTTGGGGCAAGCACAGAACAGCCTGAGATTAGGTGGTCTATTGTTTCTTGGTGTTTATCACAAAACCTGCATTTTGGATCCATATTATTATGCATAATATTTGCCTGAATGTTTCTCGTGAAAAGACTTTGGTCTTGTGCTGCAAGAATAAAGCCTTCAGTTTCAGACTTTAATCCAGATGCACGTAACCATCGATGAGTATTAACTTTGTCAACATTGGATTTATTGGCACGTACTGGATATTGGCCATGCAGAGGTTTGTCTTGCCAGCGCTGTTTCATCTGTTCAAGTTATTATTATTATTATTATTATTATTATTATTATTATTATTATTATTACTTTGATGGTCATGCAAAGGATTCTTTGTGATACGGGTCAAATTTAATTTCCGTAATATATTAGATTTGATCTTTAGCAAAGGGATAATTGGATTGTTATAAATGTTCTTTGTAATTTTATCAATGTTTCTCTAACTAAACAAGAAAAAATATATTTGCATGTGTGTATGCGTGTGTATGTGTGCATGGGTGTGTATATGTGTGTGTGAGTGTGTGTGTATGTGTGTATGTTTGTATGTGAAATGAATTTGATAAAATCAGTTGTATGTTTATTTTATTTATTCTGTTGCCAACACGCTTCCTTCAATAGAAACATTATCAGAAAAACCACAAAAAATATAAAGGAAAAATCGTTGCCATAGCAGCCTTGCAACTGGGAAATGCTGCTGTTTTATTTCAATATTTTTGAAAATTGTTAATTTTTAATTTTTTAATTTAATTTTAATTTTTTAATTTTTATTTTAATTAATTTATTTTATTTAATTAATTTTAATTAACTTAATTATTTATTTAATTTATTTATTTAATATATTTATAATATAATATAATATATTTATTTAATTATTTTAATTAATTTATTTTATTTAATTTTAAATTTAATTTTTTAATTTAATTTTTGAAAATTGAAATGTTAACAAAAAAAGGACTATCTATGTCTTAAGTAAACATCTTTGAACATATCAATGAGATTTGTACGCAGGAAATTGTCAAAATAAATATAAAATACACTTATTTGATGTGGGCTGAAAATAAGAGATATTTGGCGAGAATGTCTTATGCCAATCATTATTCCCATACCTATGTATGTGTGCATAGCGCGCGTCCCTGTGATAAGAACGTTCGCTTACTGATGATAAGATCCAGGTTCGATTTGTCAGGAATGTGATTTCTTGATATTATCAGTCTGGAGGAGGCAGTCCCAGCGGACATCTTAGGAGTGTATCTGAAAAACATATTAAGGCTTGACCCAAGCCTTGTGAGTGAAACTGGGTAGAAAGAACCCTTTGAGAGCCATCAATGGTTGTGCTAGCATGAAGCCACAAGTCATCGTGACCGACGGTTTAAACGTAAATGTCTTGTTCAGCCCGTTGTCCACGCCAGATAACTCGCTCTCTCTCAGAAACAGTAACTAAGGTCAACTTGAATCTCACTTGGTCGATTTGTCAGGAATGTGACTTCTTGAGGTTTTCGGTCTGGAGGAAGCGATGCCACCGTGCGGCTTCTTTTGGAAAGTGCCTGAAATCCTATACCAAATCCTTGTGAGTGAGATTGGGTAGACGGCTCTCTTTGAGAAGCTGTCGATGGTTGGGCTTGTTCGAAGTAACTCGTGACCAGTGGTTTGAGCGTTCTGGCTTTATTCAGAATCTTGTTAATATTAGATAACACACTCTCTCCCAGAAACTGTAACTAAGGTCTGCTCAGCCTAGTTGCAGTATAAACCATAGCTGGATTCTGTACGTGTTGAACAGACACAACTGTGCCTTAGCAGGCGTCTACAATGGGAATTAGCTAGCCTCTCCGGTAAACGGGTATCCACGAATACAAGTGACCAGCCCTTATCATTATATATATATATATATATAAATTTATAACTTCTCATATATATATATATATATATATATATATATATATATATATATGAGAAGTTATAAAATTATGGAGACCTTCACCTAATTCCAATGAAAAATATGAGCAGATAGACTTGAATGAAATTTTATTTTTTTCTGAAGACCTTCTGATTGACTTTTCGGTTATAACTCATGGCTGGCCAATTTCTACGGACACTATATTACAATGATATGATTCCTTTTGTCTCGCCCCTAACACTTACCTGCATGTGTTTATATATATATATATAAACATATAAAGCCTGGGTTCAAATCTCACCATGGTCGATTTGTGAGGAAAGTAACTTCTTGATGTTATCGGTCTGGAGGAGGCGATCCCAGCGTGTGTCACCTTTGGAAAGTGCCTGTAAACCATGCCACAGGTTGACCCAAGCCTTGTGAGTGAAATTGGGTTGACAAGACCCGTTGGAAGCCGTCAATGATCAGGCTAGCACGAATTCACATGTCATCGCGGGTTTGAACGTGCTGGCGTTAATCAGACTGTTGATCGTGCTAGATAACGCGGTCTCTTTCAGAAACTGTAACTAGGGTCCGCTGAGCATATTTGCAGTGTAAAACACATGTTTGCTCTGTGTATATTGAACAAATGCAAATGTGTCAGAGCAGGGGTCTGAAACTGTGTATATTGAACAAATGCAAATGTGTCAGAGCAGGGGTCTGAAACTGCGTATATTGAACAAAATGTGTCAGAGCAGGGGTCTGAAACTGTGTATATTGAACAAATGCAAATGTGTAAGAGCAGGGGTCTGAAACTGTGTATATTGAACAAATGCAAATGTGTTAGAGCAGGGGTCTGAAACAGGTATTTACAGAGAGGGGACTTCTTGATTATATCGGTTTGGTGGGGGTGACCACAGCGACTACAGACGATTACAGCACGCGGCCCATCAGAAAACTGCTGTAAAACCATACCACGTGTTGACGCAAGCCTTGTAAGGGAAATTCGGTAGAGGGAACCGTTCGAGGGCCGTCGATGGTTGTGCTAGCACGAAATCACAAATCGTCGTGACTGAGGGTTTGAACGTCCTGACCTGGCTAAAAAATATGACCAGCCGCTCTGAACATGAACTCTCTTACATAAACTGTAATTAATGCCGGCTCTGTATAGTTGCAGATGGGTTTTGTGGATTGAGTGAACGTCTGAAATAAGTGCTTTTGACTGATATTTTTCTTAATGTTATCCAAAGCAGGAGGCCCAGGCACCAAGTGCGTAGGGGGTTACAGTGAGAAAAAATGTTTACAGCATATATTGAGGAAAGTACAAAAAATGAACAGGATTGAAGAAGATAAGGGATGGCAATTGAGGTCACATTTAAAACTTTTGGAGATTGATACAGTGGATATCGACTCGGAACGGCAAATCGGGGAGCCGAGTTCGAATTCCAATTGAATTCCACGCATTCACTTACGCGCAAATACCCTTGGGAAAGGTATTTATCCGTCTCTTCCCTCTAGTTATGGGTTAAATAATAAGACAAATTGGGATCTATAGCCTTGGCTGACAACCAGTCTACCGCAGAAAGTAATGGTGGGAGATCAGTTTTCTATTGTTATTAAGTAATAAACTGATCCCCCACTAATTACTACTTATTAATACACGCCATCTCTTCTCCCTTCAGCTATAGTTTAAAGAACAGGATAGAAAATCTTCTGCCCAGTTAGTCATGTCTTTTTCGAGACATGATCGCCCAAGCGTGTATCACGTATGGCACTTAACTGACTGAATGAAGATAATAGTTGGAAACATAAGTAAAGCTTCTACTGGGCAAAAAGTGGAGGATCATTTTTCTATTGTTATTAAGTAATAAACTGATCCCCCACGAATTACTACTTATTAATATAATCCATCTCTTCTCCCTTCAGCTATAGTTTAAAGAACAGGATAGAAAATCTTCTGCCCAGTTAGTCATGTCTTTTTCGAGACATGATCGCACAAAGCGTGCATCACGTATGGCACTTCACTGACTAACTGACGGACAATAAGCAGGAAGTACGAGAAAAGAAACTGTTGAAGTAAAAGTAGCGGTTATATTTAACTATTTCAACTGTAAAAGGGTTGAACCTACATCTCAGTGTAGTCAGTCAGTTAAATGCCGTACGTGATACACGCTTGGGCGATCATGTCTCGAAAAAGACATGACTGACTGGGCAGAAGATTATCCCGCAGTAGGTTGCCATTGCTTTCTGCGGTAGACTGGTTGCCGACCAAGGCTATAGAACCCTGCTATTTAACCCATAACTGGAAGGAAGAGACGGATTAATACCTTTCCCAAGGGTATTTGCGCGTAAATGAATACAATGGATTCAACTGGAATTCGAACTCGGCTCCCTGGTTTCTCGTTCCGAACCGATATCCACTGTACCACAACGCACATCCTCTCAGTGTTGTAGCACTCTTAAATTCATTCGGTCGGAGCATCAGAAAAAGGGCTCATCAAAGCAGTTGCCATGAAATATTTGTAGAAAAGGCAGGGGGAAGCCACGTCATGTTAGTAAGAAAGTGACGGAAGTCGAGATGTCAAGTCAGAATTAATTACATTGCAAGTTCTTCTTTACATGTTGTTGAGATAATCAAGATGAATAAGTGGAGCACCCGATCAGATACGTCGCCGTAATCAATGAACGGACAAATGATAAATTTATAAATGTGCAATTCATTTGTATAACAGAATATCAACCCCTTATTTTTCACTAAATGCCGAAATTTGATTTTCTCGGGAGATTTGAAGTAATGAAAGCATGGCATATGTTATTCTGCTTTCACAATTGCCTACATGGCAGTTGATACTCAGATTTTGTGCATATACATGAGTGTGTGGATATAATTACTAGAGGTGGTGCCATGTTTGTTTTATGCCAAAGTTATATTTTAGAATACAGTGTAATTTCTTTAAGAGATTGTAGGATATTATATGGATTAATGTTATGAAAGAGTTCTTTTATATAGATTGCTAGATTTCATTTCGAGGTTTATCGACATCTGTATGGGATATTCAATGTCGAAATGTAAATATTTTGAGCAACATTATGGCTTCGGGTAAGTAAACTTTGAACGCAGCTGAATGCCTTAAATTACAGAAAATATGAATTGTTAGTCATTTTGCTTAAAAATTGTATTGTTGATCATTTTACTATAAAAAAATTATTGATACTATTTTTTTTTTTTTTTTTTTTTTTTTTTGTGGAGGGACACTGTTTGATCCAAACAGTTGTTACTATCTGGGGTCAAAATGAACCTAAGGACTAACAGCAATAAAGAGGTGATTCCTTGCTCCTTAAAATCCTCCCATCACTGGCCTTGCTACCGGATGTAACTTATTCTCTAATAGGGATTTGCCCGCCGCTGAGGAAGATAGTTAGGATTAGAAATGTGTCATCAGCCACTATGTATGTATGTATGTATGTATGTATGGATGTATGGATGTATGTATGGATGTATGTATGGATGTATGTGCAATGTGACATGGCATATGTAGAAATAGAAATTGTCTAGGACATGGAAAACTCGTACGGACAGTATTTGCTTGCCTCTTGGATTTTCAGCATTATGGGTTTAAGTCGGTGTGGTGTTGTGCAATGTTCATAGATAGATAGATAGATAGATAGATAGATAGATAGATAGATAGATAGATAGATAGATGATGAGCAGACTAATATAAGATAGATAGATAGATAGATAGATAGATAGATAGATAATGAGCAGACTGATAGATAGATAGATAGATAGATAGATAGATAGATAGATAGATGATGAGCAGACTAATGTAAGATAGATAGATAGATAGATAGATAGATGATGAGCAGACTAATATAAGATAGATAGATAGATAGATAGATAGATAGATAGATAGATAGAATGAGCAGACTGATAGATAGACAGATAGATAGATAATGAGCAGAGACTGATAGATAGATAGATAGATAGATAGATAGATAGATAGATAGATAGATGAGCAGACTAATACATAGATAGATAGATAGATAGATAGATAGATAGATAGATAGATAGATAGATAGATAATGCGCAGACTGATAGATAGATAGATAGATAGATAGATAGATAGATAGATAGATAGATCAGAGATAATATAAGATAGATAGATAGATAGATAGATGATGAGCAGACTAATATAAGATAGATAGATAGATAGATAGATAGATAATGAGCAGACTGATAGATAGATAGATAGATAGATAGATAGATAGATGCAGACTAATATAAGATAGATAGATAGATAGATAGATAGATGATGAGCAGACTAATATAAGATAGATAGATAGATAGATAGATAGATAGATAGATGATGAGCAGACTAATATAAGATAGATAGATAGATAGATAGATAGATAGATAGATGATGAGCAGACTAATATAAGATAGATAGATAGATAGATAGATAGATAGATAGATAGATAGATGAGCAGACTAATATAAGATAGATAGATAGATAGATAATGAGCAGACGATAGATAGATAGATAGATAGATAGATAGATAATGAGCAGACTGATAGATAGATAGATAGATAGATAGATAGATAGATGAGCAGACTAATACATAGATAGATAGATAGATAGATAGATAGATAGATAGATAATGAGCAGACTGATAGATAGATAGATAGATAGATAGATAGATAGATAGATAGATAGATAGATGATGAGCAGACTAATATAAGATAGATAGATAGATAGATAGATAGATAGATAGATAGAGAGATGATGACAGACTAATATAGATAGATAGATAGATAGATAGATAGATAGATAGAGAGATGATGAGCAGACTAATATAAGATAGATAGATAGATAGAGAGATGATGAGCAGACTAATATAAGATAGATAGATAGATAGATAGATAGATAGATAGATAGATAGATGCAGACTGATAGATAGACAGATAGATAGATAATGATAGATGATAGATAGATAGATAGATAGATAGATAGATAGATAGATAGATACATAGATAGATAGATAGATAGATAGATAGATAGATAGATAGAGCAGACTGATAAGATAGATAGATAGATAGATAATGATAGATGATAGATAGATAGATAGATAGATAGATAGATAGATAGATAGATAGATAGACTGATAGATAGATAGATAGATAGATAGATAGATAGATAGATACTAATACATAGATAGATAGATAGATAGATAGATAGATAGATAGATAGATAGATGATAGATAGATAGATAGATAGATAGATAGATAGATGATGAGCAGACTAATATAAGATAGATAGATAGATAGATAGATAGTAGACTAATATAAGATAGATAGATAGATAGATAGATAGATGAGATAGATAAGATAGATAGATAGATAGATAGATAGATAGATAGATAGATAGATAGATAGATAATATAAGATAGATAGATAGATAGATAGATAGATAGATAGATAGATGATAAGAGCAGACTGATAGATAGATAGATAGATAGATAGACTAATACATAGATAGATAGATAGATAGATAGATAGATAGATAGATAGATAGATAGATAGACTAATATAAGATAGATAGATAGATAGATAATGAGCAGACTGATAGATAGATAGATAGATAGATAGATAGATAGACAGACAGATAGATAGATAGATAGATAGATAGATAGATAGATAGATAGATAGGGTGCCAACAAAAGAAGCCCAAAGGTGGAGAGGAGTATACTTACTAATGAACAACAACTGAGAAAGAACTTAAAGAAGATATGCAAGCTACATATTATCATTCAAATATAAAATATAGAAAAAAAAAATTAGTTGATGTTGCCAAATATGCATGCGAACGGAAAATGAAAGAGAGTAAGAGACGGAAATTACAATCTTATTTTAGAGGAGAAACGGAAAATGATATTTTTCAAGAACAGGAGCAATTTAATAAACAAAGGAAAGGAAATTCATTCGCAATGACGCCTCGCGCAGTCACTTTAAAAGAAAACGTGGAAAGGAAAATAAATATTGGAGACGTTCGAAATAAACAGACACCCATATTGAAAAATCGCTAAGCGTGAAACAGGCCAGTAATAAATAAATAAATGAATAAATAATTATTTTCATGACATTAATAAGGACTTTTAAAAGTTTTTTTTTAAATATATATATATATATATATATATATATATATATATATATATATATATATGATTTGTTTGAACATTATTTTTGATCGATACTCATATTTAAGTAGATATTTGTTTTTAATTAAACAGTATTATATATTTATATCTACCGGCCTGATTATTTACGATAAATTTTTTATTACGGAAATGCGTGTCATTCAGCAGGATTCGAACCTGCGACCCCTATCTAAAATGTATCGTAAATAATCAGGCCGGTAGATATAAATATATAATACTGTTTAATTAAAAACAGAATATCTACTTAAATACGAATATCGATCAAAAATAATGTTCAAACAATTCATTTCATTTCATTTGGTCGCCTTTATAGACGTCGCATTGAATATTTTGAGCCTTCTGATTTGTTAACCCTTCTGTTGGTGAATTATCAAATGAGTCAGCTCATGGCTGGCTCACTAATATACAAGCGTGTATCACGTATGGCACTTAACTGACTGACTGATTATAAGTGAACACACGAATTCGAACTCTTCTCTTCGATTAACAATCCGTTGTTATTATCGATTACAGCACCTGCACATTGAAGCTGCTATTTCCAATCAGTCGCCCATTTAGATACTAACCAGACTCGACATTTCTTAACTTCGGTGTTCTTACGGGGATGATTCAAAGTTATGTGACCGTAAGCCTCTTTTGGAACTTGATTTTAGGTGAACATTAGTATGAAAAGAAATCTACTAATCGCCATGACCTTACGGCAAAATTAGTGAGATGAATTCAATGTCGCCCTTCGGTAAACTGGCTGCATCCCAGGGCTACAAAGACAATTCCGTCTTCCCATTTAACAAGTCGAAAGAAAAGATGGATGCACGTTTTGTTTCTTTTCCAAAGAGCAATAATACGAACTAAAAGCAACAGTCTCGTTTCGCCGATTTAATTTCCACACCAATAAATGTTCTACTACATCGCACATTAGCGTGGTTAAAGGACATATTAGCAGAGATAAAAATAATTGTCTGCTCAAGGAAGTTGACCGTTAATATTGCCGCATCTAAAGGCCAGACAACAATTTGCAAATCATTCAGTCAATCAATCTATCTGTCTATCTAACGTAGTCTATTCAGTACAAACCTCAAGAGTCACTCAAGGTAGGATTTATACTGAATGAGGTGTGTGATATAAACGCAAGAGGAGGAAAAAGGAAGTGAGAATTATGTGGCTATGTAGGAGAGATAAGAATTAACCTACGACGAGTTGTAGAGTCTAGGTAAGCATTCACACGACAATCTATCTATCTATCTATCTATCTATCTATCTATCTATCTATCTATCTCAATCAATTAATGTCTATATATATATCTCAGTCAATTAATATCTATCTATCTATCTATCTATCTATCTCAATCAATTAATATCTATCTATCTATCTCAATTAATATCTATCTATCTATCTATCTATCTATGTCAATTAATATCTATCTATCTATCTATCTCAGTCAATTAATATCTATCTATCTATCTATCTATTTCAATCAATTAATATCTATCTATCTATCTATCTATTTCAATCAATTAATATCTATCTATCTATCTATCTATCTATCTATCTCAGTCAATTAATATCTATCTATCTATCTATCTATCTATCTAAATCAATTAATATCTATCTATCTATCTAAATCAATTAATATCTATCTATCTATCTATCTAAATCAATTAATATCTATCTATCTATCTATCTATCTATCTATCTATCTCAGTCAATTAATATCTATCTATCTATCTATCTATCTATCTCAGTCTGCTTATATTTATCTTAATTTGTTATCTATCTATCTATCTATCTATCTATATATATATATATATATATATATATATATATATAGTTATTATTATCCTTATAATAATAGCATACTGCAACTCAAAAGCTATCAAATGTCAAGTTTCGTTGTTCAATGCACCATCATCAGGCCGTAAAATGTGGTTCAGTTACTAGGTCCTATATATATATATATATATATATATATATATATTGGATAGAAAAATTAAAATAAAAAATAAAAAATATAAAAAATAAGAATATAAAAATAACTATGCTACTATATTACTTGAATGAAGCGGTGTGGGAGGTTATTACATCCTAGAAGATTTATGGATGTAGACCAATGAATATTGAGATCTTAAATTGTAACTTTTTATCGAGTAGGAAATGCCTTTGTTAGTGTTGGGCAACATGTAGTTAATATATTGTGTTACGAGGGTGCATTTCTATATAAAAAAAACATTAATAAAATCAACAAAAAGTTTATAATTTATAGTAAGGGATTCTATTGAGTTCTACTTGTTAATACAAGGTAACTAAAAAAGTTCTGTCCGTTTTTTGATTAGTCATTGAATTAAATTGAAATATATACGAAATGTGTGTAGCAATTGTTTCCAAATTCGAACAGCCGAAAGTAGGAACATCAGACGTTATAAAAAAAATGCACGCACCGTGCCCGGCCATCAGTTATAAGCCAAACAGCTGTGAGAAGGATGGAAGTGTCTAGAGATCTCGTTCGGGGCTGTTTGCTTTACGACTTCAAAGCGGGCTTATCAGCAGCTGCATCAAGTCGCCGCATATATGAAGTGTTTGCGAATAGTGCTGTGGATGAACGTACTGCAAGGCGTTGGTTTCGAAAATTCAAGTCGAGAGATTTGTTTCTCGATGATGAACCTTGCAGTGGACGACGACAGGTCGTGAATGACGGAGTCGTAAAGGCGGCCATTGAAGAGGACAGTAATCTAACATGTGGTGAACTTGCAAGACAGTTCAACGTTTCCGATGAAACAGAAAGACTTCACCTGCACCGCCTAGGTAAGACGTACAAAATGAGCAAGTCGGTTCAGAAACGCTGTTGGAGATTCACAAGTGACAACGAGTGGCAGCCTGCATATCGCTGCTTTCTCGCCACCGTAA
Organism: Ascarosepion bandense; assembly: GCA_037127315.1. Taxonomy (NCBI): domain Eukaryota; kingdom Metazoa; phylum Mollusca; class Cephalopoda; order Sepiida; family Sepiidae; genus Ascarosepion; species Ascarosepion bandense. Next base: position 2,462,709 of record JBBBDQ010001767.1, read on the forward strand.
CTCATCTTCAATCGAGTGCTTACCAGTGATGAAAAGCGGGTTCTGTACGAAACTCCCAAGCGTTCCAAACATTGGTTGTCTCCTCAGAATGCTGTCTCTCACGCCGCAAGACCGCCTATGCTACCCACGCAAGATTATGCTTTGTGTCTGGTGGACAAATCATCAAGTGGTTTATTATGAACTGCTACCAACGGACCAAACGGTCAGTGGAGGCCTATACTCGCAGCAATTGAAACGGGTGCAACAGGCATTGCACCAGAAGGAGCAAGCATTGGTGAATAGCAAAGAGGTGCATTTCCTCCATGACAACGCCAAGTCGTATGTCACGCGAGTGGTAAGGGATTCCATACAGCAACCTGGGTGGGAGACTTTGTGCTATCCACCTTATTCACCTGACCTTGCGCCATCTGATTACCACCTCTTCCACTACCTGGATAATCATCTTCGTGGGAAATCCTTCACCAATGAAGCAGACTTATGCAAAGCCCTCACGGACTTCTTTGCGTCAACCCCCCACCCGAGTTCTACCGCAAGTGCATTGAACAGCTGGAGACACGTTGGCAGAAGGTGCTGGATGCCGATGACGATTACTTTGAAGACTAAATACAAGTTACACATACTGTGAAGCGTTTTCTTTTTTTCCTTTAAAAACGGACAGAACTTTTTTGGTTACCATGTACAAAAAAGATTTTATTCGTGAAATAATTGTAAAATAGAAAAATTAGAAATAGAACGTTTGAAAAATTCTAGATTATTCCAGTATATTCGAGAAAAATTTAGATGATTCGAGAAACATCGAAAAATATACTAATTAGGTGCTAGCCCCTAAAAAAATAGGTTTTTTGAAGATTGTCAGTTGTAAAATGCGAATTTCTGGTATTATTAACTCCCGCTTTTGATTCGAGGATTATTATATCCAGCCGAAAGAATCTCTATAAACAGTTACCGACAAACAAAAACCCAAAAGAGGACCTCCTGGAACGAAATTGGTAAATAGAATTTTTGAATATTTTCCTGGACCAAAATAAAAATTATTCTATATATACACATATTTTTCTAAACATATACAGTTAAATATAAGAGACAATAAATGTCTATCATGTTTAATCATGAGCCGTTCTAAACATCGTATTTTGACTTTAATTTCAGGTGAAAATAAAGACGAAAAATCTCCCAAATTTGGATAATTTTTTATTAAGTTGGTTCTAAGCTTTCGGCTCATATAAGCCATCTTCAGAGTGGTTACAAGGACGTTAACATAAAAACATCCACCATCAAAGACGATTTCATCTTGTGTCGACATAAAACTTTGCTAAGCAACAATAACAGTTACCAAAAATAGCAGTTCGTAAATTTCTAATGCGGTTCTATGATGTCACACCGTGTGAGAGCTCGAAATGATAACAGAACCATTTATTCAAATGCAATGTAATGTGTTATGACCAGATTTAAATGTGGTTTTATTAAGTGTGGGTTGTTTGGATTTAATGTAGATGGCCTCTAATATCTGAAGGTTCTTTTTACTGTGCGTATGAGTGAGGATTATTGTATTGTTGATTAAAATCTGTCTGATATTACCTACAGGACTATGTTTTTTTTAAGAAATGTTATTTAATTGTACTCTGATCAGATTTAGAACGGCTCATGATTAAACACAATAGACCTTCATTGTCTCTTATATTTAACAGAAAATTATTTGCTGCCTCGATACACTAAATATATATATTTGTAGATTTCTAGTAATAGCACTTACATTACTTCGCTAGCCCTAACGTGTTAAAAATACTTGACCCTCACTTTTCCTTCTCTCTCGTAACACTTCGCCAGTAGACCTAAACCTCTACGTTTTCTGTTTTGATTGCCACAGTTGTATCTTTGTATGAATGTTATTTTGTGTTTTTTTAGAAAATTAAATATTTGTTTGTGATTTAGCTCTGTGTTTTGATAAATCATTTTCGTTTCTTTTGTTACAATTTCTAACACGTAACAATTGTTTCGGTGCGACGAGATTGAAATTAAAACAATAAAATAATTTTCTTAAAGTGTTTTGCTAATGCTAATCAATTTTAAAATAAGGCAACAGACATAAAGTCTTTAAGTTGGGTATTAAACGCGGAATTACTCAATTTTAGAGCTAACGTGTAGCAAAAATAAACAGCAGATAATTAAGGTTAGATTTAAGGTATATAGAATTAAATAAAAGGGATAGGACTATAGATTATAACATATAGCAAACGGTTTGAGATAACTTTATATATATATTTAAGAGTGTGAATTATCTTACGATTGCAGTAAGTAGTTATTTCATTACGTTTGTTTAATAAGTTAGTTTTGGGGAATTTAATTATTTGGACTTTTTCTTGTAAGCAAAAAAACATTTTTCATGTAACGATTTACATGTTCTAGCTTTTGTAAATAGCTTCCATTTTACTTTAGATGCTTTATTAGAATCTTTCAATTGCCAGTAGTATTTGGAAAGTGAAGTTGAGTTACTATAGATTTTATGATTAAAGTGTAGCTTATTCTTATACGATCGCGACTTTAAAGTAGCTTTAGTACTTCCAGTATAATGTTTGATAAGAGCAGGATTTGCTGCAATGAAAATGATAGCTTGGTAAACTATAGAATTTTTAAGGCATCATTTTTTGCAGGGGAAATTTGCTTAGGTTACCTCAATTGCAGGTGTTAGTATTATAGTGGTTATTCATAACAGCGTGATTTTGTTTTAGCTTTTTATTGTTATATTCTTTATTATCAGTTCAAGACTATTATACTGACTTATTAGCACCTGGTCAGGTAGTGAAATATATTTTACTGTTAGGAATTATATATAGAAGCTTATTTTCACCAAATCCAGAGAATTAAGGTGGGGGGTTTTGGTGGGTGGTTTATCTCAGCTAACCAATAGAAAATCAGGTCATTATGTCTAGGAGAAATCTGATTGTAAAAGTAAAGGAAGATAGGCTTAAAATGACATAAAACAGTGATATTTTCATGCCAGTAAAGAAATGACTTAAGATACATCTGTTACAAGTTTGCAAATCTGAAATTATTGCATGTCATTGTAAAACAGTTACTGAATTTTCTTTAAATTAATATTCAACTCAAAGTAGTAAACAAAGGACAAAGATGGGCGATCTATCTGTTAAGTTACAACAAATTAACCTATCAAAATTTCGGGAGAATCAATCAATATATGCGTGAGGATAGATTATAGATCACTAGTTATATTATATTAGGAAAAATTAACCTTATTTTAGTGCATGTAATGACAAATGAAAGTTATTTCGCTACGTTTATTGAGTAAGTTTAATTTAGAGAATTTGATAATTTGTAATTTTTTTGTAAACATAGAAAACATTGCTCATGTAAAGATTTACAAGTTTTGGTTTTTAAATATTTTCCACTTAGTAAAGTGGAAAATATTTAAAAAACAAAACTGGCATCATTTAATTGCCAATAATAAGTAGAAAGTGATGTTCTATTGCGGTAAGTATTATTACAAAAAGATAGGTGTGAAAGTAATAGCGGGTTCTGAAATTATTCTTGGTATTCCCGATATAATATTTTATTACTGTGGGATTTTCTATAGTAGAAATAGAGCATAGGTAGACTATAGAGTTAGTTAGACATTTATTTGTTAATGGACGCTCAATAAGTTTTCGGCAGTTGTTATTGTAATCGTTATTTTATTTTTACGATATTGTTGATTGTTTAGTTTATTGTATCTGTTTAAAATTATATGATTATGTTTTTTTATGATTTTCTCAAGGTTATCAAACTTAATTTTAGTGTATTTCTGTCAAAACTTTACTAAGAGGGTTATTTTTAGGGAAGTGTTTCCCAATTAATTTTAGGAAGTTATGCCCTAACTTAGTACTTATTTAGTTAAATGGGAGGGGGTGCAAAATAATATTTTTCTTTCTATTTTTATTGTTGTTTTTGTTGTTATGTTTATTATATTTCAGGTCAGAGCTTTTATAGCCGATGTTTTTAAGTGCCGTGTCATAGAATCTGCTTTGTTTATCGAAACTTATTTATAAATGGAACTTTTTCTCTGTGTGTGTGTATGTGTGTGTGTGTGTGTCCGTTAACTATAGACTCTGAATCGGCTGAACTGATTTTCTTGAAAATTTACGCAGTTATACTATAAGCGTCTGCGAGTGTTCTTAGCTAGATTTTGTGTCGAGGTACCCCCGATAAATATCGAAAATCGATAATCGAAAAAAAATCGGGTTATAGAAGGAGTGGTCCGATTTTAATCAAATTTGATGCACTCATAGACAAAGACATAAGAAATGATATTCAGAAGTTTCAAGGTTGCAGTTTTTACAATAGTGCAGAAAATCGATAATATATATATATATATATATATATATATATATATATATGTGTGTGTGTGTGTATATATATATATATATATATATATAAAAGCTTTCATTACACCCGAGCAACGCCGGGCTATACTGCTATTAAAAGATATCTTCATAAGAAGAGTTGTTACTAATTCCGTTTTCAATAGAGAAGGGTACATGCTTGATGATTGATCGAGGGTGCTTAGATTTGGGGTGGATGTATATAGGATTAGTGTTAGTTTTTAAGTAGGGAGAGTATGTTTCATCGATTAGATTAATCTAGGAAGTGTACCATTTTTAGATTAGTTTTGATAGTCATCTTAAGGTTAATACTTTTCATTTCCTTATGTATTAATTTTCCTTATGTATTAATTTTCTTATTCTATTAGCTTAAACATTTGTGAATTTTTTTACCACCATAAGACCATCATCCCTGTACAACCCTATATCTTCAATATTTATATCATTATATATATATATATATATATATATATATATATATATATATATATAACACATCACTCAATAATTTCCGGACTTGACTGACATAGATGCTGCTACTAATAAAAAAAAAACCCATATGGTTTTTATGAAGTACTAACCTTCAAAGGGCACGTGACAAAATTAGGGCCCAATCGGATTATTTGTTTATAAATTACAGCTATTTAAGTGAAGCAAATGTTGCAAATGTTCAAGACAATAGAAAAATCTGACTTTTGAGTGTTGATAAAGCATTGCTTTCTAATGAAAAAATAATGTTCAATCAAAGCAATTCCTTGATAAGTGTTATTCGGATTCTGCTCCGTCGGAAACAACGAAACGCGGTCGTACAGACACAAATGACACTGAACGCTCAGATCGTCGAAAATCGGCAGTTGTCCCGGAAAACACCAAAAAACACCACATACTCGCTTTGACCGATCGTAAATTAAGGGTGAGATAGCAGAGGAGTTTAACATATCAGAAAGAAGTGTATTTACCATTTTGCATGAATATTTGTCACTGAGAATGGTGGGTTCAAAATGGGTGCCGCGTTTGCTCACAGTCAATCAAAAACAACAAAGCGTCGACGATTTAGAGCGTTGTTTGCAACTGGTTAAAAAAAAAACAAGGAGTTTTTGCGTAAATATGTGACAATGAATGAAACAGTTCCACCACTTCAGTCCGGAGTCAAATCGACAGACAGCTGAGTAGAAAGCAGCATATGAAAGCCGTCCAAATCAACCAAAGACGGAAACATCAGCAGCCAAGGGTTTGGCCTCTGTATTTTTGGATGCGCAAGATATTTTATTCACCGATTACCTTGAGAAAGGAAGAACCATCAATAGCGAATATTATGTAGCATTATTAGTGCGTTTAAAGGAAGAAATAAAAAAAGATGGCCACAATTGAAAAAGAAAAATGTGATCTTTCACCAAGACAACACACCGTGTCACAAGTCAATCACAACAATGACAAAACTACATGAATTACACTTCGAATTGCTTCCGCATCCACCCTATTCTCCAGATCTGTTTACAGATGTCAAAAGAATGCTCCAGGGAAATAAATTTCGTTCCAATGAAGAAGTGATATCGAAACTGAGGCGTATTTTGAGGCCAAAGACAAATTGTTATAAAAAATGGCATTTAATTAATAGACAATCAGTGTATCACCTTAGAAGAAGACTATGTTGAACAGTCGAATTTTGCCTAAAAGTTGTTTTATTAGATAAGCCCGGGATTTATTGAGTGACGTATTATATCCATATGTGCCTATGTTCCTGTTTGTGTGTTTCTTTTTTTCTATATCTATTTCTTTTTTTCTATCTATCTATCTATCTATCTATCTTTTATCTGTTCTATCTATCTATCTATCTATCTATCTATTTTAGTCTGTTCATCATATCTATCTATCTATCTATCTATCTATCTTTTAGTCTGTTCATATCTATCTATCTATCTATCTATCTATCTATTTTAGTCTGTTTATCTATCTATCTATCTATCTGTCTGTCTATCTATCTATCTATCTATCTATCTATTTTAGTCTGTTCATATCTATCTATCTATCTATCTATCTATTTTAGTCTGTTCTATCTATCTATCTATCTATCTATCTTTTAGTCTGTTCATATCTATCTATCTATCTATCTTTTAGTCTATCTATCTATTTTAGTTCTATCTATCTATCTATCTATCTATCTATCTATCTATCTATTTTAGTCTGTTCATATCTATCTATCTATCTATCTATCTATCCCAGTCTAATTATATCTATCTATCCCAGTTAATTTATCTATCTATCTATCTATCTATCTATCTAATATATCTATCTATCTATCTATCTATCTATCTATCTATCTGTTATTTAACTCTATTTGCCTCTCTATTTTTCTATCTTCTTGTTTTCTTAAGATCCTCTCTACTGCCCTTTTTTGTTCTTTATTATCTATTTTATGAACCACAATTCTGTTTTAGAATGTCCTCATTATATTTTGTTAAAAGTTGCTCTGCGACAGAAACAGTGTAGCAGCCAAGGCAACATTTTCCCTTCCTTATAAGATGGAAGTTTAGTTAATGTGATTTTGCTAACTTCTTTTTCGAGAACATATTCGTAACGCTATGTCTTTCAGGGAGTCTGCATTGTATATTTCCTGGCAAAATCTACTTAAGTCGCATTAGTTTAGAGCGAAAGAAAAAAAAAGGTTAAATAACATGGAAAAATAGATGAGAAATGATAGAAAAAAAGAAAGAATATAGAAAAAAATGGAAGAAAAAGATGAAAAATGTAAAATAATTAAATAATGAGATAAAAAAGGAAAAAATGGAAATTACGAAAGAAATACAATCGAAAAAGAAAGGTTAAAATGATGAAAGAATAAAGTTATTGAAGGAAGGAAGGAAGGAAGGAAGGAAGGAAGGAAGGAAGGAAAAAGAAAAATACAAGGAGGGTGAAGGTTACAGAAAACGAACCAAGGTAAAAGGAAGGAAGGAAGGAAGGAAGGAAGGAAGGAAGGAAGGAAGGAAGGAAGGAAGGAAGGAAAAAGAAAAATACAAGGAGGGTGAAGGAAAAATTACAGAAAATGAACCAAGGTAAAAGGAAGGAAGGAAGGAAGGAAGGAAGGAAGGAAGGAAGGAAGGAAGGAAGGAAGGAAGGAAGGAAAAAGAAAAATACAAAAAAGGAGGGTGAAGGAAAAATTACAAAAAACGGAACCAAGGTAAAAGGAAGGAAGGAAGGAAGGAAGGAAGGAAGGAAGGAAGGAAGGAAGGAAAAAGAAAAATACAAGGAGGGTGAAGGAAAAATTACAGAAAACGAACCAAGGTAAGGAAGGAAGGAAGGAAGGAAGGAAGGAAGGAAGGAAGGAAGGAAAAAGAAAAATACAAGGAGGGTGAAGGAAAAATTACAGAAAACGAACCAAGGTAAAAGGAAGGAAGGAAGGAAGAAAAAAAATACAAGGTGAGTGAAGGAAAAATTACAGAAAACGAACCAAGGAAAAGGTAAAAGGAAGGAAGGAAGGAAGGAAGGAAGGAAGGAAAGAAGGAAGGAAAAAGAAAAATACAAGGAGGGTGAAGGAAAAATTACAAAAAACGAACCAAGGTAAAAGGAAGGAAGGAAGGAAGGAAGGAAGGAAGAAGAAAAATACAAGGAGAGTGAAGGAAAAATTACAGAAAACGAACCAAGGTAAGGAAGGAAGGAAGGAAGGAAGGAAGGAAGGAAGGAAGGAAGGAAGGAAGGAAGGAAGGAAGGAAGGAAGAAGAAAAATACAAGGAGAGTGAAGGAAAAATTACAGAAAACGAACCAAAGTAAAATGAAGGAAGGAAGGAAGGAAGGAAGGAAGGAGAAAAATACAAGGAGGGTGAAGGAAAAATTGCAAAAAACGAACCAAGGAAGAATGAAAGAAAGAAAGAAAGAAAAAAAGAAAGAAGGGAGGAATGAAAGAAGGAATGAAGGAAGGAAAATACAAGAAGGCTGAAATGACAAAAAAAGGAATGCTGAAAGAATAAAGGAAGGCGGAAAGAAAATAGGGAAATTGCAAAAGAAAGGAAAATGGAAAAACAATAGCAATAGTGAAAGAAAGAAATAATTTAAGAAAAAAGGAAGAAAATGAGCCGAGTTCAAATTCACTGGTATTCTGTTGCGTTCAATGTCGCACAAATATCCCCTTGGTGAAGTTACGAATGCGTCTGCTTTTGCATCAAGAATTTATTCTTGAAGTAATAAAGTACAATTGCATTTTATCCAATTTCATATTCACCACTAACAGAAAACTTTCTCTACCAAGTCTTCCAAGAAATGGACTCGAAATAAACACTTCCAAAGCAGAAAAAAAATAATCTGAGATTAGCCTGAAAGCAGTGATGCTGTCTACTCTGAATCAATCAGAAAAATCCGGGTTGTGAAATTAGGAAATACTAAACACTTTGGACACCTCGGTATATGGGTTTAGTTATAATAAATTTAATATAGAAGGAAACTGGCCGCTTACATTCAATTCCACGAAAATTGAACTACTTACCTTCCACCATCGCCGATCGGATCCCGAACTACAACCATTCACGATGAAAGGTTGTTCCCTCGGGGAGGCCCCATGTCTTGAAAAAATATTGGGCCTTAAACTAACCCCAGTCTAAAGTTCCAGTAACTAACTGACCGTTCGTACTATACTGTCATTCAGTCAGTCAGTCAGTCAGTCAGTGCCATATGTGATACACGCTTTAGGCGATCATGTCTAGAAAGAGACATGATTGATTGGGTAGAAGATTGCCATTACATTCTGATTGCCAGCCAAGGCTATAGAACCCAATCTGTCCTATTATTTAACCCATAACTGGCGGAAAGAGACTGATTAATACCTTTCCCAAGGGTATTTGTGCGTAAGTGAATGCAACGAATTCAACTGGAATTCGAACTCGGATCCCTGATTTGTCATTCCGAGTCGATATCCACTGCACCACAACGCACATACATACGATCCATCAATAAGAATGCATAAAAAATGGTCAGTTACCTCTACCATTCCAATAAATACCTGGCTCCCTTTGTTTACAAGAGCCAGATAAGCGCCATTCCTAAAATGGAATACACTTTTTATATTTGGGTATGATAAAAATTAACGCTGTAGATTTAGTAAATACTAAGCACAATTATAACAAATTTAGTACAGGAGATGAGGAAACTGAATAGGCTGCAATGAGTACAGTATTTACATTATTCCACTGGATATAGACGTTGGTCAGTTCCTGTGAATTGACCCAAAGAGTTGTGAGATCAGTACCAGGCCACAGCAGTGGAGAACAAGTAACTTGCAGGATTAGAGGGAGATTACTCATGACTTGCAATCGAGGCTTTACGCAGTGATTGTAAAAAAAGGTTCGGTTCGAAACTCCTACACCTGAAGAAGGCCGGAGCGTACAACGGCCGGAACGTCGTACAAATGGCAACAAAGATGAGGACAATAGTAATAATGTGAATAAAGTAAATACTACCACATCTCAGAAATATAGACAAATGGCAACAAAGATGAGGACAATAGTAATAATGTGAATACTGTAAATACTACCTCATCTCAGACATATAGACAAATGGCAACAAAGATGAGGACAATAGTAATAATGTGAATAAAGTAAATACTACCACATCTCAGACATATAGACAAATGGCAACAAAGATGAGGACAATAGTAATAATGTGAATACTGTAAATACTACCTCATCTCAGACATATAGACAAATGGCAACAAAGATGAGGACAATAGTAATAATGTAAATACTGTAAATACTACCTCATCTCAGACATATAGACAAATGGCAACAAAGATGAGGACAATAGTAATAATGTGAATACTGTAAATACTACCTCATCTCAGACATATAGACAAATGCTGCAATGATTAGTTTCCCCAAACACCGCAGGTTGCTGCAAAACCAAAACATTAATCTAAAATTTCGAGCCATGTTCTTAAATTGTCTCATCAGACGGATACTTTCCCGTGGATGAATATGAATGACGTCAAGCTCGCTCTGAAATATCTGAATTGTCAGATTTATACGACCACTTAAAAAAATTACTTTGAACGAGTGAATCATGAGGCCTTGGCAAAGATCATCTTTCTTTGAACAGTGTGGACTGCCGCTACACCATTACAAACAAAGAACAGTACAAAATAAAATAAACATAACTTGAAGACTACCAGCAGCAACAACAACTAAAATGGATAGCACATGTAACTCGAAGAGAATGTCATGACATAATCAACATGTTAACATTAAAAGCTAATTTAAATAAGACCTCCGTGTCAATACTGGAAAAGGCGATAACAGCTACTGGATTCGATTTACCTATTTTCCTGAAATTTATTCTAAATAAAATATTTCATAATTTTCAACCGAAATCAGTATTGCTTTTTCGGTCATTGACTGTCGATTGTTTCCTTTTATACAGAACGAATGGGCCGTACAGTCCGAAAATGAAGGCAAAATATTTATATCAACATATTGTCCAAAATGACGGCAACATATATATTGATATACAATACATAAAGACATAAGAAAAAATCCAAACCTCTGAGTATGGCAGGAGAGAAATATATATATATAAGAAAAATTAAGGCAGACCCGTTATTTCATGGTGAATCGGTAGTGTAGGCCTATTTCAGGCGAACCATCATCAGCTTCCGTCTTTATTTTACAAAGTATTTTACACGAATGTAAAATGATCTTCTGTAAAATAAAGACGGAAGCTGATGATGGTTTGCCTGAAATAGGCCTACAATTCCGATTCACCATGAAATAACGTGTCTGCCTTAATCTTTCTTATATTTGCTCTATACGTATTTATATGCATATACGCTTAGAGCTCTCTTAGAGAGTTATCCTACCACTTTATGTACAGGAGACTCCTTTGGATTCTTCTATACCCACACTACATGCTGATATATATATATATATATATAACCTTGAAAAACTTTTGGGATATTCTACAAATCCATGGGTAATAAATATTTTCGCAGCTAAGTTAAGTTAAGCTGCTTAGCTGGCAAAGATTATATTATTCTGTTAAATTTAATAAAAGTTTAACATGAGTTTTTTTGAGTTTGACTCTATTGGAATTTACCTAACAAAAATACAAAATATTCTACGGTATATATATATATATATATATATATATATTTAGTATATCGAGGCAGCAAGTAATTTTCTAGACATATTCTATTAAATATAAGAGACAATGAATGTCTATTATGTTTAATCATGAGCCGTTCTAAACGTCGTATTTTTGCTTTAATTTCAGTTGAAAATAAAGACAAAAATTCTCCAACATTTGGATAATTATTTATTGGTTTTCTTCTAAGCTTTTTTTTTTTTTAGTCATTGCATTTGACTAGATGGTTTTGTTGTCATTTCGCGCTATCCCGCGGTGTGACGTCATAAAACCGCATCGCAAACTTAAGAACTGCGTTTATTATTTTTGGTAACTATTATCGTTGCCAAGCGGAGTTTTATGTCAACACAAAATAAAATCGTCGGTGATGGTGGATTTTATAATATTTCAGTTTAAACTACCTCTCTGAAGATGGCTCATGTGAGCCGAAAGCTTAGAAGAAAACCAATAAATAATTATCCAAATGTTGGAGAATTTTTGTCTTTATTTTCAACTGAAATTAAAGCAAAAATACGACGTTTAGAACGGCTCATGATTAAACATAATAGACATTCATTGTCTCTTATATTTAATAGAATATGTCTAGAAAATATATATATATATATATATATATATATATAAAGTAGTATCCTTGGCAGTTTGTAAGGTTAATTCTACAGGGGATCTTAATCCGATGAGAACTCAATGTTAGAATTTAACGGAGTATTAAAATGAAGATTAATTGGATGCTTTTATAAATTCTTTGGTAATAGTTTATTTTGCGAAAATCTTACAAAACCGCCCCTCAAACCAAAATGTGGTTCCCGGCATTTTTTTTTTTCCAATCTTCTTTCACATTTTTTTTTCTTTTCTCTTTTTTTTTTTTTTGTCCTCAATTGGAGTAGATAGACTTAATTATAGCCAGGTTCACACTCCACCCACGTCTTTTGAACAGGAGAAGGGGTTCATCCCTTGTTTCCTGTTTAGGATGTGGTTCCCGGCTTTTTTAAAATTTTTTTTCCAATCTTCTTTCACTTTTTTTTCTTTTCTTTTTTTTTTCTTCTCAATTGGAGTAGATAGACTTAATTATCGCCCGGTTCACATTCCACCCACGTCTTTTGAACAGGTGAAGAGGTTCATCCCTTGTTTCCTGTTTAGGATGTGGTTCCCGACATTTTTAATTTTTTTTTACAATCTTCTTTCACATTTTTTTTCTTTTCTATTTTTTTGTTCTCAATTGGAGTAGATAGATTTAATTATCGCCCGGTTCACACTCCACCCACGTCTTTTGAACAGGTGAAGAGGCTCATCCCTTGTTTCCTGTTTAGGATGTGGTTTACGGCATTTTTAATTTTTTTCCCAATCTTCTTTCACTTTTTTTTCTTTTCTCTTTTTTTTTGTTCTCAATTGGAGTAGATAGACTTAATTATCACCCGGTTCACACTCCACCCACGTCTTTTGAACAGGTGGAGAGGCTCATCGCTTGTTTCCTGTTTAGGATGTGGTTCCCGGCTTTCTTTTTTTCCAATCATTCTACTCTTAAGTAGCCCCATGCGCAACAGTGGCGTCAGTGCCTTGCTTGGGGTGATATGATTAAAAAAAAAATAACCGAGTTTTAATGGAACTTATCCTTTAATATTATAAACATTATTGTATTACGAGATTTGTTGTTTGTGTGAATATTGTCACGGGCAACGCCGGGCTCTGATGCTAGTATGTATATATAACAAATCAATATAGAACGGTCTTTATTATAATATAGAGACAATATAATAATATTTGCATTATTCCCATTATTTGCACTCACTTGTTGCTGCTTATCAGGTAAATTTTCTAGACCTTTTGAGTAAAGTTCTATAGCGTTTTATCCGTTCTAGTGAAGAGTAAGAATTACAGAACAGTATATATATATATAGAATTAGTATTTTTGTACTCTTTCTCTGAACCTCATCGAAAATACCCAACTGCTCTTTCTAAGAATTACAGAACAGTTACCTCTCCCCACAGATTTAATGGAAGCTTATAAATTTCAAACCCCCTCAATAGTTTCAGAAATAGATGTGTCAGTCAGTTTAGGTGCCATACGTGATACACGCTTGGGCGATCATGTCTCTTTCGAAACATAACTGACTGGGCAGAAGATTATCCCGCAGTAGGTTGCCATTGCTTTCTGCGGTAGACTGGTTGCCGACCAAGGCTATAGAACCCAATCTGTCCTGCTATTTAACCCATAACTGGAAGGAAGAGACGGATTAATACCTTTCCCAAGGGTATTTGCGCGTAAGCGAATACAATGGATTCAGCTGGAATTCGAACTCGGCTCCCCGGTTTCTCGTTCCGAGCCGATATCCACTGTACCACAACGCACATCCTAAAATTATTTCATGTGAGCATAATCAAAGTTAAAAGAAGAAAAAAAAAGAAAAAATAACCAGCTTCTGATCATTTTTAAATGTGGTTACAAAATACATTTTATTACCTTTTTAAATAGGGTTTTACTTTACCCCATTCTAATTCACCAGCAAACTTACTATTATTGTGAAAAATTAGTGTTGAATTTATTTTCATGTTTATTGCTTCTTAAGGGAATTGGGGTTTATTTTGTTTTTGATATACAAGCTTGTGTGTGTGTAATTTCTTTATATGTGTGCATAACAGTGTAGAATGCATAATAGAATGTGGTTTATTTGTAAGTGCATGCAGGTGGCAAGAGATGTGTGTGGTAGGGGGGTATGCATCTTGATTTTGTCATTGAGATGTTCCCCTTAATTGCTACACTTGACCAATGAAATGTTAACCTTTCCTCCTCTACCATTTATGACATCAACTTTATAACACTCCAGATCAAGAGGGAAGACCCTATAGTGGGGGTATCTATTCTTTTCCCATTTGTAGTGGGAATCTGTTCTAGTGAAGGGTAGTTGTATATTGTTGTAGATAGCCCACTATAAGTCATAAAATGATTATAAATCAAGAAAAGCAAATTGATTTTAAAAACAACATTTTATATATACACATATCAATTAAGGCTTTTACAATTAATGCAATCCTTTAAGTATGAGTCCAACAAACGTTAAAATGTTCATGGCAATAAAATGCTGAAAAGAGAATTTGAGCTTATGAATGTGGGAGCGTTGTAAATAAGGAATGTCTTTGACGAATCCGCTCCTTAGGTCGGTAAGTAGTTTTGAGACAGCGAAGAAGAAAAGGAGAGGGAAGGGCGGCGAGCATAGTAAGCCGCTTGACGTCGGTCAAGGGAGATACTAATTACACTCGTCTCTTTCGAGTCTGTCTGTGTGTGTGTCTGTCTTGCGATGCTTTCTGTATCTGCTTTTTATATTGTCTAAGTGGATCCCACCAGAACATCTGCGTGGAGCCGGGGTGCACACCGACTAGTTTTGGTCATTTGCTTTTTGGTCGTGAGAGTGCAAACATCCGGTCCCTCGCTTTGCTCGGTATGTATCACCACAGTTCTACAACCGTACCTCCCTCCCATTAGCATGGAACAGACTTGCCCCCCATAGAGTAAATCACTACGCCTGCTTGGCCTGACACTCTCAGCGGACCTCAAGTGGAATGACTACGTCGAATCCATTGCTAAATCCGCAGCTATGAAAGTCGGCACTCTGTGCAGGGCCCAGAAATTCTTTCCGCCTGAATCTATCCTGCAATTATATAACTCCACCATCCGCCCGTGTATTGAGTACTGATGCCACATCTGGTCAGGTGCCCCTGCTATTCTCCTCGGGGTTCTTGACAAAATACAGCGAAGAATCTGTCATGTGATTGATACCGACTTGGCTGACCGCCTGCAGTATCTCTCTCACCGGCGTGACGTGGCTTCCCTGCGCCTCTTCTATAAATACTTTCATGGTTTCTGCTCTGACGAACTTAAATCACTGGTGCCCCTCAGATGTGAATTTGCACGAGATACTAGATTGGCAACTAGGTCCCACCCTTTTACAATGAAACCGATGAAATGTAACCGAAATTTCTACTCCAACAGCTTCTTTCCTCGCACTTCCCGCCTGTGGAATTCCCTACTGCATGCTTGCTTCCCCGACAGCTACAACCTCCAGGAGTTTAAATGTAAGGTCAATAGACGCCTCCTAACACACTAACTCACACCCACTCTCTCCAACTCTCTCGCTATGTACATCCTAAGTCGTCTATCACCCTCCTTTTGATATTTCCTATACCCAATCCATCTATGTAACCCCCTGCGTTATAGTGGCAGTGGATGTGAACAAAGGTTTCAACAACTCTAGAATCTGGTTTTAGAGAAATGTTTCTCCACCAAAGCATCAGGCGTCTTCGTAAATCGATTAAAAGAAAAGTCAAAAGAAAAAATACAAGTGGTCGTGAATTGCAAGAAGAACAAAGCCTATGATGCAAGCCCCTTATTAGATATGTCAACATTAAAGAAGTGCAGATGCTTAAATATCTGACAAGGGTTTCAATAAAGGATGGAAAATTCTACACCGAAATCCGAAATCGTATTGGAACAGCAGAAGAATGATTCCGAAATTTAATAAAGTATTTATGTTTCCTGCCGCTATTGAATGTGACACAAGGTCGGGCTTTAAAATGGTTTTAACGGCATTATGTGCGTTGTGGTGCGTTGGATATCGGCTCGGAACGAGAAATCGGGGAGCCAAGTTCGAATTCCAGTTGAATTCAATGCATTCACAAATACCCTTGGGAAAGGTATTAATGCATCTCTTCCCTCCAGTTATGGGTTAAATAACAGGACAGATTGGGTTCTATAGCCTTGGCTGGCAACCAGTCTGCCGCAGAAAGCAATGGCAACCTACTGCGGGATAATCTTCTGCCCAGTCAGTCATGTCTCTTTCAAGACATTATCGCCCAAAACGTGTATTACGTTTGGCACTTAACTGACTGAATGAAGATAATATTTGGAAACATAAGTAAAGCGTCTACTGGACAAAAGTGGGGGATCAGTTTTCTTTTGTTATTAAGTAATAAATGGAACCCCCACTAATTACTACTTATTAATACAATCCGTCTCTTCTCCCTTCAGCTATAGTTTAAAGAGCAGAATAGAAAATCTTCTGCCCAGTCAGTCATGTCTCTTTCGAGACATGATCGACCAAGCGACTGACTTATTTTTATGTTGTATCAGAAAGAAAGAAGGTAATTTAAATTTGGAAAGAAAAAAATCTGATTTAACTGATAAGAACAGATACTAGACGTTGATCTTAACCAAAAGGCTGAAAAAGGAGAGACAAGCAACATTATAATAGGACCATTGTTACTGCAATATTTCGTTAACGTCATTAAACTCAAATATTCAACGATGCAATGGGAAAATTTCGAGAAATATTTTATTAGCCTAGAACTCGCCATGAGCTTATTCAATCATTAATTTAAGAATTAAGATTAATCAGAAATTTCAAATAGGAAAAACCGTGAAAGATTTCAGGGGTCCTTCTCGTAAATATAAATTACTCAGTCAAAACGGCAATGGAAGTTCAGTATTTACGAGTTCCCAACTATGACTCAATGAGCGGTTAATTTTAGTTTATCTTCTGTTCCTGCTATGACTAATATATTATGCTCTCATTATGATTGAGTTCTCTAGATAGGAAAATTTCAAAAACATTTAACATTTCAGTGATATAAGCATTACTCTTCATTGTGTTCTTGTGACTAGCGTGTGTATACACCGCTTATATATAACACGCTAAGATTCCTCTTCGCTGATACCACGCGCCTATGGTATAGGGGTTAGCGACTCGGTCGAGTTTCGATCCCGGCCAGAAACAAGTGGATGTCTAGTCACACTGATGAGCTGTGATACAGCGAAATAGGCTTGTATGTGGATGACTAATATATATTTCGACCAATAATGAAGATTTTAATATTTTGATTTAATTTTTTTAATTTTTTTAATTTAATTATTTTTATTAATTTTTTAATTTAATTTTTTCCAGTATTTTTCCATTTTGCTGGAGATAAAGAACGTAAAATTCTTATTTAATTTTTTTTGTTTTCTAAGGGCTTTCAGTAACTTTAGAATTAAGATTAACTCGCAGCATAGCCCGACGTTGCTCGGGTGTAATGAAAGCTTTAAAACTAATTCATGGTCCTGGAGCTCAGACTCTGGACATTGGCACGAAAGACTAAAAAGCAATAGTTGTTTCCAGTTAAAGCGAAACCGTAGACTGAAAGAAAAATGAATGGATGTAAGTCAAATTTTGATTTCCTGGTATCGATATCAAATAAGTTTTTTCATCGTAAACTGAATTTTGAAGGCTAAGTAAGTCCTCTGAGTAAATGGTACCATGGCTGAGACTAAGAACTACAATTATGCCTACTTCGAGCCAAACCCGAAGCAAAAACTAAAATAAAAGGACTGAAAAAAATACAGACATACAGGCAGATAAACAGACACACACAAACATCTTGCTTTTAAATATATATATATATATATATATATATATATAATCGATTTTCTGCACTATTGTAAGAACTGCAACCATGAAACTTCTGAATATCGTTCCTTATGTCTTTATCTATGAGTGTATCAAATTTGATTATAATCGGACCACTCCTTCTATAACCCGATTTTTTCGATTATCTATTTTCGATATTTATCGGGGGTGCCTTGACACAAAACCTAGCTAAGAACATTCGCAGACGCTTATAGTACAACTGTGTAAATTTTCAAGAAAATCGGTTCAGCCGTGTCGAAGTCTATAGGTAACAGACACACACACAGAGACACACCCACCCACATACACCCACACACACAGACGAAGTTCCATTTATAAATAAGTTTAGATCAGAAATTTAAAATGGGAAAACCGTGAAAATGTTCACGAGTCATTCTCGTAAATATAAATTACTCAGTCAAAGCGGCAATGAAAGTCCCAGTATAAAGAGACCCTATGTCTCAATGAGCGGTTAATTTCAGTTTATCGGCTGTTCTTGCTAAATTAATTATCGTCTGTTCTTACTAAATTAATGCTAAAACAACGACGGATATGTAAACGCTATCATCAATGAATATTTAAGGAGGTCAATTAAAATCAAACCGAATTGCAATCGTCATATTCACATTTGTACAATGATACAGTTAAATGCAGTTAAAGTAAACAAAAATCAAGTGTGAATCATGAACTGTTACGTTAATGAAGATTGTGTGTAAATTTAATTTATTATCTAATGCCGATTCACCTGCCAATGATATCGAAATAGATGTTTTCCAAATTGTCTAATATATTTACTTTTACTGATAATTTTTTTTTATTTAAGCACAGTATTTATAATTAATCTAATTTGTATATTTAACTTTAATTTTGAATTTAGGATATAACTTTTTTCTATAAAACTTTAAATTAGATCACAGTTTGTGGTGTATAATAGGTAAAATTTGATGTAAGAGAGTTGTCAGTACTATAAAGGTTTATCGTCTCTCAGGGGTTCTAGCTTTGGCTTTTGTAGTAGTTTTAGCACCATTGTTAGGTTAGTTCTTTAATGTGTTTGCAGTTTACTGTCTCTGGTTTAAAAGTTTGTTGCTATTCATGTATTTAATGATTTCAATAATATTCACAGCTCTATATTATACATCGAGCACTGTTTTAAATTAATGTTTTGGACGTTGTAAATTTTTCTTCATTCCTTATTCAATCGGATATATATATATATATATATATATATATATATATATATATATATATATATGGAAATATTTTGTCGATACTCGTATTTGAGTAGATATTCTGTTTTTAATCAAACAGTATATTTATATATTTATTTCTAACGGCCGGATTATTTACGATAAATTTTGTACGAAAATGTGCGTCATTCGTTAGAATTCGAACCTGCGACCCCTATCAACATAGGAGAAGTCACCAATTCATCTGACGCGTCTTAGACCACTAGACCACGAATGATACCACAATCTAAACGAAGTCAAATCAAGCCTATATAAAACAATTTTCGATTCTACGCAAATAACCATCTCTGTTCTGAAATGCATCGTAATCTCAACAAATGTAAACATACAATGTAAATAATATTATTGAAAATTAAGGAAAATCCCGAAGAATAAATATATAAATATACTGTTTGATTAAAAACAGAATATCTACTCATATACTAATATATTTCACTTCTGTCACGTTTAGGAGTTTGTTTGTTTTTTTTTTCTTAGGTCTTTATGTAAGATACTCAATTGTAGGTACATCAATATATATGTTGCCGTCATTTTAGACGGCTTAGGGACATGAATATTTTCCCGTCATTTTTTGATGTCACGGAACCACACTTTATTAAATAAATAATAATCATAGAAATTGTCTCAGTTTTTTCATTTTAAATTTGCCAGATTTCACTGAAACAGAAAGTTAATTCTGGGTCGCCCAATATGAGAGAAAAGGAATTGAAGTTATTCGAGAGAAGTCTCCTTGAATGAAGTTAGTATCTGTTAATCCTGTACGATTGACATACAACATTCGACCAGGCCGTTTTAAGTTCAGAATATCTACTTATAAAATTAGTTTACAAAAAATGGGGAAGACGTAAGAAGAAAAATCTAAACTTATTTATAAATGGAACTTTGTCTGTGTGTGTGTGTGTGTGTGTGTGTGTGTGTGTGTGTGTGTCCGTTACCTATAGACTCCGAAACGGCTGAACCGATTTTCTTGAAAATTTACACAATTGTACTATAAGCGTCTACGAGTGTTCTTAGCTAGGTTTTGTGTCGAGGTACCCCCGATAAATATCGAAGATCGATAATCGAAAAAATCGCGTTATAGAAGGAGTTGTCTGATTTTAATCAAATTTGATACACTCATAGACAAAGACATAAGAAACAATATTCAGAAATTTCAAGGTTGCAGTTCTTACAATTGTGCAGAAAATCGACAATATATATATATATAAAAGGCAAGATGTTTGTATGTGTGTCTGTTTATCTGCCTGTATATCTGTATTTTTTCAGCCCTTTTATTTTAGTTTTTGCTTCGGGTTTGGCTCTAAGTAGGTATAATTGTAGTTCTTAGTCTCAGCCATGATACCATTTACTCAGAGGACTTATTTAACCTTCAAAATTCAGTTTACGACGAAAAAAACTTATTTGATATCGATACCAGGAAATCAAAATTTGACTTACATCCATTCATTTTTCTTTCAGTCTATGGTTTCGCTTTAACTAGAAACAACTATTGCTTTTTAGTCTTTCGTGCCAACGTCCAAAGAGTCTGAGCTCCAGGACCATGTATTAGTTTTAAAGCTTTCATTACACCCGATCAACGCCGGGCTATACTGCTAGTTAATAAATAACCAAACAAATAAATAAATTCATATATAAAATTCTGTGACTTCTGCTTGTCCGTCCGTTACACCCTCGAAAGTAGCTGTACACACTGGCCGATCAGAACTAAATTTTAGGGAGAAGCGTAAATAGATAAGTGCCATACGTGAAACACGCTTGGGCGTTCATGTCTCGAAAGAGACATGACTGACAGGGCAGAAGATTTTCTATCCTGCTCTTTAAACTATAGCTGAAGGGAGAAGCGACAGAGTGTAGTAATAAGTAGTAATTAGTGGGGGATCAGTTTCTTACTTAATAACAATAGAAAACTGATCCCCCACTTTTTGCCCAGTAGAAGCTTTACTTATGTTTCCAACTATTATCTTCGTTCAGTCAGTTAAGTGCCATACGTGATACATGCTTGGGCGATCATGTCTCGAAAGAGAAATGACTGACTGGGCAGAAGATCAACCGCAGTAGGTTGCCATTGCTTTCTACGGTAGACTGGATGACAGCCAAGGCTATACAACCCAATTTGTCCTGTTATTTAACCCATAACTGGAGGGAAGAGACGGATTAATACCTTTCCCAGTGGTATTTGCGCGTAAGTGAATGCAATGAATGCAACTGGTATTCGAACTCGGCTCCCCCCGATTCCTCGTTCCGAGTCGATATCCATTGCACCACAACGCACATAAGCTGCCTAAACAAAGCAAAATTAATTGTTTTCACGCGAAAACGACTTGATTGACTACTTTTTAGATGTTTTCCTTTGCGTTTGAGCCTGCGTTTTCTTTAAATACTGATTGACAACATAGGCATATCTTTTCGATTCCTTTATATTCTCTGGAATATAAATGTATAGAAACTACCGTAGTCACAAAGTAAGGGATCAGTTTATATATTGATTGTAATCTAGAATGGATCACCCATTTTTGTTTATCAAATTTTGAATGGATATGAAAGCACCTCTTCGTACACCAGTTTTGGGTTAATGTGGATTGCATTTGGTGCAGTGGATATCGGTTTGGAATGAAAAATCGGGGTGCCGAGTTCGAATTCCAGTAGAATTCACTGCATTCACTTACGCGCAAATTCCCTTGGGAAAGGTATTAAACCGTCTCTTCCCTCTAGTTATGGGTCAAATAACAGGACAGATTGGGTTCTATAACCTTGGCTGGCAACCAGGCTACCGGAGAAAGTAATGGCAACCTACTGCGGGATAATCTTCTGCCCAGTCAGGTATGTCTCTTTCAAGACGATCACCTAAGCGTGTATCACGTATGGCATAACTAATTGACTGAATATGGGTTAATAAAAAATCATCATGTCCCAACCCCAAATAAATATATTTTTACAATGTAAAAGTAATTTTCTGGCTTTAAATAAAAGTTGTAACAAACGAATTAATCTTCTTCATGTGCCGTGTCCCTTCAGGGCGTAGGCGATCATGGACTTTCACTTGGCTCTGTCTCTTGTCGCTCTCAATAATTTTTCTTTTGGTATCTCAGCCCCGTTCCGTGTAAGCCCCGTTCCGTGTAAGCCCCGTCCTGTGTAAACCCCGTCCCGTGTAAGCCCCGTCCCGTGTAAGCCCCGTCCCGTCAACCATTTGCTCCGACCTAACAAGTACGTCTCGTGTTGCTTTCTCATGTCTCTTCTTTCATTTATCCAACCTGTGAGTATCAAGTTCTCCAGGACTCAATCAATAAAAATACGCACAAAGTTCTACCCCCGATGAGGATCGAATGCGCAATGTATGACGAGATTGTTTCGCCATACGTTTTAGTACGATACAATATCAGATCAGAAGGAATAAAAGTATGATGATTGTCTAGCACCAGTCTTCCAACTATCTAGAGCGCGGATGCTAACTTTTCTTGAAAATCATAATTTGAAAGCCTGACTTTTTTTTTCTTGGGCTCTAACCTACCCTATCTCCCGGTAATTAACAGAAGACAACAAAGAAAGCCATTACTGGTTACTCTTCTGTGTAATTCACACTGGTGGGAGAAAATCTCGTTAGAGATCTCGCGGAGGGAAAGAAAAACACACGAGAAGAAAAACACAGAACAACTGATGTTATCTAATTTAGTTTCGTTTACAAGTAGGCATGCGCAGTATTTTCATTCGAAGCAACGCTTCCCCACCACCCGACACTTTTCTTTTACTCCCTGTCGGCTCCTTACGCAATAAGATCTTCCTTTTCATCGTCGATGACCAACTTTCAACATCATCTCTCATTATTTGGCAATTCTCTTGTTTGATATTCTCACTCTCTATATATTTTTCTCTCTCCCTTTCTTTTTCTCTCTCTCTCTTTTTTTTTTTTTTCTCACGATTTCTCACTCGGCCTCTCGCACTTTCTCTTTATCTCATCTTCCATCTTTCTTCTTATATATTTTCTCTCTAAGTGTCTTTCTTTCTATCTATTATTCCTTAATCTTTCATCCGCATCATCGTCATTTCTTCTTATCTCATTCACTTATTTTTCTTTACTTCTCTCTTTTTCCTCTTTCTTTCCTTTTCTCCTTCCTTCTTTTTTTCCGTGCTTCTTACCTAAATTCCTTCTTTTTTCCCCTTTCTATGTCTCTTTCTCTTTTATTATAACGTATTCTTGTTGTTTCTACTTCTTCCTTCCTTCCTTCCTTCCTTCCTTCCTTCCTTCCTTCCTTCCTTCCTTCCTTCTTTCCTTCCTACATTATTTCGTTTCTTTCTTCCTCTAAGTCTTCTTCTTTTTTATTATAACAAAGTCTTGCTTTCTTCTTTTCCTTCCTTCCTTCCTTCCTTCCTTCCTTCCTTCCTTCCTTCCTTCCTTCCTTTATCTTTTTATTATGATTTCTACTTGTTTATTCTTCTTTTTTATTCGTTCCTTTCTTTATTGCTTTTTCTCTTCCTCCCCACATTTCTTCTTTCCATTCTTCTTCATTATCTTTTATTTTTATCATAATGTTTCCTTCCTTCCTTCCTTCCTTCTTTTCTATCTACATTCATTCCTTTTTTCTTCCTCTAAGTCTTTTTTATTATAACGACTTCTTCTTCTTCTTCTTCTTCTTCTTCTTCTTCTTCCTTCCTTCCTTCCTTCATTCATTCATTCATTCCTTCCTTCCTTCTCGTTGTTTCATTTTTTTATTATAATGTTTTTCTTATTGTTTCTTTTCCTTCCTTCCTTCCTTCCTTCCTTCATTCCTTCCTTCCTTCTCGTTGTTTCATTTTTTTTATTATAATGTTTTTCTCATTGTTTCTTTCCTTTCCTTTCCTTCCTTCCTTCCTTCCTTCCTTCCTTCCTTCCTTCCTTCCTTCCTTCCTTCCTTCCTTCCTTCCTTCCTTCCTTCCTTCCTGTTCTCTTTCACAAGGCCTCACGGCTTTGAATAATATTCAGCAAGGTTTGCTTGTTTTCCCATTACTACAGAGTAGCGAGTTCAATCCTCATTGGAATCCGCTAAATAACTCAACACGTGAAATTAACCAACTTCCTCTTTCTTTCATTTTAATGGAGTTTTTTTTTCTTCGTCTCGAGCCATTTTTTTCGTTATATCGTCTTCTTTACTTCTACGACTTCTTCTTCTTCTTCTTCTTTTTCTTCTTTTTCTTTTTCTTATTCTCTCTTCCCCTTTTTCTTTTTCTTCTGCTTCTTCTTCTTCTTCTTCTTCTTGTTCTTCGCCTTCTTCTTTTTCTTCTTCTGCTTTTGCTTTTTCTTTTCTTTTTCTTCTTCCCCTTCTTCGCCTTTTATCTATTTCCTTCTGTCTTTTCATTCATCATCACAATCTTTATCATCAATACATCTTTTTCTTCTTTTATGTCTCTGTCTTTTTTATTTTTACCATCTTGTTCTTTTTCTGTCTTTCCTTCCTTTCTTCTTTCCTTCTTTCCTTCTTTCCTTCTTTCTCCTTACGTCTCTTTCCCTTTTATTATATTGTTTTCTTGTGGTTGTTGTTCTCTCTCCTTCCATTTTTTCGTTTTCTTTCTTTCTTTCTCCTTCTCCTCATCCACCTTCTTCTTCTTCTTCTTCTTCTTCTTCTCTGCCTTCGATGTCTTTCTTTTGTTAGTGACAAATACAAGCACAAAACCTAATGGCAACGACGATATACGGGGTTACTGAGTTTAAGTTATTTTGTCGAATTTCCTTCGAAATGTACAAACAGGGAGAAAAGAGGGAAAAAAGTGTTTGAATGACTTGGCGATGACATAGGAGTGTAAGCAGAAATGGCCTCTTGGAAGCCGGAGAGAATTAATGGATATTGGCCGGGTCTTTAGAGGCAGCATAAGTGAATGTGTTGAGAACGGAATGACGAGGGTAGAGAGGGTAATTGGATGGACGATAAGGTGGACAGTGGCGTTAATCGGGATGAACAGATTTGGCAGTAAATAGATCTGTAAGAAGATTTCCGAACAGATAATTGGTACGAAGTGGGTGGGTAAATGGCTTCACGATTTCTTCTTCTTCTTCTTCTTCTTGTGCCGTGTCCCTTCAGGATCATGGACCTCCACTTGTCCCTGTTACTTGTCGCTCTTAATTTTTTCCTCATAGTATCTCTCCCACGCGGATATGCGTTGTGGTGCATTGGATATCGGCTCGGAACGAGAAACTGGGGAGCCGAGTTCGAATTTCAGCTGAATTCATTGTACTCACTTACGCGCATATACCCTTGGGAAAGGTATTAATCCGTCTATTCCTACCAGTTATGGGTTAAATAACAAGACAGATTGGGTTCTATAGCCTTGGTCGGCAACCAGTCTACCGCAGAAAGCAATAGCAACCTACTCCGGGATAATCTTTTGCCTAGTCAGTCATGTCTCTTTCGAGACATGATCGCCCAAGCGGGTATCACGAATGGCACTTAACTGACTGATCTCTCCCAAATCCCGCTCCGACATCCATTTGCTCAAGCCCATCAAATATGCCACGCACTTCTTTCCTCTGTTTCTCTTTCTATCTATCTATCCTGTGAGTATTGAATTTTTCAAACCCTCTTTCCTCATTACGTGTTTAATAAAACTCACTTGTCTCTTCCTGGTGATAGGTATGAATTTTCTTCTCGTTTCCATACTCTCCAACATCTCTCCAACATCTCGTCATACCATGAATGGTGCTCGATCCATGGTATCCTTAGTGTCCTTCTGTAGAACCACATTTCTGCCGACTCGAACCTCTCCTCCATTCTTGAAGAGATCGTTCAACATTCTCTGCCATATAAGAGGATATAATTTACATAGCAGTCCAGCTCTCTTTTCTTTTTTTTCCGATGACCGATGAGATTTTACTGTCTATCAGTACACTGGTTAGCCTTTGACATGCGTCCTTGACTATGCTAAAACGTCCTCGAATCGCAGTGTCACATTTTCCATACTCTATCAGAACACTTCCCAGTTATCAGTGAAACGAGTTCAAATTCCAGTATAACATCCAAGATTATACCCTAGCCCAAACTATTTCCCTAGTTCAGTGTATGCTGGGTTGGGAAACATTCAAGGAAACCAGTTGGGTCTGATTTAAAAACTGTCAGATTTTTCCGTGAGGGAATCAGTCTGGTGCGCTTTTGATCAGGTCTAATAAGAAGTGGCATCCACCGAGGAGTAACCTCTATCATGACAAGTGGACTATTTCTTTTTTAATCGTATCACCCCGAGCAAGGCAGTAACGCCACTGATGTGCAAGGAGCTACATAAGAGCAAAAGGATTAGGGGCTACATAAGAGTAAAGAGAATAAGGGGCGACATAAGAGTAAAGGGATTAGGAGGCTACATAAGAGTAAAGGGATTAGGAGGCTACATAAGAGTAAAGGGATTAGGGGGCTACATAAGAATAAAGAGGTTAGGGGACTACATAAGAGTAAAAGGATTAAAGGGCTACATAAGAGCAAAGAGATTAGGGCGCTACATAAGAGTAACAGAATTAGGGGGCTACATAAGAGTAAAAGGATTAAAGGGCTATATAAGAGTAAAAGGATTAATGGGCTGCATAAGAGTAAAGGGATTAGGGGGATACATAAGAGTAAAAGGATTAAAGGGCTACATAAGAGCAAAGAGATTAGGGCGCTACATAAGAGTAACAGGATTAGGGGGCTACATAAGAGTAAAAGGATTAAAAAGCTACATAAGAGTAAAAGGATTAAAGGGCTACATAAGAGTAAAAGGATTAAAAAGCTACATAAGAGTAAAAGGATTAGGGAGCTACATAAGAGTAACAGGATTAAAGGGCTACATAAGAGCAAAGAGATTAGGGCGCTATATAAGAGTAACAGAATTAGGGAGCTACATAAGAGTAAAAGGATTAAAGGGCTATATAAGAGTAAAAGGATTAATGGGCTGCATAAGAGTAAAGGGATTAGGGGGATACATAAGAGTAAAAGGATTAGGGGGCTACATAAGAATAAAGAGTTTAGGGGGCTACATAAGAGTAAAAGGATTAAAGGGCTACATAAGAGCAAAGAGATTAGGGCGCTACATAAGAGTAACAGGATTAGGGGGCTACATAAGAGTAAAAGGATTAAAAAGCTACATAAGAGTAAAAGGATTAAAGGGCTACATAAGAGTAAAAGGATTAAAAAGCTACATAAGAGTAAAAGGATTAGGGAGCTACATAAGAGTAACAGGATTAAAGGGCTACATAAGAGCAAAGAGATTAGGGCGCTATATAAGAGTAACAGAATTAGGGAGCTACATAAGAGTAAAAGGATTAAAGGGCTATATAAGAGTAAAAGGATTAATGGGCTGCATAAGAGTAAAGGGATTAGGGGGATACATAAGAGTAAAAGGATTAGGGGGCTACATAAGAATAAAGAGTTTAGGGGGCTACATAAGAGTAAAAGGATTAAAGGGCTACATAAGAGCAAAGAGATTAGGGCGCTACATAAGAGTAACAGGATTAGGGGGCTACATAAGAGTAAAAGGATTAAAAAGCTACATAAGAGTAAAAGGATTAAAGGGCTACATAAGAGTAAAAGGATTAATGGGCTACATAAGAGTAAAAAGATTAGGGGGCTACATATGAGTAAAAGGATTAGGGGGCAACATAAGAGTAAAAAGATTAGATAGGAGGAGGGTGAAGAGAAAGACGAACCAGTTAGAAAACAGCAAGAGAAGGATAGGAATACAGGTATGATGACAGTTGCAAAGGTGGAGTGAAAGGAAAGGATATACAGGGTGATGTAGAAAGAACTAGAGTCAAGTGGTTAAGATATGAATATTGACATTGCATTTAAATTCCTGGAGGATGTAGCCGCCAGGAAAGCAAGAATATGGGAGCGAGTTCCACAGACGGGAAGTGCGAGAAAAGAAGCTGAACGAGTAGAATTGTCGTCTGCATTTGGTTGATCTGACTGCAAAAGGGTGAGACCCAATTGCCAGTCTGGTTGCACGAATAAACACCTGTTGCAGGGGCACCAGTGACTTGAGTACGTTAGAGCAGAAACCATGAAAGTATTTATAGAACAGAGGGAAGCCACATATTCTCAATTCTCTCACGTGTTACACTAATAGCATAGGCTATTTAATTTATAGTCAATCGTTCCTCATCTACTGCCACGTGGCAAACACGATTAACGTTTTGCTTCGTTGAAGACCATTGCAAAATGTCCAGAGTATGGGATATCTTCAAGATTATCCCTATCCGAGAGTCCACGTTTGCTCTGTTAATAAAGTTGGAGCGTTAGCCCATAATGGGGCAACCATGTGATGAATTTTCTTGAGTGATGAACTTTTTATGTCTAGAAGTTGTTACTAGTTACTTTTGAAGTATCCTCAGGAACAGTTAAATACAAGTTTAGTTGAAAAGAAACAATGCAGTTATTAATAAGAGTTGCCATTGATGCCTGCAAAATTTCAAAGGCTGAATCACTACTCGTTCATAGCCAGCCTATGAAATTTTCATCCCCCGACACTTGTGTACCCTTTTTTCCATGAAAAAAAAGTTTCTATAATTTAGTGTCTGCACGTTGACTGCTCAAAAAAGCTAGTGAAGGAGATTTAATGATGATAATGAATGAAAAAAAAACAGAAAGAAGGAAAGAAAACGAAATCAGAGAAGAAGAAGAAGACAATAAAATGAAAGAAAGAGTAGGTTGGTTCATTTCACGCTGAGTTATTCTGTGGTGCCCAATGAGGATAGAATCCACTACTCTGTAGTAATAGTCAAGCAGACAAACATTGCTAATCATTACCCAACATCCAGGGGCCTCTTGAAAGAGAGAAGGAAGGAAGGAAGGAAGGAAGGAAGGAAGGAAGGAAGGAAGATATTGGATACTTGATAGAAGAAACAAATAAGAGAAGAAAAGAAAATATGTAGTTGGAGGGAGGAAAGAAAATAATGAAGAAAGGAAAAGAGAAAAGAAAATGGCGGATAATTGAAAGAAGGATCGAGTAACGGAAGAAAAAATACCTAATTAAAGGAAGGAAGGAAGGAAGGAAGGAAGGAAGGAAGGAAGGAAGGAAGGAAGGAGAGGCATGAAAATAAAAACAGAAAGAAACAAAGAGAAAGAAACGAAGGAATGTCTATAGAAACGAAGGAAAGAATGATGGATGAACAGAGAAGGAGATACAAGAAGACGATAAAAAGAAGGAGAACGAAACACGAATGAATTAATGAATAAATAAATCTACAGTGCAGGCAACAGCTTGGGTTTGTCTTTGAGAATGAAAGCCAGAAATCTCCAAGCACTTCTAGAATCAAACCGATCATCCAAAACCAGCAAGAACACCAGACGAAGAAGACAATAAAATGGAAGAAAAGTTTTTATAATTTAGTGTTTGCAAAAAAAAAAAAAAAAAAAAAAAAATAGTTATATTATTAGGTACTAATTAGTGGGGGATCATTTTATTACTTCATAACAATATAAAACCGATCCCCCACTTTATTCCCAGTGGAAGTTTTAATTATCACGATTAAGATTTTTTTTTTTAAATGTTCAATTGTGAACAATCATTCTTCTAGCAGGCGAGAGTGGAAGCTGAATGAAAAGAATAAATATTTGATTAGTTACCATTGTGTGTCACGGAACAAGAGCTGTCGGTCGATTGTGTTAATAGAATCAGTTAAGTGCCATACGGGATACACGCTCTGGACGATCATTTGGTCAGTCATGTCTCTTTCCAGACATGACTGACTGGGTAGAAGATTATCCCGCAGTAAGTTGCCATTGCTTTCTGTGGTAGACTGGTTGCCAGCCAAGGCTATAGGACCCAATCTATCTTATTATTTGACTCATAGCCAGAGGGGGAAGAGATGTGTTATATTATTAGGTAGTAATTAGTGGGGGATCAGTTAATTACTTAATAAAAATAGAAAACTGATCCCCTACTTTATGCCCAACAGAAGTTTTAATCATGCCTCCAACTATTATATTCAGTCAGTCAGTTAAGTGCCATACGTGATATACGCTTTGGGCGATCATGTCTCGAAAGAGACATGACTGACTGGGCAGAAGATTTTCTATCCTGCTCTTTAAACTATTTGAAGGGAGAATAGATGGATTGTATTAATAAGTAGTCATTAGTGGGGAATCAGTTTATTACTAAATAACAAAAGAAAACTGATCCCCCACTTTTGCCCAGTAGAAGCTTTACTTTAGTTTCCAACTATTATCTTCATTCAGTCAGTTAAGTGCCATAAGTGATACACGCTTTGGGCGATCATGTCTCGAAAAGAATATCCCGCAGTAGGTTGCCATTACTTTCTGCGGTAGACTGGTTGCCAGTGAAGGCTATAGAACACACTCTGTCCTGTTATTTAACACATAATTGGATGGAAGAAATGGATTAATACTTCAACCAAGGGTATTTGTGCGTAAGTGAATGCAAGGAATCCCCGATTCTCGTTCCGATCCGATATCCACCACACCACAACGCACATTAAGAATATTTTCTTGTTAATTATAAATAGCCATAAATCTAACATATGATAAACAACTGGACTCAGTATCTATGCCGAAGACAGAAGTATTAAATCCTGTCTAAATGGTAAGGTTAATAAGTTCGATTAAATTAAATTAACAGCCGATAAAAAAAAAGCCGTCAAACTGTTGTTAACTGGAGTAAGAAATAGCTTGTCAGTTTTAACCCCTTTAAGACGAAATTACATTTTTGTCATCTTAGAGAATTTTTTTTTCACCTTCTCTCTGAATAGTTGATGCTAACCTTTAGAAAAGTGACCCACTGCGCCTTTTTAAGTGCTCCCCGTCACTTGTCAGGAATACAAACCGACCCCAGCGGTTTTTGGCTCACTGAGTTCTTTATTTATGTATTCAGACACTTTTCTTTTTTTTTTTAATAATCATTTCACCCCAAGCAAGGCAGTTTTACTGCCACTGTTCCGCAGGGGGTGACATAGGGAAAAGTGATGAGAAAGAGGGGTTAGTGATAGGGGATGTCAGGAGGAGGGTAATAGACGGATGAGAATACCGGTGTAATGGTAATTATATTATTAGGTAGTAATTAGTGGGGGATCATTTCATTACTTCATAACAATATAAAACCGATCCCTCACTTAATGCCCAGTAGAAGTTTTAATTATGTTTCTAACTATTACATTCAATCAGTCAGTTAAGTGCCATACATGATACACGCTTGGGCGATCATGTCTCGAAAGAGACATGACTGACTAGGCAGAAGATTATCCAGCAGTAGGTTGCCATTGCTTTCTGCGGTAGACTGGTGGCCGACCAAGGCTATAGAACCCTGCTATTTAACCCATAACTGGAAGGAAGAGACGGATTAATACCTTCCCAAGGGTATTTGCGCGTAAGTGAATACAATGGATTCACCTGGAATTCGACCTCGGCTCTCCGGTTTCTCGTTCCGAGCCGATATCCACTGTACCACAGACGTGATGAGAATACAGGTGAAATGGGAGTGGAGTGGATGGGAAAAAAGTTTGAGAGAAAGGATACGAGTTAATGAGATAGGAGATGTTTATTGACCTTACATTTAAATTCCTGAAGATTGTAGCTGTCGAGAAAGCAAGTATATGGAAGGGAATTCCACGGGCGGTTACATTTTATTGGTTTCATTGTAAAAGGGTGGGACAGAGCTGCTAATCTATTAGCTCGTGTAAATTCATACCTAGGGGGCACCAGTGAGCTAAGTTCATTGAAGCAGAAAGTATTTATAAAAGAGGCACACGGAAGCCATGTCATGCCGGTGAGAGAGCGACTGCAGCCGGGCTGACAAGTCGGTGTCGATCACATTACAAATTCTCCGTTGGATTTTGTCAAGAACCCTGAGGTGAATAGCAGGGGCACCCGACTAAATGTGGCAGCAGTATTCAATACACGGGTGGATGGTAAATTTATACATGTACAGGATGGACTTGTATACCCCGCTCCTCATCTGAATGCAAACCACCTTGACTATTTCTTCTGGGGACGTGATCAAGGCAAGACCAACAAGAACGCCCACAACACAGTCGACTCTCTGAAAGCTGCCATCGTGGAGGCATTCACCACTATGAATAAGGACATGGTCGGTAAAGCGTGTGACTCATTTCGCGCCTGTTGTGAGATGGTCTTTGCCGCCGCCGGCGATTACATTGAAAAATAATGTAGTATGTAACTGTAACTGTTGCTAAATAAACTCTTGGATCTCTGCATATAGAACTTTTGTTTCCTTTTTGTCAAGTGTCTGATTTTGCTGCAACACCCTGTAGGTATATAAATTTTATAATAGTTTGCTAGTCCGAGAAATGCTTGTAATCTAGTAATGCTTGTTAGTGGAAGTATGTTCTTAGTTTCACTTACCCTCGACGAATTTGGTTGATGACCATTTTTGCATTGATTTGTTTTAGATACTTAATTTTAGGTGTAAATAATTCGCCTTTTTTCCTTACTCATACTTTTTTTTACTGAACTCTCATACTTTTTTCAAAAACTGTTTTCACATGCCCGATATATTAAGCGTATCTGAGGAACAATATATCATCTAGATAAGCAACTGCAGAATTAGAGTCTGCAAGCATGACATTCATAGCCTGTTGAAATATAGCTGGAGCTACTTTTATACCAAAAGGATGTAGGTTGAACTTATGCAATCCCTTATGCTTATTTATAGTAGCTAATTCTGAGCATTTTTTCAGCCTACATGTGCGTTGTGGTGCAATGGATATCGGCTCGGAACGACAACTCGGGGAGCCGAGTTCGAATTCCAGTTAAATTCTTTGCATTCACTTACGCGCAAATACCCTTGGAAAAGGTATCAATCCGTCTCTTCCCTCCAGTTATGGGTTAAATAATAAGACAGATTGAGTTCTATAGCTTTAGATGGCAACTAGTCTACCACAGAAAGCAATGGCAACCTACTGTGAGATAATCTTCTGCCCGATCAATCGCCCAAACTGTGTATCACGCATGGTACTTAACTAACTGAATATAATATGATTAAGGCTTCTACTTATCATAAAGTGGGTGATCAGTTTTCTATTGTTATTAAGTAATAAACTGATCCCCCACTTATTACTACTTAATAAGATAATACATCTCTTCCTCCTCTAGCTATGAATCAAATAACAGGGCAGATTGGGTTCTCTATTGCCTTGGCTGGCAACCAGTCTACCACAGAAAGCAATGGCAACCTACTGTGAGATAATCTTCTGCCCGATCAATTGCCCAAACTGTGTATCACGTATGGTACTTAACTAAATGAATATAATATGATTAAGGCTTCTACTTATCATAAAGTGGGTGATCAGTTTTCTATTGTTATTAAGTAATAAACTGATCCCCCACTTATTACTACTTAATAAGATAATACATCTCTTCCTCCTCTAGCTATGAATCAAATAATAGGGCAGATTGGATTCTCTATTGCTTTGGCTGGCAACCAGTCTACCACAGAAAGCAATGGCAAACTACTGTGAGATAATCTTCTGTCCGGTCAATCATGTCTCGAAAGAGACATGATCGCTCAAGCGTGTATCACGTATGTCATTTAACTAACTGATTTGTTTGGAAAAATCATTTGACAAAAACCTTACTTCGCCGTTTAATAATTTTTTAGATTTTATAAGACTTCATGGTAACATTACTTGTTTTCGCAAATAACTGTATAAGAGTGTATCACGTATGGCACTGTACTGACTGATTGATTTGTTAAAACGTTAAAGACAGATCCAGCTTCGAAAAACTTTTTCACCGTTTAACTTGACAAAAATTTTTTCTGGACTTGGTAATGACTAGTTATGGTGTTATAAACACTTGTTTAACCCTGTCGAAAAATCAGTACAAACACGAATTTTATATTTTTATCTTTAAGTACATGCTTCCCATTTTGAATGAATAATGTTTTCAATTACACCTATCGTTCGTTGACTTGATCGAATGCTGCGAAAGGTACATTCAGCTTCACCTGAAACTTTGCTTTGAATTTAGATCACCGACTCAAATACTTTTAGGGGGTACAAAACTTAAATAGAATGCGAAAGAAGTATTACGAAACAAATAGTTTGAAAAAAAAAACTATTTATGGAAACGAGACCAAGCAGGAGACTCGAATTCTTAAAAGAAATCGGAATGTACTCAAAAATATGATTGGTTGAATACTATCTCACACACGCATAGATATATATATTTCTACCAACTTGCTATATATTCCAAAATTACATCTAACGAATGTGCATTTGCAAAACCTTCTATATGTAATACTAGCAGTATAGCCCGGCGTTGCTCGGGTGTAATGAAAGCTTTAAAACTAATCCATAGTCCTGGAGTTCAGACTCTTTGGACGTTGGCACGAAAGACTAAAAAGCAATAGTTGTTTCCAGTTAAAGCGAAACCGTAGACTGAAAGAAAAATGAATGGATGTAAGTCAAATTTTTATTTCCTGGTATCGATATCAAATAAGTTTTTTCGTCGTAAACTGAATTTTGAAGGCTAAGTAATATCGTTTCTTATGTCTTTGTCTATGACAGTATCCAATTTGATTCAAATCGGACCACTCCTTCTATAACCCGATTTTTTCGATTATCGGTTTTCGAAATTTATCGGGGGTACCTCGACACAAAACCTAGCTAAGAACACTCGCAGACGCTTATATTACAACTGTGTAAATTTTCAAGAAAATCGGTTCAGCCATTTCGGAGTCTATACGTAACGGACACACACACACACACAGATACACACAGACACACACACACATACAAATTTCCATTTATATATAAGATTATATATATATATATATATATATATATATATATATATATAATGTATGTAAGCTGGTTTTGTCTTCAGATAACCCGTAATGGTTGGTATGCCATAAAAACTAAACAGCCAAATTAAATATATACATTTTTATAAAATATTTTATTAACTTAAAATTTGTTAAATATATAAATTTGTAAAATGTATGGATTTGTCTAAATATATAAGTCTGTTATATATATTAATTCATTAAATATATAAACTTCTTGAAATTGTTCTTAACTTTTTGTTCGATTTTTAATAATTCGATTCGGCGTAAAATGACCCAAGATGGGTTGATACACCGTAAATCAAAACAACCAACCAACCAACCAACTAAATCATTCAACAGAATATATGGAAAAAAATGTTTCTAATTCTTCCTTTAAATTTCCGCTGTATTTTTTTTTAATTGTTGTTATTTTTTCAATGGTCGCTTGTTTATTGACGCTTTAGCAATAAACGTTTATAGGAATCCCAACGCTTAAAATCATTCCATTCAATCGATACCGAATAAGTTCGTTGCATATTTAACACATAAGCCTTAGCTTTTACAGAATTGTTACAGACTGAGATATTACAGGTCATTTCGCCAATAAAAATTAATGTCTTACCTGAAGCAGTACTCGTGACTTTCAAAGCCCTTTTTAATATAGGCTTTCAATGGCTTTCCAGATAACATCACTGGTTATTATATCACTACCAGTGTCTAGTAGCATTTTCAAAACCACATTATAAATTTTCACATTCGCAATTTTTTTTTTTTTTAATGATTATTTTTCGTGTACAATTTTGTCCTGTAAGAACTTTCTTGGCTTAGATTTACTTTTTTTTTCGATTCGAAACGATAAATCGGGGAGCCGAGTTCGAATTCCAGCTGAATCCATTGTATTCACTTACGCGCAAATACCCTTGAGAAAGGTATTAATCCGTCTCTTCCTTCCAGTTATGGGTTAAATAGCAGGACAGATTGGGTTCTATAGCCTTGGTCGGCAACCAGTCTACCGCAGAAAGCAATGGCAACCTACTGCGGGATAATCTTCTGCCCAGTCAGTCATGTCTCTTTCGAGACATGATCGCCCAAGCGTGTATCACATATGGCACTTAACTGACTGACCCCTGGGAAAGATATTAATACATCTCTTCTCTCTAGTTATGGGTTAAATAATAGGACAGATTGGGTTCTATAGCCTTGGCTGGCAACCAATCTAACGCAGAAAGTAATAGCAACCTACTGCGGGATAATCTTCTACCCAGTCAGTCATGTCTCTTCCGAGACATGATCGCCCAAAGCGTGTATCACGTATGTCACTTAACTGACTGACTTTACCACACTTATAACATTTCGAATCTTTAAAAGGACAGTCGTCTCCGTGATATAACCTTCCACATGAATTTATTTTCTTTTTTATACATCTTTCTTTCGCTTTTTCTGAATTTCCTCGGCATTTTCTTTTGTTGACCTCATCTGCGGCCCGATGTACCTGTCAATTACCTCTGCTCTTCAAGGTAATATATTCCAATACATCCCCTTTTGTGAAGGGAATTTGCTCTCTTGAATTTGCTATAGTCGGCATATCCCAAGCCCACAGACAGGGCAAATGAAAGAACGAGAAAGTTGGAGGAAGAACTATCAGAAATATTATATAAACAACAGATATATTTCCGTCTTTTCTACAAGTATTTTCATAGCAACTGCTCTGATGAATGCTTTTTTTTTTATCCTGATGCCTTGTCCACGGGATTTTAAGCGTGCTACTAGATTGGCATTTAGGTCCCATAGTTAAAAAGTACCCACGATTTCTCATTCCAACAGTTTCTTTCTTCTCATTTCCCGCCAGTTGAACTCTCTTCCTGGTAGCTACAGTTTCCAAAAATGTAAATGCAAAGTCAATTGCTACTTTCTAGCTTCTTGAATATCATTCAGCTTTTATCCTTTTTACAAAGCCACCTGTACCCAGTCTTTTTTTCCCCACTACAAACCCCCCTCTGCACTCCAGTGGCGGTCTCGCCTTGCTTGGAGTTAAATGATTTAAAAAATAACTTCCCGAAGTTAATAAAAAAGTTATCAAGAAAGCAACGACTTATTCACCTTAAGCGAAGATAAATAATTTTCGAAAAAAATTTTCTTAAAAAAAAACAAAAACAGAGAAATGAGGATTTTTTTTTTACATTAATAGAAGAGAATTATTAAATTGTAACGAATAGAAAATTAAAAAAAAAAAGAAGACATTTTAAAAAAAGGTGAGAAAAACAAATCCCAAATGCAAAACGATTAGATTTCAATTCGCGTTTTGCCATCAACATCATGTCAGGCGTTAAGTGGTAATTACCAGTGGTGGGAACGTCACAGATGTTTGACGTTAATTACGACATTCGGGTAAGGTTCAGTGTAGCTTTAAAAAAAATGAAGATAAAATGTAAATAACTATCAGACTTTACAAGATTGTCTTGGATAAATTTTATCAGCAGAACACCGTGAAAGGTAGGACTCAAATTTCAATAATCTCAGTTTTGAATCTTATTTCTTTTTTTCTGTTAATGCTTTCGTTTTTCTTATAGAGATCTAACATATCCCAATACGGTGCCATTTTACGATTAGGTAGTATTTGTAGTGCAGTGGATATCGGCTCAGAACAGAAAAACAAAGAGACGAGTTCGAATTCAAAAAGATATTTGTTTCATTCACTTCAGTCAGTTAAGTGCCATACGTGAAACACGCTTGGGCGATCATGTCTCGGAAGAGACATGACTGACTGGACAGAAGATTTTCCCGCAATAGGTTGCCATTGCTTTCTGCGGTAGACTGGTTGCCAGCCAAGGCTATAGAACCCAATCTGTCTTGTTATTTAACCCATAACTGGAAGGATTAATACCTTTCCCTAGGTTATTTGCGCGTAAGTGAATGCAATGAATTCAACTGGAATTCGAACTCGGAACCCCGATTTCTCGTTCCGAGACGATATCCACTGCACACAACGCACATCCTCACTTACGTGCAAATAATCCTGGGAAAAGTATTAATCCGCTGTTTTTCCGTCCAGCTATGGATTAAGTAGCAGGATATACTCGGTTCCATAGCTACGGTGGGCAACCAGTCTACTGCAGAAAGTAATAGCAACCTAGTCTTCTACCCAATCACTCATGTCTCCTTCCAGACATGATCGCCTAAGCGTGTATCAAGTATGACTGAATAGCGTTTTAGAATTGTCATTGAACGAATGCATTTTTGTCGATGCGTAATCCGTTTTAGTAAAATGTGTTTCGTTACTTAGTTGCTAAATCGAGGCCTAAATCGACACAAATATGCTAGACGTTTCTTTACGTGCAATGTGCTTTTTTTTTTCTGGAAGAAATTAACATTTTATCATTTAATCATTATTTTAATGGATGCTCATATTTAAGTAGACGTTTCGTTTTAATTTAAGCAGTAAATCTGTAAATAAGTAGACGTTTCGTTTTAATTTGAATAAGTAAACGTTTCGTTTTAATTTAACGAAACTTCATTTCGTTTTAAACTTAAAAACTTAATTTCGTTTTAAACTCAAAAACTTAGTTTCGGTTTAAACTTAAAACTTAATTTCGTTTTCGAAACTTTCGTTTTAAAGTAGACGTTTCGTTTTAATTTAATTTTCGTTTTAATTTACTTTTTATTTCAGTAAATAAGTAGACGTTTTGTTTTAATTTAAGCAGGTCTACTGGCTTGAATATTAAAGAAATCATGCTAATAGACGATCATAAATATACGTTTTAAAAAAGAAAACACATCATCTACTCATATAGGGTATCCAATGAAAATGTCATGCTAGAAATAAAAA
Source organism: Ascarosepion bandense (assembly GCA_037127315.1). Lineage (NCBI taxonomy): Eukaryota > Metazoa > Mollusca > Cephalopoda > Sepiida > Sepiidae > Ascarosepion > Ascarosepion bandense. Next base: position 2,501,446 of record JBBBDQ010001767.1, read on the forward strand.
ACTGTCGGATAAATAAATATACAGTTTAATTAATAAGCAGAACGTCTATTCAAATATGGGTATCCAGTAAAAATAACGTTTAAGTGATAAAAAATATGTCAGATAAATAAATAAAATAACCATCAATTCTTTAGAAATTACCTCGTTTACATTTGGAAACAAAACTAAACAGATATAATTTTAAGTAACCTATGACGAGAAGGCTTTCTCTTAAAGTCACTGTTCAGACATTGATTGATCAGCAAAGCTTCTACGATGCTGAATTAGTTAAGGTATTCAGGATCTAATGAGGGTTTTCCTCTCCCCGGAAAGAGCATATTTTCCATTTAAAAGATTTTTCGAATATTCAGGTAAGTAAACGAAAATAAATAAATATCCTGTTTAATAAGTAAACGAACTTTTTACTCAAATATAGGTATCAAGTAAAAGTAACTTTTAAGTGATGAAAATATGGTGGCTAAATAAGAAAAGCAAACATATCTTCGGAAATTGCTGAGCAGATATGATAGTTTCAAGGAATTCATGACGCTTACATTTTGATAATAAAGATTATTTGGAGTTGGAAATTATAGATTCCAAGACGAATATTTCTGAACTTTACATTTTACCACATAAGACCATTTTGAGTTAAAAATGCGAGATACCATTTATGAATGATAGATTTTGCCACTTAAGACCATTTTGTGTTGAAAACGAGGGAAATCACTTGTAAATTATACATTTTGCCATATAAGACCATTTTGTGTTGAAAATGAGAGATATCACCTGTAAATTATACATTTTGTCAAATAAAACCATTTTGTGTTGAAAATGAGAGATATCACCTGTAAATTATACATTTTGTCAAATAAAACCATTTTGTGTTGAAAACGAGAGATACCATTTGTAAATTATACATTTTGCTACATAAGACCATTTTGTGTTGAAAATGAGAGATACGATTTGTAAATTATACATTTTGCTACATAAGACCATTTTGTGTTGAAAATGAGAGATACCATTTGTAAATTATACATTTTACTACATTTACAGCAGAAAAGAGCTAAACCAAGGATGAAAATTTGTTTACTTTACATTTTGCTACTTAAAACATTTTGAGTGATAAATGAGAAACATCAAGGATGAAAATTTATGAATTATTATATTTCGAGATATGCGGTCGTTTTGAGCAATAAATGAGAGAGAACAATGATGATCTTAGTTTTTTCAAGCATTTCATTCCAAGCAAGGCGGTACCGCCACTGATGTGCATAAGATAGTTAATGTTTTAGACAGGGGGAGAGTGAAGACAAAGACGAACCAGCTACAGGGGATGAAAGATAAAAGACAAGAAAAGGATGTGAACACAGGAGTGAAGACAGTTACGAAGGTAGAGAGAAAGGAAAAGAACAAGATACACGGGGTGATGTAGAAAGGGCTGGAGTTAAGTAGATAAAGGATGGGAATTGACTTTGCATTTAAATTCTTGGAGGTTATAACCGTCAGGAAAGCAAGTATATGGAAGGGAAATTCACAGGTGGTAGGCGCGAGAAAAGTAAAATTGTCGGTTGATCTAAATGTAAAAGGGTGGAATCTTGTTGCCAGTCTGGTTACCCGAAAGGGCACCAGCCATTTGTGTACCTTACATTTTGCACTTTCGAGTAGGAAATGAAATGTATTCTAGACAAAAATCCGTGCATTTTGCTACATTATTTAGCAAAAAAGTGAGATACCATTGTCAAACATTTCTGGAATTTATATTTATTTTTACTTAAGACAATTTTGTAAAGTGAAACGGAGGATCCCAAGTGTGGCAATTTGTGAACTTTATATTTCGCCTCGTAAGAGCATTTTAAGCGGGAAAAAAGATATACCAAACCTGAAAATTAATGAACCTTTTATATTGCTACAATAGATCATTTTCAGTAGGAAATGAGAGATACCAAGAAGGAAAATTTGTGAATTTTACATTTTTACAACATACGATAGTTTTGAATGAAAAATGTTAGACACCTAGCCCGAAAATTTGTGTAACATACAGTACTGTGCAAAAGTATTAGGACAGTCGTGTGCAAAAGTATTAGGACAGAGGTGATTTTCCTAAAAGCCTCACTGAAATTCAAATACAGGGTGAAAAGCCAAGTATATTGCTAATAGAAATTGATTATTTAAACTAGATATAAAAGAAATGTATTAAAAAGAAGTTATATTTTCTTTTTCCAATTTTCTATTTAATAAGTTTATTTGAAACTACTCATTATTTTATTATCCTTGGATATGACTGACTATTTTCTTATTTGGAAACAAATACAAGCTGCTTGGCAGCAGATACCTTTAGATATATTGCAGAAGCTTGTGATGTCAATGACTGAGAGAATGAAGGCTGTGATCAAAGCAAAAGGCTATTATAATAAATATTAAATTTATTTTGAAACAAGTATTTTTTTCTTGATAAATCATTTGTTGAGTAAATCAAATAAAATTACGTTGATAAAATTGTTTATTTTCTGTCATATTCCTCATAAAAGATAAAATAGTTCTTGTGCTAATATTTTTGCGCAGTACTATATATATATATATATATATATGTTTGTGTGCGTGTATGTGTACTAGGTGTATTGGTAAATTGTTGCAATTATTTTATTATTTAAAAGCAAAAGCTATTATATTAAATATTAAATTTATTTGTAACCAGTAGTTGTGCGTTGTGGTACATTGGATATCGGCTTGGAACGAGAAATCGGTGGGGAGCAGAGTTCGAATTCCAGCTGAATTCGTTGCATTTACTTACGCGCAAATACCCTTGGGAAAGGTATTAATCCGTCTATTCCTTCCAGTTATGGGTTAAATAACAGGACAGATTTGGTTCTGTGGCCTTGGTCAGCAACCAGTCTGCCGCAAAAGCAATGGTAACCTACTGCGAGATAATCTTCTGCCCAGTCAGTTATGTCTCTTTCGAGACATGATCGCCCAAGTGTGTTTCACGTATGGCACTTAACTGACTGACTTTTTCCTTGTTAAACCATTTGTTGCGTAAATCAAATCAAATTACTTTATTTAAATTGATTATTTTTTTTCTTAATATGCCTCAAAAAAGATAAAATATTTCCTGTCCTAATACTTTTACATATTTATATATATATATATATATATATATATATGGTCTTGATTGGCGAAATATACAGTACCGTGCAAAAATATTAGTATATATATATATATATATATATATATATATATATATAATACCTATATACATATAATACCTATATATATATATATATATATATATACTAGGTATATATATATATATACTATAGGTATATATATATATATATCTATATATACTATAGGTATATATATATATAGGTATATATATATATATATATATACTAGGTATATACATATATATACATATATACTATAGGTATATATATATATATATATACTATAATATATATATATATATATATATATATATATACTAGGTATATATATATACTAGGTATATATATGTACTATAGGTATATATGTATATATACTATAGGTATATATATATATATATATATATATATATATATATATACTAATACATTTGCACGGTACTGTATATTTCGCCAATCAAGACCATTTCAATTGGGCCGTCAGATATACGAAGTACTAAAATTTATGAGCCTTACATTTTGACACTTAAGACTATTTTGCGGAGGAAATGAAAGATACTATGTACGAAAATCTGTGAACCCTACATTTTGCTACTTAAGACTATTTTGAATGGAAATGAGATTCAGCAAGTATGATTTCTGGGTATGATGGTAAACTGCATCCGGCAGTAAGGCCTCTGATTGGGAGGTTGTGAGGAGCATTGAACCACCTCTTAATTGCTATTGTTCCCAGGTCCACTCTGACCTGGCGTGGTAGCACCTGTTAGGGTCCCAGCTATGGACAAATAGTTGACCCCCAAACTGGGGTCAAAACATTATGAAAGCATAAAATAAACTATATATATATATATATATACAGAGAGAGAGAGAGAGAGAGAGAGAGAAAGAGAGAGAGAGACTTTTATAGAAAAATATATATTTTTGAAGGAAAATAATATTATCAACAATACATTTTTGGAGATGTTGTAGAGGAACATCCTATCCTACCCCGTAATGGATATAGTCTAGTCTATAAAAGACTGTGACTAGGGGCATGCGTCAGCATACGTCACTAGACGGACGCATACGTCATAGGCGGAGACATTTTCTACTTAATCGTTATTCCGGTTACTATTCGTTGATTGTTCTTGTACGTCTATTGGTTTATTGTATTGTTGTATAGCAAATCTCTTCTAATCTATCTTCATTGTTATGTATTATTCTTACACTATTCTTTTCCCTTTTATTCCTTCCCGGACTATATCAGAAGAAAAAATTGTTACCATAACACATTTTTGAAGGAAAAAAAATTATTCTCAGCAAAACATTTTTGAATACAAATTTTGAAGACATTTTCAGTTTTCTAAAATAGAAAAGAAATAAAACCAAAAAAATTCATTAAATTCTGTCTAAATCAACCTTCTCACTATAACCGAACATTTTAAAAACATACCTTAAAACCTCACCTTTTGGCATTATAAACAATATTACGGCATATCAACACCCACAGAGGTGTTGATATGCCGTTAAACAAAACTCAAAAAACCCAGCAAGTACGGAAATTCTTGAGTTTTACTTTTGGCCACAGATGACCATTTTGAGTTGCAAATGTGAAATACCAAGAACGAAAACCTGTGAACGCTACATTTTGCCACTTAAGTCTATTTTGAGTGGGCAATCAGGGATATCAAATGCTAAATGTCCTTACATTTTGACAGCGAATACGATTTTGAATGGGAAATGAGCGATACCATTTACGAAAATTTGGGAACCTTTCTTTTTTCTACTTAAGACCATTTTGAGTGGTAAATGAGAAATTTCAAGGACGAAAATTTAAATATACGGCTAGTGTTTTTACAGGTAACTGAATGTGTGACACTAATATACGAAGATGCTTTGAGCTGGAGAAAGATGCCTTTCTTAATAACTGATTATTAAGAAACAGAAAAATATCGTTATAAATACAAAACGTATACTGAAATGTGACGTAATATCAGTCCTTCTATATGGCAGTAAATGCTAGACAATTTTCTCACAGATAAAGAAGAGACTTGGATCTAGGCGAAATGTTGTTCAGCATGATGATGTTCAGAATACCACCGACCGAACATTTGATCAAATTAAAGTTTTAGAAACAAAAAGGACATTTATAATTAACGTTAGATTAATTTTCCAAAGCACAGAATGCGGAAAGATGGCTTGGAAAATCTGATACTCACAGGGCATTTTGAAGCCAAGAGGAAAATACGCGTAACCAACCTAGCAAGCTTTAGTAAATGGTTGACGAAACAAGGTTTCTTCTTCTTCTTCTTCTTCTTCTTCTTGCTATGTCCCTTCAGAACGTAGGCGATCATAGCCTTCCACATCTCCTAATCCCTCTTAACACGCTTCCTCTTGTACCCCTCCCAAACCCCACTCTGCCATCAAATTTGTTTAAGCCCATCAAGTATGTTACGCGTTGCTTTCCCCTGTCCATCTTTCTTTCTATCTAACCTGTGAGCATCAGATTCTCCAAGCCCTCTTTCCTCATTAAATGTCCCAGGAACTTCAGCTGTCTTTTCCAGACGTAAAATATTAGTTTCCTTTTCGTTTCCATCCTCTCCAAAACGTCATCGCTGCTCATGGTACTTGGGTTGCTTTAAGTCTCTCCTCTATCTTTGCGGAGATTGTCCAGCATTCACTGCCATATTGAAGAAGAAGGAGAAATAAAAAATAAATTTTATTAAGTGCTACAATGGACTGGAAATTGTAGATAATCACGATCGCTAACGGTACACAGAAAAAGAAAAAAGACTGAATATTCGAGAATAAACGATTTTTTCCTCAAATATTCTGTCTTTTTATATGTTCATTTCTATCTAGGATCAGAGAGTAGTACCTGCGCAATACATAGTTCTTATATCTCTTCGTATCTTTATTTGGTGCTATTGAAAACA
>JBBBDQ010001767.1:2512500-2682500 GCA_037127315.1 Ascarosepion bandense
AAGTTGGGCCGCTTCAAGTTTGGTCATGAATACCAAACATGGGACGTTGAGAAGTGGAAGAAAGTCTTGTTTTCTGATGAGAAAAAATTCAATCTCGATGATCCTGATGGCTTCCAACGATATTGGTATAACAAAAACATGCCTCCTGAAAATTTCTCCGCACGTCATACTTACAGAGGGACGATGGATCTCCAGGTGATGCAGGGTCGTCAGAGAGCGGCTGGTTGTGTTAACATTATACAAAAAGCATATTTGATGACGGAGGGCCATCGTTTGTGTGGGGATGGATGGTTATTCCGACAAGATAATGCTGCAATCCATGTTGCAAGACGGACCTTGACCTTTCTAAAAGAAAATAGGTCGATCTCTTGGGACATCCTGCATGCTCACCGGACTTGAACCCAATTGAAAATGTTTGGGGATGGATGATAAAAGAAGTTTATCGAAATGGCAAACAATATTCAACAAAAAATGAACTTTGTGAAGCCACCTTCAGAAACTGGAGCAACATCCCCCGCACCTTAATGGAAACGCTTATTTCTAGCATGCCCGACAGAATTTTTGAAGTCATCAAAAGCAGTGGAGTTATTAAATTTGGTTGTTGAATATTTTCATACACTTTTTGTACAATTTCGTAGAATTTTTGTCTCTGGTCTTATAATTTTGATCATGTGTAAATCGCCTCATTTTATAAAAATGTAAATTTCTAAATAAAATGTTTAGAATGTAGCTTTTTGTTTCCATAACCTTTTAGATTGTAGTATTGGTAACCTCAAGTGGAAGGAGTTTAAAATCTATCTGTAAAAAAAAATTTCTTTTTAAAGATTTTTAAGTGGACTTAAATTTTTGATCGGGAGTGTATTATATCTTTTCGTATTAATGACAGTTTTTTGATATATATATAAAGAGAGAGAGAGAGAGTACTGTATTTTATCTTTCATGAGGCATATTGACAGAAAATAAACAATTTAATTAAAAAAATTTTATTTGATTTACTCAGTAAATGCTTTAACAATAAAAATACTTGTTACAAAATAAATTTAATATTTAGTATAATAGCCTTTTGCTTTGATCACAGCCTTCATTCTCTCAGTCATTGACATTACAAGCTCTTCAATGTATAAAATGGTATATCCTGCCAAGCAGTTTGTATTTGTTCCCAAATAAGAAAAAAGCCAGTCATATCCAAGGATAATAGCATAATGATTAGTTTCAAAATAACTTTTTTAATAGAAAATAGCAAAAATTAATAGAAAATAGCAAAAATTAAATATAACTTCTTTTTAATACATTTCTTTTACACCTAATTTTAAATAATCAATATTTATTAGCAATTTACTTGGCTTTTCACCCTGTATTTGAATTTCAGTGAGGCTTTTAGGAAAATCACCCCTGTCCTAATATATTTACACCCCTGTCCTAATATATTTACACACGACTGGTAGTGTGCAAATGTGTTAGGATAGGGGTGATTTTAAACTTTATTTTGATGCCTCATAAAAGATAAAATAATTCTTGTCCAAATATTTTTGCACAGTATTATATATAAACAAATTTCCATTACCACAATTTTCTCGCTGAAATAGCTATTCAACGGAATGTAAATTTCGAAATTTATTGATATAATATCCTTTTATGGTTCTGTAAATAAATAATACTATTTACATCAAGCCCTCCACCTAGATAAATTAATATTACTAGGATTTGGTTTTGGGGGTTTTAACCTTTATACATTTTCTTTTTGTGTATTTAAGCAGCAAATTTTCTTTTTGATTAAATAATTTGCAAACATTGAGTCTTCTTACTTTTAATAAAATCCGTTCATACTCACGTATAATCACTCGCGTATTATAATTGCATATTGACTTCTTTCAATATGCGAAAGTTTATCCGTGATTATGAACGGATTTTATTAAAAATAAGCAGACACAACGTTTGCAATATATATATATATATATATATATATATATATATATATATATATATATATATATTACGGAAATTAACGAAATTTAACGAAACTTGGTTATAAGCAACCGACAATTTGTAATGAATTATTTTGAACATTATTTTTACCGATACTCGTATTTAAGTAGATATTCTGTTTTTTAATTAAACAGTATTTTATATTTATATCTACCGGCCTGATTATTTCACGATAAATTTTTATGACGAAAATGTGTGCTACCCAGCAGGATTCGGTACCAGATCAAATGGTATGCTTCCCCTATGTAATAGGGGTCGCAGGTTCGAATCCTGCTGGGTAGCACACATTTTCGTCATAAAAATTTATCAGCGGAAACCTGCAAATATTACATATATATATATATATATATATATATATATATATATAGGTGTGCGTTGCTCTGCGTTTTGTGCGTAGTTATATCTGTTCATTATGTTGTTTTTGTACATTATATTATTTTTCTTTTATGATTTATTTTGTGATTGGCGTAGGTGTTTTTAAATTCTTGTGACATTTCCGGTACGATCTTTATTTCGCTGCTAAGCTGTAAACTTCTCAATCCTTCACCTAATCTCAAGATCTCTTGTCTGTGCTCGCTTATATATTTTTAATATTCTGATTTAAATTACTTGGTTTTGTCTGGTCTGGCAAGACAGTTATGTTTTACACGATTGCTGAAATAAATTCAGATTTATGCCATTTAAATTATGTGTTCTTTCATAGCTGAACACTTCAATCAACCAGGACACACATTAGAAAACTGCAAATGTTTACTGATAGATTCCGGTTTCAGTTCCACATACTCACGCAGAAAGAAAGAAAAATACTGGATTTTAAAATTAAATACATATAGGCTAGGGTTAAATAGGGACATAGGTATTTTGAATCTTTATAAATATTTCAATAGTTAAACATTTTTTAGATACACTTAAAAAAATTTTTTTTAAACATTTAAAAGTATTATTATAGTTAGGTTTACGTTTACAAATATCCAAAAACTCTACCGCTTTCTACGTCATGTGATGTAAACATCTCTCGACGAACGCTCTCGCGACGAACGCTTCTAGTTTAAATTTTAAAATCATTTGTTTCAGATGAAAGACCGAGGCCGGTCTGAAATATCAAATATATATATATATATATATATATATATATATATATATATATAATTATAGAAATAAATAAGTACTGTCAAAAAAACATTTTTAAACTTACAACTTTATAGTAGTTTTACCTGTACTTATTAAGACAGTATACTTGGATCATCATTATGCTATATATATATATATATATATATATATATATATATATATATATTACGCTCTCACACCCTGAAAAAATAGTAGACTTTGATAAACAGTAGCTACTCTGGCATGTACGCATCGCTCATTCAGTGAAATGAATTAGAGCGCGCTAGCTATTGGGCGCGTATAATGATATGCGCTAAAAAGTCTGCCTACTTCCACCGAACGCCCATAGCCCAGGGGTAGAGTTGCCGACTGACGCCATTTCGGTCGGGTTTCAATCCTGGGTAAAAAAATGCAATCGGAGTCTGACCGTACTGATGAGCTGTGAAACAGATCTGTCTGCGGATGACTATATATATATATATATTCTGATTTAAATTATTTGTTTCGTCTAGTCTGGCAAGACAGTTATGTTTTACACGATTGCTGAAATAAATTCAGATTTATACCAATTAAATTATGTTTTCTTTTCTGTGTGTGTATATATATATATATATATATATATATATATATATATATATATATATATGGCGTTAAAAGCAAGAAATCTTTTACTATAGGCCATGATAAATTTTAAAACAAAAGAACCAGTCGACCGGTTTCGTTCCCTCTCGTTAGAACTATAAACGGGGAAACAAAATCGTTTGAAAGAGTGAGACGCTTTTTGTTACCCTCTAAAAGACTAACGTCTTTCATCCCCTCTGGACGTTGGCGATCATTGAAAAAGACGTCCAATCCATATTGGACTGGGGTAAGAAATGGTTAGTAAATTTTAATGCTTCTAAAACGAAGCTACTCTCAATTAACCATCATCGACAATCTCACCTACCTCCCATTAGCATGGACCAGGCTTGCCTCCCAGAGAGTAAAACACTGCGCCTCCTTGGTCTCACACTTTCAGCGGACCTCAAATGGAATCACTATATCGAATCCATTGCTAAATCCGCTGCTATGAAAGTCGGTTCTCTGTGTAGGGCCCGGAAGTTTTTTCCGTCTGAATCTATCCTGCACATTTATAAATCTACCATCGGCCCGTGCATTGAATACTGCTGCCATATCTGGTCGGGTGCCCCTGCTGTTCTCCTCGGGCTTCTCGATAAGGTTCAGAGGAGGGTCTGTAATGTGATAGATACCGACTTGGCAGACCGCCTGCAGTCTCTCTCCCACCGGCGCGACGTGGCTTCCCTGTGTCTCTTCTATAAATACTTTCACGGTTTCTGCTCCGATGAACTTAGATCACTAGTGCCCCCTAAATACGAATTTAAACGAGATACTAGATTAGCAACTAGATCCCACCCTTTTACAGTGAAACCGATAAAATGCAGCCGTAACTTCTACTCCAACAGTTTCTTTCCTCGCACTTCCCGACTGTGGAATTCTCTTCCAAACGATTGCTTCCCCGACGGCTACAATCTCCAGGAGTTTAAATGTAAGGTCAATAGACACCTCCTAACCTGCTCCCATTCTATCAAACACTCTTCCCATCTGCCCAACCCTCATCCTCGGTATCCTTACTCATCTGTCACCTTCCTCCTGACATTCCCTATGTCTAACCACTCCTTCTCTTTACCTTCCCCTATGTAGCCCCATGCGCAATAGTGGCAGTGGAATGCCTTGCTTGGGGTGAGATGATTAAAAAAAAAGATCATTGCTCTTCACGACTTCCTGTCTCTTGTATCTCTTAATAAATTTTGTCCTTCTGTCATTCTAAATCCTGCTCCGCCATTCGTTCACTCAAGCTCTTCAGGCAGTTTGTTTCTTTACTCTCCTCTGGCTTTCTTATCTTCAATACGTCTCGTGAGTATCAAATTTTCCAAGCCTTCCCTACTCATTATATTCTCTAGAAACCTCAACTGCTTCTTTATGATGCGAATTCTAACTTTTCTTGTTGTTTCAATTCTCTCCAAAACTTCATCGTTGCTCACATGTTCGGTCCATGATATTCTCAGCATCCTTCTGTAGATCTTCATTTATGCTGCTTCAGGTTTCCTCATTATCTTTAAGGAGATCGTTCAGCACTCAGTACCATGCAAAAACATGGCCCAGTATATATAGACGTTGGTTAATTCTTGTAACTTAACCCAAAGTTTTGTGAGTTCAATACCAGACTACAGCAGTGGTGAACAAGTAACTTACAAGGTTAGAGGGAGATAACTCATGACTTCTAGAAGAAGCTCTAGGCAAGGAATGGAGTTCATATCCCCAAGTGATTTTATTAAAGGGTTCGATTCGACATTCCTAGCACCTGAAGAAGACCGGAGCGTACAACAACCGAAATGTCGTACAAATGACAACAAAGACGAGGACAATAGTCCGAATAATGTAAATACTACCTCATCTCAGAAATATAGATAAATACTAAAGAAACACAGACATCACATAGCAATTTAGTCCTATTTTCGTTGTTTCTATCGAATTTTTTTTTTTTATCAGAACTCTGCTTAAGTTTTGGCGTGCACGTTTGACTGACTAAATACTTCTTCGTTTACTTGCTGCTCCGACAGCTACAATCTCCAAGAATTTAAATGTAAAGTCAATAGTCATCTCCTATCTCACTAACCTGCATCCTCTCTCTCATGTTCCTTTCTCCGTCCACTCCACTCTCATCAGTATTCTCATCCTTCTCTTAACCACTTCCTGACACCCCCTATGACCTGTCACTCTTTCTCATAACCTTTCCTCTGCTTTGCTTGGGGCGATATGATTATAAAAAAAAACATTGTCCCCATTCGGTCAGTTAAGTGCCATATGTGATGCACGCTTGGGCGATCATGTCTCGAAAGAGACATGACTGACTGGGCTGAAGATTATCCTGCAGTAGGTTGCCATTGATTTCTGCGATAGACTGGTTGCCTGCCAGGGCTATAGAACCCAATTTGTCCTATTATTTAACCCATAACTGGAGGGAAGAAACGGATTATTACCTTTCCCAAGGGTATTTGTGCATAAGTGAATGCAAGGAATTCAACTGGAATTCGAACTCGGCACCGCGATTTGTCGTTCCGAGCCGATATCCGCTGCACCACAACGCATATCCCATTACTTGGTTAAAAAAAAATCCAGGTGCTTCCGTAATTCCGAAAGGTAATCTGTTAAACTTGTATGAACCCCTTGTGGGGTTTGGTTGTTAACAGATTCGAACATTTTTATCAAAACTGGATTTGCATTAATACGTCTGACAAGTCCAACTTTGAAAAGTGCATTACACCATTTACGGAATTTACTTCTGGGCTTAGCGGTGGATAATTGAAAGATTGGGAGCAACCATTTAGACTCGTGGAGAAAGCGGTGCATACACGGATTCTGTTATTTTTCCTTTTCACATAATTATTTTTCATTTTGTATCAAAATGTGAGAGAAACAAAATTGACGTTGAAATCACTCTTTTAAAAATACTAGCAGTATAACCCGGCGTTGCTCGGGTGTAATGAAAGCTTTCAAAATAATCCATGGTCCTGGGAGCTCAGACTCTTTGGACGTTGGCACGAAAGACTAAAAAGCAATAATTGTTTCCAGTTAAAGCGAAACCGTAGACTGAAAGAAAAATCAATGGATGTAAGTCAAATTTTGATTTCCTGGTATCGATATCAAATAAATTTTTTTCGTCGTAAACTGAATTTTGAAGGCTAAATAAGTCCTCTGAGTAAATGGTATCCTGGCTGAGACTAAGAACTACAATTATACCTACTTAGAGCCAAACCCGAAGCAAAAACTAAAATAAAAGGGCTGAAAAAATTACAGACATACAGGCAGATAAACAGACACACACACAAACATGTTGTCTTTTATATATATTATCGATTTTCTGCACTATTGTAAGAACTGCAACATTGAGACTTCTGAATATCGTTTCTTATGTCTTTGTCTATGAATGTATCAAATTTGATTAAAATCGGACCACTCCTTCTATAACCCGATTTTTTCGATTATCAATTTTCGATATTTATCGAGGGTCTCTCGACACAAAACCTAGCTAAGAACACTCACAGACGCTTATAGTACAACTGTGTAAATGTTGAAGAAAATCAGTTCAGCCATTTCGGAGTCTATAGGTAACGAATACACACACACACACACACACACAAAGGTCCATTTATAAATAAGTTTAGATTTAGATAGATAGATAGATAGATAGATAGATAGATAGATAGATAGATAGATAGATAGATAGATATGAAGAGACTGAGATAGATAGATAGATAGATAGATAGATAGATAGATAGATAGATAGATAGATTTGAACAGTATTGTATGAGATAGATTCTAATACCTTTTGGGGGATTTAGCCGTTCAATTTCACTTGGAGTCTTTTTTTAGTAAATTATGTAAAGGTGCTCACAAAAAATGCATGTTCGGAATCAAAGAATGTTATAATAATTTGCGAAACTTAGAAATTCTTGTAAAGAGGACATATTTGTTGGGGAGGGCATATTTTTAATCGAATTTACTCTGGTTGGGTTTGGTTTCTTACAATTTTCGGTGATGATTTGGACCAAATATTTAAATTTCGTCATGAAAAATTCGCATTTCTCATCACTCAATTTAAACCCGTGTTTATTTTTCGGAATATCTCATTTGCGTGCTGAAAATACTGTCAAGATTTTTACCTTTTTATTAAAATGTCATCTAAGCGGGTGATCGTGAAGTTTTGCGTCCATTACTTGATAAGAAATTCTAGGTGCTACCTTAATTAATGAAAGGTATGAGATGTCAGTCCTTCAATATAGCAGAGAATGCTAGAAAATATCATCAAAGATGAAGGAAAAACATGAAGCAACTGAAATGTGGTTCTACAAAAGGATGCTTCGAATATCATGGATCGAGCATGTGAGCAATGATGAGGTTTTGAAAATGATGGAAACGAAAAGCAAATTAATATTGAGCATCAGGAAGAGACAGCTGAAGTTCCTGGGACATGCAATGAGGAAATAGGGCTTGGAGAACCTGATACTAACAGGCCAGATAGAGGGGAAAAGAGACAGGGGAAAGCAATGGATAACGTATTTGAAGGACCTAATCAGGTGGATGATGGAACGAGGATTGCACGGTGTAACAGGAGAAGGCGTGCTAAGAGCCACCAGGGATAGGGAGACGTGGAAAGCCATGATCGCCTCCACCCTTGAAGGACAGGGCACATAGAAGAGAAAGAAGAATCTGTTAAACATGTATTAATCCCTTGTGGGTATTGATTGTTAACAGTTTCAAACATTCTTCGTCGAACTGGATTTGCAAATATCCGCCTGACAAATATAACTATAAAGAGTATTTTCCACCATTTAATTTTGCTTATTTTTTTCTAAGCTTAGTAGGGGTGATTGTAACTTGTACTTATGGCGGCATTCACCCTGGGCGAGTTGAGTTGGCTTCTCCCATAGAGGTTTCATGAGAAATTTGCCCCCCCCACCCGACAAGCGGTCCCCATCCACATGTGATATGAAGATTTTGTAACAGTAGATTTTGTTTCCAGTTCTTACTACGATAGACTGGTTGCAAACCAAGGCTATAGAACCGAGTTTGTCCTACTATTTACCCATCAGTCAGTTTAGTGCCATACGTGATACACGCTTGGGCGATCATGTCTCGAAAGAGACATGACTGACTGGACAGAAGATTTTCTATCCTGCTCTTTAAACTATAGCTGAAGGGAGAAGAGACGGATTGTATTTAAAAATAGTAATTAGTGGGGGATCAGTTTATTCCTTAAAAACAATAAAAAACTGATCCCCCACTTTTTGTCCAATAGACGCTTTACTTATGTTTCCAACTATTATCTTCATTCAGTCAGTTAAATGCCATACGTGATACACGCTTGGGCGATCATGTCTCGAAAGATACATGGCTGACTGGGCAGAAGCTTATCCAGCAGTAGGTCGCCATCACTGTCATAACTGACTGACTGATTAAATTTGCGTTGTGGTGCAGTGGATATCAGCTCTGAACGAGAAATCGGGGAGCCGAGTTCGAATTCTAGTTGAATTCCTTGCATTCACTTAAGCGCAAATATCTCTTGGGAAAGGTATTAATCCGTCTCTTCCCTCCAGTTATAGGTTAAATAACAGAACAGACTGGGATCTATAGCCTTGGCTGGCAACTAATCTACCGCAGAAAGCAATGGCAACCATTGCTATTAGATACGCAGAATTAATAAAGCCTGGTTTTTCAACAGGTTCTGCTGACAGAACCTTCTTTTATGATTAATACGTTGATGAAAATATAATCTGTTAAGCCGTTAAATTGCTTTTTCGCCAGTTCCATTCTTGGTCGTGGACACTAAACGATAGGAATAACGATGATGATTCAAGGTTATTTACAACGCTTCCTCACGCATCATCCGGTTTTTCGGTGACCGGCCAGTGAGTTGGTAATTGTATTATTTTTTTCCGTATCGAAACACTTGTCTTAATAAATCCTGTGCGTCATTCTACGTTCTGATTTTCTAATTTCGACTCTTCATTTTTAATTTGGATTCGTTCACTGCTTAATCATATATTTTGACATATCTGTCTCTTTGCATCGATTGATTTGACTCAGTTTTTTTTTATCAATGTCACATCATATCATTGACTATTATCTTAACAACCAAACTCAATCTATCTATCTATCTATCTATCTATCTATCTATCTATCTATCTATCTCAGCTTCTGTTCATTATCTGTCTATCTATCTATCTATCGCAGCTTCTGTTCATTATCTATATATCTATCTATCTCAGCTTCTGTTCATTATCTATCTATCTATCTATCTCAGTCTCTGTTTATATCTATCTATCTATCTATCTATCTATCTACATCCTTGTTCATATATATCTATCTGTCGTCATCCCTGTTCATATCTATCTATCTATCTATCTATCTATCTATCTATCTATCTATCTATCTATCTATCTCAGTCTCTGTTTATATATATCTATCTATCTATCTATCTATCTATCTATCTATCTATCTATCTATCGTCATCCCTGTTCATATCTATCTATCTATCTATCTATCTATCTATCTATCTATCTATCTCAGTCTCTATCTATCTATCTATCTATCTATCTATCTATCTATCTATCTATCTATCTATCTATCTATCTAGCCGTTGCTTGTATGACATATTGCTTTAGATATTCTACTTGATCCCATCTTCGGTATCTATATATCCATCAATATATCTCAGTTTGTCATCTATCATTTCGTTACCTCTCGATCTATCTCAGTTCATCTGTATATCTATCTGTCTATATATCTATGTAGCTAGCTACCTATCTCTCTCTCTCTATATATATATATATAATAGATTGCAATTTCAATTCATTTACATGTATATATCAATCTGTTGCTATTTCAATTCGTTTAAATCTATCTAACTATCTAGCTAGAGATAGATAGATAGATAGATAGATAGATAGATAGATAGATAGATATAAACAGAGACTGACATAGATAGATAGATTTTTTAAGCGCCGATTAAATGTGGCACAAGGTCGCACGTATGGGGTACCTAGTGGGGATCGAACTCACTACTCATTTGTAATATGTTTTAGCAAACATTCTTGCTAACCATTACACCAAGCCGAGGTGCCTATAGATAGATAGATAGATAGATAGATAGATAGATAGATAGATATGAACAAAAGCTTAGATAGATAGATAGATAGATAGATAGATAGATAGATATGAACAAAAGCTGTGATAGATAGATAGATAGATAGATAGATAGATAGATAGATAGATAGATATGAACAAAAGCTGTGATAGATAGATAGATAGATAGATAGATAGATAGATAGATATGAACACACTAAGAAAAATAGTGAACATAGATACAAAATACTGAGTTAAATAACGAACTGAGACAGATTTATATCTGTCTTTTGATATCAATCTCTCTCAGTACGCTATCTCTGTCTCTCTGTCTCTCTGTCTCTCACTCTCTCTCTCTCTTTCTCTCTCTCTCTCTCTCTTTCTATATATATATATATATTTATATATTAGTTTATTATCTATTTATCTGTTTATCTTAGTCTGTTCATATATTTTTATCAAACAATCTCATTCTTTTTAAATGTAAGTCTTTTCATATATATCTGTTTGAATCAATTCATATCTATCTATCTATCTATCTATCTATCTATCGAAATCTTTTCATTTTCTATCTATCTATCTATCTATCTATCTATCGAAATCTTTCATTTTCTATCTATCTATCTATCTATCTATCTATCTATCTATCTATCTATCTATCTATTGCTTGTATGACATGTAATTGCTTTCAATTTTCTATTTGGTCCCATGAATGGGCATTTGTATCGGCATTCTCTCTTTCTAAAATATAATTCGTTTTTATTAAAACCCTGACGTTCGAAAACATTTCCCTGGCAAAAATTACATTTTGCCTCCCGAACTTAATTGCAACCTTGTCAGGTATCTCGCAATTTTCGTGTATACCGCTTACTCGCATCAATTTGCCTATCCGCGGGCCAGGGCGAAATAAAATAATCGATCAATATATTCTTCGAACTATAATTTTACATTTCTGACAACCTCTGTGGCTATCGTACACAGACCTTTTATATCTTTCACTCTGTTCATTTGAATTCGTTTCTATGCGTATTTCCTTGTATTTATCTGTATTGCAAGGTGTCTGCAGTGAGAATGGAGACCTTTGCCATCTTTATTCTTTGATAAGAGATTGCTAACCTATGTGCCACGGCAAGGCGTATTGCTTATTAGATTTACTTTAGAGCTGCAGAATACCTGAACGAAGAACAAAGCCATAAACATGGAGAGCAGCGTATGTTGAGTTTTTATCTTTTCATAAAATCGACATTGCACTCGGCTTGAAAGCCGTGATTTAATGAGATAAACATCCCCCTTAAAACTTGGATTCATATTTTTTTCATCAATTCTTGAGCATTTATTTAAAATCACGTTTCCCGACTGTGGAATTCTCTTCCAAACGATTGCTTCCCCGACGGCTACAATCTCCAGGAGTTTAAATGTAAGGTCAATAGACACCTCCTAACACACTAACCTGCTCCCATTCTATCAAGCACTCTTCCCATCTGCCATCTACTCATGTGTCACCTTCCTCATGACATTCCCTATGTCTAACCACTCCTTCTCTTTACCTTCTCCTATGTAGCTCCATGCGCAATAGTGGCAGTGGAATGCCTTGCTTGGGGTGAGATGATTAAAAAAAAAAAAGTTACAGAAATGCATAATTTCCGCAGGTTTTGCTTTACAAACGGACTTACTATTTCAAAAATCAATCTAAATATATTTGATATTTTATGTATTAGATACACTGAAAATATATATTAGAAAATGTATTCAAACCAGATTTTTAATCATAAATTCAGTCAGTTAAGTGCCATCCCGCTCTTTAAACTATAGCTGAAGGGAGAAGAGACGGATTGTATTAATAAGTAGTAATAAGTGGGGGATCAGTTTATTTCTTAATAACAATAGAAAAATGATCTCCCACTTTTCGCCCAGTAGAAGCTTTACTTATGCTTCCAAATATTATCTTCATTCAGTCAGTTAAGTGCCATCCGTGATACACGCTTTGGGCGATCATGTCTCGAAAGAAACATGACTGACTGGGCAGAAGATTTTCTATCCTGCTCTTTAAACTATAGCTGAAGGGAGAAGAGACGGATTGTATTAATAAGTAGCAATTAGTGGGGGATCAGTTTTCTATTGTTATTAAATAATAAACTGATCCCCCACGTTTTGTCCAGTAAACGCTTTACTTATGTTTCCAACTATTATCTTCATTCAGTCAATTAAGTGCCATACGTGATACACGCTTTGGGCGATCATGTCTCGAAAGAGACATGACTGACTGTGCACAAGATTTTCTATCCTGCCCTTTAAGCTATAGCTGAAGGAATAAGAGACGAGTTGTATTAATAATGAGTACTTAGTGGGGGATCATTTTATTACTTCATAACAATAGAAAAGTGATCCCCCACTTTTTGTCTAGTAGACGCTTTACTCATGTTTCAAACTATTATCTTCATTCAGTCAATTAAGTGCCATACGTGATACACGCTTGGGCGAACATGTCTCTTTCGAGACATGATTGACTGGGCATAAGATTATCCCGCAGTAGGTTGCTACTGCTTTCTGCGGTAGACTGGTTGTTAGCCAAGGCTATAGAACCCAGTCTGTTCTGCTATTTAACCCATAATTGGAGGAAGAAATGGATTAATAACTTTCTCAAGGGTATTTGCACGTAATTGAATGCAATGGATTCCGCTGGAATTCGAACTCGGCTTCCCGATTTTTCGTTCCGAGCCGATATCCACTGCACCACAACGCACAAAAAATAAATTACCACAAGCAAAATATGTAGTTTTACTGAATTCGATAAGTAAAAACGGTGTAAAAAATTGTAAAAGATTACAAAAATAGATATCATTTGTCAGAACATAATTAATAAAAAAAAAACTAACAGATCAAAATGTATATAACACCATAATATTGCTGGGCACGAATTATAAGGCAAAATAATTTGAATTTGTATTTTTTATTGAAAAGCACACATAAACTATTGCACTGTATAATATATTGAAGGAAGGCTGGGTCACTGTATCGGGCCAGGAAATCTTTTTCGCCTGAATCCATCCTGCACATATAAAAATCAACCATCCGTCCGTGAATGGAATACTGCTGTCATATATGGTCAGGTGCCTCTGCTGTTCATCTCAGTGTTTTCGACAGTAATGTGATACCTGGCAGCTCGACTCCATCCACTTTCTCACCGGCGGAATGTGGCTTCTCTCTGTCTATTGTACAAATATTTTCATGGCTTCTGCTCTGACGAACTTAAGTCACTGATGCCCGCGCGCACACACACACACAGCTACCCTCTCTTTACATATACACATACATTATTTTACACGTCATTATTCTTTTGCACGTCTCGTTTGTGGAACTCTCTACGGGCTTCTTGTTTTCCTGTCATCTACGATCTTTAAAAGTCTATATGCAACGTTAATTGTCATCTTTTGTCTCCTTCTTTGAATTCTGTTCTTTTATTGTCCTCTCTTTTACTCTCAGTGTGGATTAAATAGAAGGAGAGATTGGGTTCTATAGCCTTGGTTGGCATGTGGCTTCCCTCTGTCGATTCTTCAAATATTTTCATGGCTTCTGCTCCGAAGGACTTAGAACACTGGTTCCCTCTTCACAAGAATTCACTCGGCCAAGCAGACTGGCAACAAGGTCCCACCCATTTACAGTTAGATCTACCAAATGCAGACTACAATTCTACTCCAATAGCTTCTTTTCTCGCACTTCCCGCCTGTGGAACTACCTTACATATACTTGCTTTCCTGGCGGCTAAAACCTCCAGGAATTGAAATGCAATGTCAATACCCATCTCTTATCATCTTGACTCCAGTCCTTTCTACATCATCCCGTGTATTTTGTTCTTTTCCTTTCTCTCTACCCGTCTTCACCCCTGTGCTCGCATGCTTATTTTGCCCTTTCTCTGACCCCGCCCTGCAACTGGTTTGTCTTTCTCTTCACTTTCCTCTTATCTAAAATTTTACTCTCTTATGTAGCCCCCTGCGCATCAGTGGCGGTACCACTTTGCTTACGGCGAAACGATTAGAATTTTCTTTTGAAGTAAATGAAAATCTTATATGAAGGCGCAAGGATTTAGTAATAACTAGCAGTATAACCCGGCGTTGCTCGGGTGTAATGAAAGCTTTAAAACTAATCCATGGTCCGGAAGCTCAGACTCTTTGGACGTTGGCACGAAAGACTAAAAAGCAATAGTTGTTTCCAGTTAAAGCGAAACTGTAGACTGAAAGAAAAATCAATGGATGTAAGTCAAATTGTGATTTCCTGATATCGATATCAGATAAGTTTTTCGTTGTAAACTGAATTTTGAAGGCTGAATAAGTCCTCTGAGTAAATGATATCATGGCTGAGACTAAGACCTACAATTATACCTACTTATAGCCAAACCCTAAGCAAAAACTAAAATAAAAGGGCTGAAAAAAATACAGACATACAGGCAGATAAACAGACACACTGACAAACATCTTGTCTTTTATATATATATATATATACATATTATCGATTTTCTGCACTATTGTCAGAATTGCAACCTTGAAACTTCTGAATATTGTTTCTTATGTCTTTGTCTATGAGTGTATCAAATTTGATTAAAATCAGACCACTCTTTCTATAAGCCGATTTTTTCGATTATCGATTTTCGATATTTATCGGGGGTACCTCGACACAAAGCCTAGCGAAAAACACTCGCAGACGCTTATAGTAAAACTGTAAATTTTCAAGAAAATCAGTTCAGCCGTTTCAGAGCCTATAAGTAACGGACACAGACGCACACCGACACATACACACACACACATACACAGAGATAAAGTTCCATTTATAAATAAGTTTAGATATTCTTGATCTATACATCTTATCCATATAGAAAATTCAGTAAATTATGGATTTTATAAGGCTATAACGTTTTCACTGCTTTTTTTCTTCTTTATGCGCCGTGTTCTTTCAGGACGTCGGTGATCATTGATTTCCACCTGTTCCTATTTTTTGTCGCTCTTAAAATCTTCTCCTTAATATTACTGCCACATCTGGTCGGGTGCCCCTCTTCGGGGTTCTTGACAAAATACAACGGAGAATCTGTAATGTGGTCGATACCGACTTGGCAGCCCGGCTGCAGTCACTCTCTCACCGGCGTGATGTGGCTTCCCTGTGCCTCTTCTATAAATACTTTCATGGCTTCTGCTCCGATGAACTTAGATCACTGGTGTTCCCTCTAGGTATGAATTTGCACGAGATACTAGATTAGCAACTAGGTCCCACTCTTTTACAGTGAAACAGATAAAATGTAACCGCAATTTCTACTCTAAGAGCTTCTTTTCTCGCACTTCCCACCTGTGGAATTCCCTTCCATATACTTGCTTCCCCGACAGCTACAATCTCCAGGAATTTAAATGTAAGGTCAACAGACACCTCTTATCACACTAACTCGCATCCATTCTCTCAAACTCTTCCCATCTACCCAACCCCCATCCTTGGTATCCTCATCCGTCTATCACCCTGCTTCCGACATTTCCTATAACTAACCACTCGTTCTCATCAATTTCCCCTATGTAACCCCCTGCGCAATAGTGGCAGTGGAATGCCTTGCTTAGGGTGAAATGATTTTTTTAAAAAAAATCTCTCTGACCTCTCTCCGCCATCCACCACTTCAAGCCTATCCTATAGATGCTGCAGGCTATTTATTTTCTTAAACTAGACTGAATATTCGAGAAATCTAATAAAATGAAAAATATGGGCGTCTACTAAAATAGGAGTATCCATTAAAATAACATAAAGTTATTATATATATATATACATTTAAATTATTTAAATTATTTGTTTGAACATTATTTTTAATCGATACTAGTCTTTGAATAGATATTCTGCTTTTAAATCAAATAGTATATTTATGTATTTCTGTATTTATTTCTACCGGCCTGATTATTTACGATTAATTTTATCACGAAAATGTGTGTAACAAAATTTGTCGTAAATAATGAGGCCGGTAGAAATAAATATATAAAAATACTGTTTGATTTAATAACAGAATATCTACTTAAATAAGAGTATCGATTAAAAATAATGTTCAAACAAATAATTTAAATATGTTGATTGTTAAAACCAATTCGTTAATCTTCGGGGTTTTCCGTAACATATATATATATGATTATATATATGATTGACCAAAAAAATAAATGATATCATCAGAATTTAAATGTTGAAAACCGCATGCAAAAATATTAAGCAGAAAAAAAGTTATAAAGAATAAGTTTTATTATTAGAAGCGTTTGTCACTCACTCGCTTATGTACTTATCTAGTTAGTCTCCCTTTTTGAACTTCTCATATTTTGATGTAACTTTTTTTCTACTAAATCAAAATTCAAAAAGCAAATTTCAAAATGTAGCTTACGATGTGACCTATCTAACTCTGTAAACTATTCGAAATTTAACTGAGAACTGAATTAGTGGTGAAGCTTGAAAACTGTCTAGGTTTACTTAATTTCGGACTTAAGAATATGGTCAACCACTAGCGTGGTTGAATGATAGAGTCGGATGTATCATTTTATGGAGTTGGATAAATCTTGTTTACGCAATGTAAGGATATTAATTCTTTTAAGAACTATTTTTGGGGTGCCTTCAAAACACCGCCAACTCAAATTTTTCCCCCTTTTCAAAGAAGTTTAGATGTCAAACATCAGAGTACGAAACACATCGGCTAAGATGTGTTTCCCTTTTGTTTTAAATTCTGTTTTGTCCTTTTTATCGAAAATGCCTGAAAACCATAACACTAGTTGACCCAAGCCTAGTGAGTGAATGTGGGTAGATGGCTCCCTTTAAGGGGCCCTTGATGTTTGTGCTAACTTGAAGTGATAATTCATCGGGATCAAGGATTTGAGCGTTTTGACCTTGTTCAGTCTGTTGTTCAAATTTCTATGTTCAAACCGGATAACGTGGTCTCTCACGGAAACCACTCAGCATAATTGCAGTATAAAACACAGGCGGGAACAAACACAAATGTGTCAGAGCAGGCGTCTACAATGGGGATTAGCTAGCTGATCAGGTAGACGCGTATCCTCGAATACGACCGTCTAGCCATTTAAAAATATTTGTGTGTGTGTGTGTGCGTGTATTCGTGTGTGTTTGTGTGTGTGCGTGTGTGTGTTGTCAGAAATACTAATGCCTAATGACTTTTGTGGTAGAATATATTCTAAAGTCGACAACGATTATCAAGATAAGTATGGAAGAACAAAAATAACAAATTCTGGGAAATGTTACTCTCACTGCTACTATAGAGACGACCGTTCATGAAATTGGCATATATTTATTGTTACACAGGAATTAATCCGTAAGATTAGCCTTCTCTGTATCAGGAAGCTTGTAAAATGAAACATGGATATTGATCTCGGCCCAAACTAAAGTTAAACTGACCCAGTGGGTAAGATTCCTTTATCTGTGTTCATTTTTAAAGGCTTTCACACATGCGTGTGTTTTTTGTATTGCTTAGCGGAAACCATAATAATTTCATTCTGGATACAGCTATTGTTTAGTAGCCATGAATGGCGGGAGCATATTCTTTCGATTAAAGAAAAGCCTTTCTGAAACTTGTAGGTGTTATTTGAAGGTAAGAAGAAGCAATTCCTATATTATGCCGATGGTTTATTTCTTTTATAAAATGTACGCTCACATTGAGTGGATAAAATTCAAAATCATCTATGCGACCTTGAGGCTTATTAATTATTTATCAACCTACAATAACTTTACCACAGAGAAAATGTCATGTCAACTCCTTTTCCACAGAACAATAGTCATAAGTCAATACTCTCCTGACGGAAGAAAAGTTGGGAGTCAACTCTTTTCCCAAAGAGCTTTTTCACAGTGCAGAAGTCGTGGGTCAACTCTTTTACCACAAACGAGAAGACGTGAAAACTCCTTTACCACGGAGGAGAAGTCGTGTGACAACTTCTTTACCAAAGAACGTTTCCACAAAAGAGAAGTCGTATACCAACTTCTTTACCAAAGAACGTTTCCACAAAAGAGAAGTCGTGTGCCATCTTCTTTACCAAAGAACGTTTCCACAAAAGAGAAGTCGTATACCAACTTCTTTACCAAAGAACGTTTCCACAAAAGAGAAGTCGTGTGCCAACTTCTTTGCCAAAAACCGTTTCCACAAAAGAGAAGTCGTGTGCTAACTTCTTTGCCAAAGAACGTTTCCACAAAAGAGAATTCGTGTGCCAACGTCTTTACCAAAGAACGTTTCCACAAAAGAGAAGTCGTGTGCCAACTCCTTTGCCAAAAACCGTTTCCACAAAAGAGAAGTCGTGTGCCAACTTCTTTTCCAAAGAACGTTTCCACAAAAGAGAATTCGTGTGCCAACGTCTTTACCAAAGAACGTTTCCACAAAAGAGAAGTCGTGTGCCAACGTTTTGCCAAAGAACGTTTCCACAAAAGAGAAGTCGTGTGCCAACTCCTTTGCCAAAAACCGTTTCCACAAAAGAGAAGTCGTGTGCCAACTTCTTTTCCAAAGAACGTTTCCACAAAAGAGAAGTCGTGTGCCAACTTCTTTGCCAAAAAACGTTTCCACAAAAGAGAATTCGTGTGCCAACGTTTTGCCAAAGAACGTTTCCACAAAAGAGAAGTCGTGTGCCAACTTCTTTTCCAAAAACCGTTTCCACAAAAGAGAAATCGTGTGCCAACTTCTTTGCCAAAGAACATTTCCACAAAAGAGAAGTCGTGTGCCAACTTCTTTGCCAAAGAACATTTCCACAAAAGAGAAGTCGTGTGCCAACTTCTTTTCCAAAGAACGTTTCCACAAAAGAGAATTCGTGTGCCAACGTTTTGCCAAAGAACGTTTCCACAAAAGAGAAATCGTGTGCCAACTTCTTTTCCAAAGAACATTTTCACAAAAGAGAAGTCGTGTGCCAACTTCTTTGCCAAAGAACGTTTCCACAAAAGAGAAGTCGTGTGCCAACTTCTTTTCCAAAGAACATTTCCATTTCCAAAACAGAAATCGTGTGCCAACTTCTTTGCCAAAGAACGTTTCCACAAAAGAGAATCCGTGTGCCAACTTCTTTGCCAAAAACCGTTTCTACAAAAGAGAAGTCGTGTGCCAACTTCTTTTTTACTTAGAAAAAGTTATGAAAGCTTTACCATAGTACAGTTGTAAATCAGCTTCTTTTCCAAAGGGTTTTCCCACAGCGGAGAAGCCGTGGGTCAACTCCTTCGTCACAGAGATAAATCTTGAGTCAACATCTTTCCCGCAGATTTTTCCCCACATAGGATAAGTTGCGAGTCTACCCCTCTCCCACAGCTGAAATATTATGAGTCAACTCCTTTCGGACAGAGCTTTCATACAAATAAAAAGTCATAAGTCAATTCTTTTCCCCACAGAGAGTTCCCACAGTGGAATACGTGGGTCAGCCTCTTTCATTATGTTATATATCACTGTACGACGACAAACAACGAGAACACGCATATATAAAAATATAAGATTATATTTCTATTCCTGACGACGAGCCTGTGTGGAACAGAGAATGGAAGAGTGAGAGCGCACATAGAATGAGTCGACGGGAGTGTAAGTCTTGCCTGTGGTGTCTCTCTGCTTCCACTGGCCGTTCTCTGCTGGCGAATCTGTGTGTCGATTTCTTTTTATAGTCTTCTAGAACCGGGACTTTTCCTTCCGGTTTTGTCTCGCCTACGCAACGCCCACGTAATTCCAAGAGACACCTGTTTTGTTTACTTCCGTAGTCATTTCCGCCGCTGTCGGAAATAAGGTCAAACGAGCCCGACTCATAACCCTGCGACATCTGCTCCAGACGCCGACAGGATGTATTTCTCAAACACCTGTCCTGTCGTTCGCTGACCCCTTCATCGACGGGAAATATCATCGATTGCATCAACCTTCTTCGGGTGGGGGCTAGATTGCTATATTACAATTATACGTAAACTTCTTTTCCACAGTAAAAAGGTTGTGTTTCAACTCGTCTTCAGAAAATGAAATGACATAAGTCAACTTCCTAGCTGAGGAAAAGCCATGTCAACTGCAGAGAAAAAACCGTGAATCAAATTCATTCCAACAGAGAGAAAGTTGCAAGTCAAGTTGTATTCCACAAAGGAAAAGTTGTGAGTCAACCGCTTGCCCTGCCCAGAGAGATTTCCAAGAGGGAAGAAGTAGTGAGTCAACCTCTTGCCTAAAGAGCTTTCCTACAGAAAAGAAGTCGTGAGTCGACCTCTTGCCTTTCCCAGAGAGCTTTCCTACAGGAAAAAAGTCATGAGTCAACCTCTTACCCAGAGAGCTTTCCTACAGGGAAGAAGTCGTGAGCCAACCTCTTGCCCTGACCAGAGAGCTTTTCTACAGAGAAAAGTCGCGAGTCAACCTGTTGCCCAGAGAGCTTTTCTACAGGGAAGAAGTTGTGAGTCAACCTCTTGCCTTGTCCAGAAAGCTTTCCTACAGGGAAGAAGTCGTGAGTCAACCTCTTGCCCAGAAAACATTCCTACAGGGAAGAAAACGTGAGTTAACCTTTTGCCCTGCCCAGAGAGCTTTTCGGCAGAGAAGAAGTCGTGAGTCAACCTGTTGCCCAGAGAGCTTTTCTACAGGGAAGAAATCTTGAGTTAACTTCTGGCCCCGAGCGCTTTCCTACAGGGAAAAAGTCGTGTTAACCTCTTGCCCAAAGAGCTTTCCTACAGAGAAGAAGTCGTGAGTTAACCTCTTGACAAATCTTAAATAAAATCGAAATATGTTAAATTTGTAGATGTGTCCTGCTTGTTTCGAATTCGATCATTCAGTCGAATTCATATCCATATTTGATCCCAATTCAATGTGAAAAATGGTTCATCTTTGAAATAAGTCACAAAGGGTTGATAGCTAGAAAAACAAAAACAAATCACCTAAGCTATCAATGCTTAAGAAGCCTTGGGTTGTTTTTAGGTGGCTTTCAAAGCGGATGTACGTTGTGGTGCAGTGGATATCAACTCAAAACGAGAAATCGAAAAGCCGAGTTCAAATTCTAGTTAAATTCCTTGCATTCACTTACGCGCAAATACACTTGGGAAAGGTATTAATCCGTCTCTTCCCTATGGGTTAAATAACAGAACAGATTCGGTTCTATAGCCTTGGCTTGGTAACCAGTCTACCATAGAATGTAATGGCAACCTACTGCGGGATAATCTTCTGCTCGGTCAGTCATGTCTCTTTCGAGAAATGATCGCCCAAACGTGTATCACGTATGGCACTTAACTGACTGACTTCAACGCGGCAACCTCACAGACGCAATGTCGCATGCCCCTATTCTATCGCCGTTTCCATGGCAAATGTTTTCATGATTTTCCTTCCTTAGTTCCACCACTTCAGACCTTCACGGCTAGAACTCTCCCCTTCCCCGTGCCACTTATACAAAATCGAACCATTCTCATTTCTTTCATATTCCATTAGGAAAGAAGTTCCAATTTTACATGTTTTTCTCGGTAACCACTTCTTTGTAAAACAGACTCCCGGAAGGATGCTTCCTTGGTCATAGTTATCTATCCTACATATAAAAATATGCACTGACTTCATGCTCTTACGTAGAAAGAAAAAAAACTGATTCAGTTACTTTCTATCTTGAGAGGTTCTTAGGCCTTGCATTATGTGAGCATTTAGTTGCTCGACACATTGCTCCAATCCATAACTTAGTACCTCTTATAAGGATTAAAAAAAATAATCCACTGTGAGATTTAAACTAGCGTTCTCCATATATGTTTTATACGGACAGCGTTTTTTTAGATTAGACTACAGGAAACTAATGAGCTGACAGTATATGAATTTTATACAATTGCCATATTCTTTGTTTGCACGTTATTCAAACAGAATGCTTCATTTAATAAACACTGAAATCTTCAGAATTTGATGGCTGACTTATATCAAATTTTGGAAATAATTATTTTTGTTCATTTCTACGTTTCATTTATATTCTGATTATTTTTTTCAAAATCAGTCTCTTTATATGCTAGTTGCGACTTAGGCTGAGTTACAATATATATTGTATAGTATAGCCCGGCATTGCTCGGGTGTAATGAAAGCTTTAAAACTAGTCCATAGTCCTGGAGCTCAAACTCTTTGAACGTTGTCACGAAAGACTAAAAAGAAATAGTTGTTTCCAGTTAAAGCAAAACTATAGACTGAAAGAAAAATGAATGGTTGTAAGTCAAATTTTGATTTCCTGGTATCGATATCAAATACGTTTTTGTCGTAAACTGAATTTTGAAGGCTAAATAAGACCTTTGAGTAAATGGTATCATGGCTGAGACTAAGAACTACAATTATACCTACTTAGAGCCAAACCCGAAGCAAAAACGAAAATAAAAGGGCTGAAAAAATACAGACATACAGGCTGATAAACAGACACACACATAAACATCTTGCCTTATATATATATATATATATATATATTATCGATTTTCTGCACTATTGTAAGAACTGCAACCTTGAAACTTCTGAATATCGTTTCTTATGTCTTTGTCTATGAGTGTATCAAATTTGATAAAATCGGACACTCCTTCTATAAGTCGATTTTTTCGATTATCGATTTTCGATATTTATCGGGGTTACCTCGACACAAAACCTAGCTAAGAACACTCGCAGTCTCTTATAGTACCACTATGTAAATTTTCAAGAAAATCGGTTCAGCCGTTTCGGAGTCTATAGATAACGGACACACACACACACACAGACACATACACACACACAAAGTTCCATTTATAAATAAGTTCATATATATATATATATATATATATATATATATATATATATATATACACTATACATATATATATATATATACACTACCGGCCATAATTATTAGGCGATCCCAATGTTTTAGAAAATGATGTATTTCATACTATTTTTTAGTATTTATTGTCAAGTGAATAATTGTAAATAAAAATAGAATGGTTCTTTTGTTAATACTGCACAATAACATGTGCATCAAATGAATTATTAAATATTTAATAATTACCTATATTGCAGTTTCATCTGTGAAAGAATGAAGAAAATTTAAGGTGATTCGGACAAGTTCGTCTTTTCTTCCTTGCCTTGTGAAATTTTGCAAAGTAATAATAACAACGGAACAATTTCTATTTTCATTTAGAATTATCCACTTGGCAATAAATACCAAAAATAGTATGAAATGCATCATTTCTTTTAAAAAAAATGGGGTTGAATAATTATTATGGCCAGTCGTATATATATGTATGTGTGTGTGTGTGTGTGTGTGTGTGTGTGTGTGTGTGTGTGTGTGGATAAATAGATGCCTGAATTGTTTTACATGGATCCGTCGCTATTTTTGTTCACTAAAATGTATCTATCTAGCTATGTATTTAAGTCTTTTCATACCTATCCCAGTGCGCTATCTATCTATCTATCTATCTATCTTAGTCTCTGTTCATATCTATCTATCTATCTATCTATCTATCTATCTATCTATCTATCTATCTATCTATCTATACATCTATCTATCTATCTATCTATCTATCTATCTATCTATCTATCACATTTTCTTATCTATCTATCTATCTATCTATCTATCTATCTATCTATCTCATTCTCTGTTCATATCTGTTGATCTTTCCTAGTTCACAATCTATCTATCTCTCAAAATATGATCAAATCTATCTGTCTCTATTTTTTTGTTACCTCGGCGCAGTATAATAGTTAGCAATCTTGTCTTGCCGATTAGAACTGGATAGTGAGTTCGATCCTCCTTTGGTACCCCATACTTTCGGCCTTGTGCCACATCTACGTAGCGCTGAGAAAATCAACTATTTGCTCGTATGACATGTAATTGCTTTCAATTTTCTTTTTGGTCCCATGAATGGGCATTTGTATCGGCATTCCCTCTTTCTAAAATATAATTCGTTTTTATGAAAACCCTGACGTTCGAAAACATTTCCCTGGCAAAAATTACATTTTGCCTCCCGAACTTAATTGCACCTTGTCAGGTAACTCGCAATTTTCGTGTACACCGCTTACTCGCATCAATTTGCCTATCCGCGGGCCAGGGCGAAATAAAATAATCGATCAATATTTTCTTCGAACTATAATTTTACATTTCTGACAACCTACCGGACTATTAATCAAAGTTATTTTACCTTTTATTTCACTCCCTCTCATTCTTTCTCTGTCTGTCTGTCTGTCTGTCTGTCTGTCTGTCTGTCTCTTTCTCTCTCTCTCTCGCGCACACACACACGCCCACACACACACAGCTACCCTCTCTTTACATGTACACATACATTATTTTACACGTCATTATTCTTTTGCACGTCTCGTTTGTGGAACTCTCTACGGGCTTCTTGTTTTCCTGTCATCTACGATCTTTAAAAGTCTATATGCAACGTTAATTGTCATCTTTTGTCTCCTTTGAATTCTGTTCTTTTATTGTCCTCTCTTTCACTCTCAGTGTGGATTAAATAGGAGGAGAGATTGGGTTCTGTAGCCTTGGTTGGCATGTGGCTTCCCTCTGTCGATTCTTCAAATATTTTCATGGCTTCTGCTCCGAAGAACTTAGAACACTGGTTCCCTCTCCACAAGAATTTACTCGGCCAACCAGACTGGCAATAAGGTCCCATCCTTTTACAGTAAGAGCAACCAAATGCAGGCGACAATTCTACTTCGTCAGCTTCTTTTCTCGCGCTTCCCGCCAGTGGAACTCCCTTCCATATACTTGCTTTCCTGACGGCTATAACCTCCAAGAATTTAAATGCAAAGTCAATTCCCATCTATTATTCACTTAACTCTAGCCCTTTCCACATCATCCCGTGTATCTTGTTCTTTTCTTTTCTCGCTACCTTCGTAACTGTCTTCACTCCTGAGTTCATGGCCTTCTCTTGCCCTTTCTCTCCCCACTATTGCTGATTCGTCTTTGCCTTCACTCTTTTCCTGTCTAAAGTTTTATCTCTGTGGTAGCCCCCTGCACATCAGTCGTGGTACCGCCTTGCTTGGGGTGAAATGATTACAAAAAATGTATATCGCAGAAAATAATAGCAACCTACTGCCCAGTCAGTTATGTCTCTTTCAAGACATGATCGCCCAAGCGTGCATCTCGGATAGCGCTTAAATGAACAAAAGAAAGGGTGTTAAAAGTAGGTACCTCCACTGGAGTCCAGTCAATTCTTCTATACTTAAATTTAAATTGAAATTTTAAAAATAAATAATTATCTTCAAGCTTTAAAATTAGCTTTAATTGAAAGCCAAGAGATTAAATTTAATAATTTTAGTAAGCAAAAAACATACTGGTGTATTTTTAACCGAAATTATATTGATTTCAATCTAAAATTTTTAATTTTTTTCTTTTTTTTTTAAATACCGCCATTGTTGATTGATTGGATCATTGCATAAACAGTAGCCAAATTTCTGTTTTTAAAAATCTTGAAAAAATAAAATTTACCGCGCTGGTTATTTAAGTCAAATTTTAATATTAATACTTACATTTATCTGTTTTCAATCAATTAATAATTGCTTACTCCCAGAAATTTACAATAAAAAAAATTAAATACGGTAGCCACTTGTTTTGTTATGTAAGTCATACAGTTGCTGACAGATGACAGCTACCGGATGTTGACAGACACGCAATGTCTGGTAACCAATCGTGATAAAAAATTTTTTTTTTTTTTTGGTGGTGGGTGGTTAACTAAATAGTGAAATTAAAAATTTAACATAATAATTTCAGCACTTATATAATATTTTATAGAATTTTAGCTTAGATTTATAGCTAGACATTTGAATATGCTTTCTGAATAAATAAAATTTTAGAAACGTAGAGAATAAAATATCGTAAGAATGAAAGTGCGTTCTTCTGTTTTGCTATGTAGGGAGAACGCTTGTTAATTTATAAAATCATTTTGACCCATATGGAACACAGTACTTTATAAGATTTGAACATCGTACTTTATAACTTTGAACGTATTTGCACAAATAATTAATTCGTTTTTTTTCTTTTTAAAAATATTTTTGTTGAAAAATTTTTATTAATTTTTTTTTGTTTTATAGGCAGTATAATCATCAATTCTTAACTAAAAGAAAAAAACGATACAGTTCTTTAAAAGATTTTAAAATATTTTTAAAACTTTATACATTATTTATAATAAAAAAAATGAAAACAATTCTTTTATAATTTTATTAGTGATCAAAAAAAAAATTTTTTTTCAGACTATAATGTCCTTAATTTTTATTATTTATTCCAGCAATTAAAAGCTTATCAAATTAAATTATATCAAAGTTTTATTGCATTTTTTAAATTTCTCTTCGGAGCAGATTTTCGTATCGTGAATCATAATTTTAAATAAAAAAAAAATACATGATTTATATTTCCCGATGAGTTCTGCGTTTAACTAATAAAACAAAAAATACCAGAAAATTAAAATTTATTAAAATTTCATGGATTTACTTGAATGGGGGGTAACAGACTGAAAAAAAATTGTTTTCATCAAAATTTTAAGAAAGTAATAATTTCAAAAATAATTTTATTCATTTGTTAATGAGTACTGAAAGTTTCATTAAAATCCGACAAATATTTGATTTTTGCGAGAATTTCCAAATTAATGTGCTTGTCAACGAAAAAGTGAGTTACGTAAAAAAAATACGTAATCAGTTATAAAATAGACGTAATATTTTTAACCACGCTAACTCCAAATCAAAAACAAAATTTTCTGACAAAATTTCGAAAATGTTAAAAGGTATTAAAAAATTTTATAAAATAATTAAAATTTACTTTGATCTTTCCTCTTCATAATATTATAAACGTTTTGGATAGAAAAAGTTCCTTTATTAAGTTTTTAACCTTTTTAAACTTTTTTTATGCTGGATTTTTGTGACGTAATGGCGGTACCTAGTTCAAAGCTACAAGAAATAATGAAATGGGGAAGGCCACGATCGCTTACGTCCTGAAGAGACAGAGCATATACAAGAAGAAGAAGAAGAAGAAGAAGAAGAAGAAGAAGAAGAAGAAGAAGAAGAAGAAGAAGGAATCAGTGCATATGCTAGACCACAAAAATCTCTTAAGCCGACCAAGCATAGAGATGAACACAATATGGGAACCAGTAATACGGAGTGCCAGAGAAAATCAGTAGTGTCAAAAATTGCAATATGAACTCTGGTAAAAAAAATACTACAGAAAACCATTAACATTAAAAATAGTAGAGAATACCGTTAATATCAAAATAATTGCGATATGAACTCTGGTAAAAAAGCATTACTAAACATTAGGTTTATAAGTCCCAAAAATTCAGTTGTTCTTGTCCTTAAGGACCCAGTGGATATAGACGTTGGTTAGTTCCTGTGACTTGACCCAAAGAGTTGTGAATTCAATACCAGGCTACAGCAAAGGTGAACAAGTAACTTACATGGTTAGGGGGCGATAACTCCTGACTACTGCGCAATTGATTGTAATAAAGGGTTTGGTTCCTAGAGAAGGCCGGGGCGTAAAACGACCGAAATGTTCATGTGGGCAATAATCCGAATAATTTAAATACTGCAAATAGTACCTCATCTCAGAAGTATAGACAAATACTAGAGATGCCCTACGTTCTGATATCTTTCTTTGAATTCTGCTGTTTTGTTGTCTTCCGTGAGTTTCTTATGCGCAAAAAGTTACTGAGAATAAAAAAGAAGACAATAATAACAAAACTGGAAATTAGAAATAGAATTATTGCCTCATTTTAAGATTTTCACTTCAAGATCCTTGTATTTTGAAAATTTTCAAAGATATATTAAAATCGGCCATGTTAATAAGATCTTCAAAGATACATTAAAATCGTCCATGTTGATAGGAAAGCGCATTCTGTTCTTGTGGTCTTTGATCACGATGTTTGCGTGATTAGCTCTGATTGTTCTGTCTAAAATTGTTACAGATAGATAGATAAATAGCTTTGATCATATTTTGATAGATAGATAGATAGATAGATAGATAGATAGATAGATAGATAGATAGATAATGAATAGATCGATAGATAGATAGATAGATAGATAGATAGATAGATAGATAGATAGATAGATAGATAGATAATGAATAGACAGATAGATAGATAGATAGATAGATAGATAATGAATAGACTGTGATAGATAGATAGATAGATAGATAAATAAATAGATAGATAGATAGATAGATAGATAGATAGATAGATAGATAGATAATGAATAGATGATAGATAGATAGATAGATAGATAATGAATGATAGATAGATAGATAGATAGATAGATAGATAATGAATAGATAGATAGATAGATAGATAGATAGATAGATAGATAGATAGATAATGAACAGAGACAGATAGATAGATAGATAGATAGATAGATAATGAACAGAGACATAGATAGATAGATAGATAGATAGATAATGAACAGAGACATAGATAGATAGATAGATAGATAGATAGATAGATAATGAACAGAGACATAGATAGATAGATAGATAGATAGATAATGAACAGAGACATAGATAGATAGATAGATAGATAGATAGATAATGAACAGAGACATAGATAGATAGATAGATAGATAATGAACAGAGACATAGATAGATAGATAGATAGATAGATAATGAACAGAGACATAGATAGATAGATAGATAGATAGATAATGAACAGAGACATAGATAGATAGATAGATAGATAGATAATGAACAGAGACATAGATAGATAGATAGATAGATAGATAGATAGATAGATAATGAACAGAGACATAGATAGATAGATAGATAGATAGATAGATAGATAATGAACAGAGACATAGATAGATAGATTGATAGATAATGAACAGAGACATAGATAGATAGATAGATAGATAGATAATGAACAGAGACATAGATAGATAGATAGATAGATAGATAGATAGATAGATAATGAACAGAGACATAGATAGATAGATAGATAGATAGATAGATAGATAGATAATGAACAGAGACATAGATAGATAGATAGATAGATAGATAGATAGATAATGAACAGAGACATAGATAGATAGATAGATAGATAGATAGATAATGAACAGAGACATAGATAGATAGATAGATAGATAGATAGATAATGAACAGAGACATAGATAGATAGATAGATAGATAGATAGATAATGAACAGAGACATAGATAGATAGATAGATAGATAGATAGATAGATAGATAGATAGATAATGAACAGAGACATAGATAGATAGATAGATAGATAGATAGATAGATAATGAACAGAGACAGATAGATAGATAGATAGATAGATAGATAGATAGATAGATAATGAACAGAGACATAGATAGATAGATAGATAGATAGATAGATAGATAGATAGATAGAGAATGAACAGAGACATAGATAGATAGATAGATAGATAGATAGATAGATAGATAATGAACAGAGACATAGATAGATAGATAGATAGATAGATAGATAGATAATGAACAGAGAATAGATAGATAGATAGATAGATAGATAGATAGATAGATAGATAGATAGATAGATAGAAATGTCCAGATTTTCCAATGCAAATATTGACCCACTCTGTTATGCCGACTTTTATATTCAGTTGGTGCTAACACTGTGAGCCTGATACAAAATAGTCAATTGATTCAGGATATTTATCACCGAATCTGATTTTAACCCTGCACAACGTAACCAACAATTGTGTACGGGGTTTGCCTATATTATCCTTCTTAGTACAGACAGGCTATTGCCTATGAGGAGGCTTATCTTAGCATCGTTTCTGCATTTGATACATTTTATTTGCTTTTGCTTCCTTTTTTAGGTTCTTTGCCTTTGTATTAAGCGCATTATGGTTTATTTGTACTTTTTCACCCATTTGAAATTCCCTTATGAATATATTATCTTCCTTTATTAGTGAATAAATTTCTTATTTATTTCATGTTTTTTGACAGAGATAATCATCCACTCTTCTTTAGCTTCCAGTTATTATTGAAGACCGGATCTTACGGTTTTGTTAGACAATTTTAGTTGAACTAATTCTCTTCTTCATTCGGATTCTTTATTTACTCAAGGTTGAAGTAATTAAGTGACTTTATCCAAAGAGTTGTGAGTTCAATACCTGGCCACAGCAGAGGTGAACAAAATTTTAAGAGTCGAGTTACTAAAAGTAAATAAATGAAATTGAGATATCCAGAAAATGAATGGCACATAGAACGAGATCAGTCTGCCTCAGTGGATTAAATAAAAGGTCCGGTTCAAAATTCCAAGAAGGCCAGAGACATGATCGTCCGGTAATGTCCGGTAATGGTAATGTCGTTTTTATTTGCCTTTATATCCCGACTAGCAGTATAGCCCAGCGTTGCTCGTGCGTAATGAAAGCTTTAAAACTCATACATGGTCCTGGAGCTCAGACTCTTTGGACGTTGGCACGGAAGACTAAAAAGCAATAGTTATTTCCAGTTAAAGTGAAAGCCTAGACTGAAAGAAAAATGAATGGATGTAAGTCAAATTTTGATTTCCTGGTATCGATATCAAATAAGTTTTTTTCGTCGAAAACTGAATTTTGAAGGCTAAATAAGTCCTCTGAGTAAATGGTATCATGGCTGAGATTAAGAACTACAATTATACCTAAGTAGAGCCAAACCCGAAGCAAAAACTAAAATAAAAGGGCTGAAAAAATACAGACATACAGGCAGATAAACAGACACACACACAAACATCTTGCCTTTTATAAATATATTATCGATTTTCTGCACTATTGTAAGAACTGCAACCTTGAAACTTCTGAATATCGTTTCTTATGTCTTTGTCTGTGAGTATATCAAAATTGATTAAAATTGGACCACTCCTTCTATAACCCGATTTTTTCGATTATCGATTTTCGATATTTATCGGGATTACCTCGACACAAAACCTAGCTAAGAACACTCGCAGACGCTTATAGTACAACTGTGTAAATTTTCAAGAAAATTGGTTCAGTCGTTTTGGAGTAACACACACGGACACACACACACACACGAAGTTCCATTTATAAATAAGTTTAGATTAGATGTGTGCACAACAAATTTCGATAAAACAGCATTGGTTAAAATATTAAAAAAGAAAAAAGAAAAAATTGGAAACTAAAATCACATTGAAATTTACATTCAAAATAACTTGGCCTCTCCAAAGAAGAGCGATTCCCATCGTGATTGGCACTGTATGGAGTCTTCACAAAAATATGGAAGCGCACATCTAAGCTTAACTGAAATGCGGAGAACTGCACTGATGGAAACTTCTCACGTCTGTAGGAAAATAATATCACTGTGACATTTTTCTGGATAATTTATGTATTCGACTTCAAAACATTATTAAAGTCTCCATTCAGGTTTTAAATATTGATTTTTTAAAAGATTTTATTTAAATTCCTCTCAATTCTCAAGCATAGTTTATTTTTAAAAAATTTTCAAAATCATTTTTAATATTTAATATTGAACATTTGATTTTAGCCATTTACTTAGGTTATTTCGTCCCAGTTTTCAAAAATCTTAAACCAAACATAATAATAATAATAATAATAATAATAATAATAATAATAATAATAATAATCTGGATCAAAGTCTGAGACTGAAGGCTTTATTCTTACAGCGCAAGACCAAAGTCTTTTCACTAGAAACTTTCAGACTAATATTATACATTATAGTGTGGATCCAAAATGCAGGTTCTGTGATAAATACCAAGAAACAATAGACCATCTAATCTCAGGTTGTTCTATACTTGCCCTAAATGAATATAAAAATTGTCACGATAGAGTGGGGCAATATTTATATTGGACAATGTGCAAACACTATGGAGAAACTGTAAACAAACACTGGTATGAACATCACCCAACACCGGTTACAGAAATAAAAGATGTCACCATTCTATGGGATTACACCATCTACACAGACAGAAAAATTGAAGTAAATAGGCCGGACATTATTGTTAAAAACCAGAAAGAAAAAAACTTGCCTATTAATCGATATGGCTTGTCCAGCGGATTGTAACATAGCAACCAAGGAATTCGAAAAATTGTCAAACTATAAAGACCTGGAAATTGAAATAGAAAAAATCTGAACATTGAAAACAAGAATCGTGCGAGTGATAGTAGGTGCACTTGGAATGATAAAAAAAGGAACAAAACAACACGTTGAAAGAATCCCTGGAAACCCCAGCTTAAGAGGTATACAAAAAATTGTCTTGTTAAGTACAGCCCACAGAATAAGGAGAACTTTGTCTATGTAACGCTAGGGATGTTAGGGGAGATAGAAAAAACATGAAATGGAGTGATAACAACACACTACGACCTGCCTTAGGTCTTCCCGCAGACTTGGTAGGTTATGCAACCATAGCAGAAATCGAAATATGATGAAAAATGACAAAATAATAATAATAATAATAATAATAATAGAAAATAGGGGAGATAGAAAAAACATGAAATGGAGCCATAACAACACACCACGACCTGCCTTAGGTCTTCCTGTAGACTTGGCAGGTAGTGCGACCAAAGCAGAAATCGATATATGATGAAAAATGACAAAAATAATAATAATAATATCATTAATAATGATGATAATAATAATCATACTATTCACCTGCTGAATCTGAAACTTATCTAAGGGTGCTCAATAGTTTTAATGTATTGACCACAGAGCCTACATTGCTTGGACGTTGTCTTTAAGCGGGGCTCTGGTTCTGTGCGACAAGAATAAACCCTTCCTTCTCAGTCGTTAGCCATGGATCCCTTAACGATTGATGGGCTTCGAATTGATCTATATCAGCATTTTCGCTTTGGAGAAGAAACTAGTTACCTAGCAACTTTTAACGCAGTTTTTTCGCTTCTTGTTTCAGTTTTCTTGCTGATCTTGTGCCAATTGTATCTGCTTCGGCGCCATTTTTAAGATTTCGTCTTGCATATTTATGAACTTCTTTCGATACGGAATAAAGCTTTTTAATTTTTTATACTTCATTACGAATCGTAACATCCAATCTTGTATTACTGCAAGATGCTTATAAAAATCCCATTGTAGACATTTTGTAAGGCAATTCCAATAAAATCAGGCCCGTTGCATCCACTGCTCTTTGCAGATAGTCAATGTTTTCCTCAGGGTGGTGCATTCTATTTCATGTGTGTTGTTTTCCAATGTTTGCATCAGTTTCCATGGGTTCGTTTAACCCTTTGTTGCATATTGTAACCAATTTGCAACAAAGGTTAGAGAAAGGTTACAATTGTAACCAATATTCAACAAAGGGTTAAGTTCCAATTTATTATGTTGAAACTGTAAGTTGCAACTTGGATGGCCAGAATTTCACTGAACGTTGTTATATTCTTTCGAATTCAATTCAGTTTTCATTATGATTCACACTCACCTCAAGCACCCCTTTCTAAGTGTTTTTTCCTCTTCGAATGCTGTATTCCGTTATTGTTGTGGGATCTCCCTTTTTTCTATGATCATGGACTCGACTTGAGTATATATATACTCCTTCCATAGTGAGATACGTCATATCCGTTGGAGAAATTCTACGAATACCGTAATAGATCCGTGTATTACCGAGAGATACCGAAGTTACACAGAGAATACCGCGTCATCAGTCATAGTAGCTCTGAGCTCCACTCAGCCAGAATAATATTACACGGATATACTATTTCCAGCACGGCTTCACTTCAAAGACTTGCATATATATATTCCTTACTAATCGTATTCATGGATTACTAACCTGCGTTCCAGTTTGTATCTTTACGTTTAATATTACTTATTTTTACTTATTTTTTCTCAAATATCTGTTTTGTTGTTCGTTATTTTGGATGGTTCCTCACCCGGAATCCACAACAGTTACCTTTATACCCAGATACTTGTACGCATTTTCATGGTATTGTTTTTTTGTTTTTTTTTATCCCAGTGTCTACATCAAGGATTACATTATTGATACTAATAGGTTTTATTTGCTTGAAGGTGGTTTTTGCACACTGATCTAATCCAAATTCCATGCATATAAAGTTTTTCAGTATTAAAAAGCCGTTCTAATTCCTCGAGTATAATTCCAAGTCCTCCATATATTGAGTTGTCCGCAAAGTTCATGCTGATTCTTAATCTTTCATGTTTCAGCTCGTTAGGCTACGACCAATATAATATGCTTCCATTTCCGATTAGAGAACAGTTCAAACGATCTCCAGAGAAAGAAAGTTTAAAATTATTTGATTCGTTTCAATTTGCATCCCTAAGAAAATGAAAGATTATGAGGTGTATTTAGACACTAAATGTTTTTATGTGCCATGTCCCTTCAGGACGTAGGCGATCATGGATTTCCACATTTCCCTATCCCTGGTGGCTCTGAGCACGCCTTCTCCTGTTACAATACGCAACCCTCGTTCCGTCATCCACATTATCAGGCCCTTCAAATATTTTATCCGCTGCTTTCCCCTTTCTCTTTTTCCCTCTATCTGGCCTGTCAGTATCAGATTCTCCAATCCCTCCTTCCTCAGTGCATGTCCCAGAAACTTTAGTTGTCTCTTCCTCAGTATTAATTTCCTTTTCGTTTCCATCCTTTCCTAAACCTCATCATTGCTCACATGCTCGATCCATGATATTCGCAGCATCCATCTGTAGAACCATTTTCAGTTGATTCAAGTTTTTCCTTCATCTTCGATGATATTGTCCAGCATTCACTGCCATATTGAAGAACTGACATCACACAGCAACCCAATACTCTCTTCTTTATTTCCAGCGAAATTTTCCTGTTTCTTAATACTTTACTCAACTTCTGGAATGCTACTTTCGTCATGCCAATTCGCCTTCGGATTTTTGTCAGGAACACTAAATGTATCAAAATCTACCATCCATGAGCTTAGATATTGAAATCTCCAAGTTGTTTGGGTATCACATGATCTGCTTGAAAATAATCTTTTGGGTCTCATTTGTATCTGAGTTCTTCTGTATAAACGTAATCTAAATGCATCATTTGAAGCAAATTGCGACGGGTGATGAGAAATAGATCCTTTACAACAATGTTTAGCGAAAAAGATCCTGGGGAAAGAGATATTAGCCAAATTTAACCACACCAAAAGCATGTCTGCTGTGCATCTAGTTGAACTGGAAAGAAAGTCTGTATTAGTGACCAGCCAATTTATTCTGAAAAGTACTGTTCGCAACTGAACGAATTAAATTTCAAGAAAAATTCTCAGAATTGGCGAACAAGATTGGTATTGTTTTTACATCTGGAAATAATACTCTCAGTGGTAAGAATTTTAATTCTTTGGATGGCATAAAAAACTACATTAATGAGTTCTTTGCCTAAAATCCGCCGAAATTATGAGAAAATGAAATCTTGAAGTTAAAAAGAAAATGGAGAAAGTTCATTACATATTTAATTTCGTTTTGGATTTTAATTTCCCTGAAAAATCGGCAGGAACTTTCCGGACAACCTAGTAAAATAG
The DNA here is from genome assembly GCA_037127315.1 of Ascarosepion bandense. Taxonomy (NCBI): domain Eukaryota; kingdom Metazoa; phylum Mollusca; class Cephalopoda; order Sepiida; family Sepiidae; genus Ascarosepion; species Ascarosepion bandense. The sequence goes on from JBBBDQ010001767.1 coordinate 2,548,653, forward strand.
ATAATTTATACTTTTATCTTTTTTCTTATATTCATATCCTCTTTTTTTTTCAGCAGTTTTGATAAAGGAATTAACACCAGACAAAAAGAGAAAGCGAATTAACGCCAGACAAAAAGAGAAGCCGAATTAACGCCAGATATAAAGAGAAGCCGAATTAACGCCAGACATAAAGAGAAGCCGAATTAACGCCAGACATAAAGAGAAGCCGAATTAACGCCAGTCAAAAAGAGAAGCCGAATTAACGCCAGACAAAAAGAGAAGCCGAATTAACGCCAGACAAAAAGAGAAAGCGAATTAACGCCAGTCAAAAAGAGAAGCCGAATTAAAACCAAACAAAAAGAGAAGCCGAATTAACGCCAGTCAAAAAGCGAAGCCGAATTAACGCCAGACAAAAAGAGAAGCCGAATTAACGCCAGGCAAAAAGAGAAGCCGAATTAACACCAGACAAAAAGAGAAGCCGAATTAACGTTAGACAAAAAGAAGAAGCCGAATTAACGCCAGACAAAAAGAGAAGCCGAATTAACACCAGACAAAAGAAGCCTAATGAAAACCAGACAAAAAGAGAAGCCGAATTAACGCCAGTCAAAAGAGAAGCCGAATTAACGCCAGTCAAAAAGAGAAGCCGAATTAACGCCAGTCAAAAAGAGAAGCCGAATTAACGCCAGTCAAAAAGAGAAGCCGAATTAACGCCAGTCAAAAAGAGAAGCCGAATTAACGCCAGTCAAAAAGAGAAGCCGAATTAACGCCAGTCAGAAGCCGAATTAACGCCAGTCAAAAAGAGAAGCCGAATTAACGCCAGTCAAAAAGAGAAGCCGAATTAACGCCAGTCAAAAAGAGAAGCCGAATTAACGCCAGACAAAAAGAGAAGCCGAATTAACGCCAGACAAAAAAGAGAAGCCGATAAAATGTCTCTTAGAAAAAAAATCCACATTTAATTTGCATGTCATTATTTAGTAGCACAGGATTAGAATACAAAAGTATGAGATCTATCTTACAAAATTACATTTCATGTGGTAAGAAATTCTTTGTTATTGGTGAGATTTTGTATGCTTCAAGGACCTTGATGATCCATAAGTGTGGAGTGCTAAAAAATGACTTTTCGGAATCCATCCATCTAAGAGGTTTTTCTGTTTTGCGTGAATGTTCTCAAGAATCCTACTATTTATATTTTGATTTTGCAGTTACAGGAACCACAGAAAAAAATTTTTTGCTCTAAAAAACATTTGTTGTGCTCTCTCAGTTGGCTGTATTTACTTTATGTAAGATATTGACAAACCAAAAAAGTGACAGATAGACAGTTTTTAGAGTTACTGTGTCATTTTTTGTAGTAATATTTCACACATTAAGAGAACCGTTCTATTGTTATCGGCTCAAATATCATTTCATCAAATAGTGTTGTCATGAGTGTATGAATAGCAGAGAATGAGACAAGCCAAAAGTTTAGAGTTTTGACAATTCTTGGTTTTATTTTTCTTGTAATATACTGCCATTGCTGTTTTTTTTTTTTTTTTTTTTTTTTTTGGTGGGGGTTAATGTTTTTCCTATTTTTTTAGAAGGGGGGGGGGTTCCCTATTTTGTTTTTTTTTATGTTTTCCCTATTTTTTGTAGGGGGATGTTTCCCTTTTTTTTTTTAATGTTTCCTCTATTTTTAGTGGGGGGATATTTTCTTTATTTTTTTCTTTTGATGTTGCCCCTATTTTTTGTGGGGTCCCCAATTTTGGTGGGGATGTTTTCTTCTATTTTTTCTTTTGATGTTTCTCTTATATTTGGGGGTGCCCCTATTTTTCTGGGTGGGGGTCCAAACTTTGGGGAAGTCCCCAATTTTTTTTTTGGGGGGGGGGCCATATTTTGTGGGGGGTTCCATATTTTGTAGGGGTGGATATTTCCGCTATATTTAATTTTTTTTAATGGATCCTCTATTTTTGTGGGGCAGTTTTTCCCTATATTTCTACACATATTGTGACCATTTAGCTTCCTTATTGTCACCACAGAATGTGCTTATTTCCCGTTTTAATGACGTTTTCTCTATTCGGATTGTCTGGCTTTCTGTTTCTCTGTAGAATTTCTTTGCGTCTGTTTCAAATCTCTTGTTGCGTCTATAGATTTTTCCGCGTTTCTCATACCTACGGAGACATTGCGCTTTAGTTTGGATCTGTTTATTTCTGTTCTTCTTTCAATTGGGGCATTTGTACTTCACTCTGCGATTTCTATTTTCTCTTTACTTTGAGTACTTTACAAGATCTCAGTTCGGATATTCTTTTGAGTTTCACCCAAAATTAAAATGTCTGCTTTCATTGTTTTTTTTTTTGTTTGTTTTTTTTTAAATTTCTATTTATTTTTTCTCGTTGTTTAGCTTCCATCTTGTTTGATTATTTGGCGACTTGTGTTTCTTTATTTTTCTGGTTTATTCCACATCTTATCTGAAGAACAACCGTATTAAACTTGCTCTTATTTCTGATTTTCGAAAGAGGCTATCTTTCGGAAATTCACTCTTCAATTATTTCTCTTCATAGTTCCAATACCATTCTGGATATTCTTCTTCAAATTCGATATCTTTATTTTCCGTTTCAGTTATTTTTAATCTACTCATTCTTAAATTCATTCTACCTCATTCTTAAATTCATTCAACCTCATTCTTAAATTCATTCTACCACATTATTAAATTCATTCCACCTCAATCTTAAATTCATTCTACCTCATTCTAAAAATTCATTCTACCTCATTCTTAACTTCATTCTACCTCATTCTTAAATCCATTCTACCTCATTCTTAAATTCATTCTACCACATTATTAAGTTCATTCCACCTCATTCTTAACTTCATTCTACCTCATTCTTAACTTCATTCTACCTCATTCTTAACTTCATTCTACCTCATTCTTAACTTCATTCTACCTCATTCTTAACTTTCATTCCTACTTAACTTTATTCTTAAACCTCATTCTTAAATTCATTCTACCTCATTCTTAAATTCATTCTACCACATTCTTAAATTCATTCTACCACATTCTTAAATTTATTCTACCTCATTCTTAAATTCATTCTACCTCATTCTTAAATTCATTCTACCACATTCTTAAATTCATTCTACCACATTCTTAAATTCATTCAACCTCATTCTTAAATTCATTCTACCACATTCTTAAATTCATTCCACCTCATTCTTAAATTCATTCTACCTCATTCTAAAAATCCATTCTACCTCATTCTTAACTTCATTCTACCTCATTCTTAAATCCATTCTACCTCATTCTTAAATTTATTCTACCTCATTCTTAACTTCATTCTACCTCATTCTAAAAATCCATTCTACCTCATTCTTAACTTCATTCTACCTCATTCTTAAATCCATTCTACCTCATTCTTAAATTCATTCTACCTCATTCTTAAATTTATTCTACCTCATTCTTAAATTTATTCTACCTCATTCTTAACTTCATTCTACCACATTCTTAACTTCATTCTACCTCATTCTTAACTTCATTCTACCTCATTCTTAAATTTATTCCACCTCATTCTTAAATTCATTCTACCTCATTCTTAAATTCATTCTACCTCATTCTTAACTTCATTCTACCACATTCTTAACTTCATTCTACCTCATTCTTAACTTCATTCTACCTCATTCTTAATTTTTTTCTACCTCATTCTTAAATTCATTCTACCTCATTCTTAACTTCATTCTACCTCATTCTTAAATTCATTCGATCAGTCAATATCTGCCAGGTTGTTGGATCCTATATCAGACAATTTGGTGTTCATACTTTCAAACCTAATCTCCAACTGTTCTTCGTCTATTCTCTGAATATTACACGGTTCAATGTTTTTGTTTCGCTTATATTTATTGGAATATTAGTGCTTCGTTTTGTATCGTCAAAGACTGGATAATTTCCAAGAAATATTGCAATGCTAAACAGAAAGACGTTTTCGTTTTTATTTGTTCGTTTTTTTTGTTTTTTGTTTTTTTTTGTTTTTTTTTTTCAACAATTTCATTTTGGATATAGGCGTTGGTTAGTTCCTGGCTTGATTCTTAGAGTTTTGAGTTCAATATCAGGCTACCGCATTGGTGAACAAATAACTTGAAGGTTAGAGGGAGATAACTCATGACTTCCAATCGGGCCTTTACGCAAGAAATGAAGATGATATACCCCAGTAATTGTAATAAAGAGTTCGGTACGAAATTCCTAGCAACTGAAGAAGCCCGGGGCGTACAACGGCCGAAACGTCGTACAAATGGCAACAAATATGAGAACAATAGTTCGAATAATGTAAATACTTCCTTATCTCAGAAATATAGACAATTTCATTTTGGTTGTGGTGCAGTGGATATCCAGAAATTGGAAAGCCGAGTTCGAATTCCAGTTGAATATCTTGCATTCACTTACGCACAAATACCCTTGGGAAAGGTATTAATCCGTCTCTTCCCTCCAGTCAAAGGTTAAGTAACAGGACAGATTGGGTTCTATAGCCTTGGCTGGTAACCAGTCTACCGCAGAAAGTAATGGCAACCTATTCCGTGATAATCTTCTGCCCAGTCAGTCATGTTTCTTTCAAGCCATGATAGCCCAGGCGTGTATTAAATTTGTCACTTAGCTGATTGAGTGTTAAATAGCACAACACATGGTTTGTACTGACTGCGTTTATTGATCTTCAGAGGAAATTTTAACGACTACTTATCAGTGAATGTGAGAGACTTCCAATCCTTTTGCTATATTTACTAATGTTCATCCACTACTACGTCCAAGAGACACTCAAGGTAGCAGGATGGTTACTAATGAAAGTACATTCGACAATTAGATATTTACTTTAAAAAGTGCTCAACACAAAGGTAAAGCATAAATATATGGTATTATTATAATAATGATAATAATTACCATATATATATATATATATATATATATATATATATATATATACATGTCGGTCTTTATTATAATAAGGATTATTATTATTATTATTATTATTATTATTATTATTATTCCGTTACAGACTCAATAAGAATGCTATTACGTTGCGAAACTCCAAAATCACCCCAAATCCTCCAAACTCACATCTTTTTACTTTTTTTTTTTTTTTTTTTTTTATCGTATCACCTCGAGCAAGGCGGTAACGCCACTGATATGCAGGGAGCGATGTAATAATGAAAAGATTGGAAAAGAGAACGCCGGAAACCACATCCTAAACAGGGAACAAGGGATGATCCTCTTAACCTGTTCAATAGACGTGGGTGGAGAGTGAACGGGGCGATAGATAGATCTATCTACTCCAATTAAAAAAAAAAAAAGAAACAAAGTGAGAAGATTGGAAAAGAGAAAGCCGGAAACCACATCCTAAACAGGGAACAAAGGATGAGCCTCTTAACCTGTTCAATAGACGTGGGTGGAGTATGAACCGGGCGACAGAGAGATCTATCTACTCCAATTAGGTAGTTAAAATAAAATCTAAAATTTTAGCTTTAAAATAATTATTCTTCGTGAATTTTTCTACGTCAGATTCATCGTTGTAGTTACATACCAATGTCTTCTTATTAGTATGTATTTACCCTTCTCCCCCACTTGAGAGAGTTGCGACACGAGGTCTTTTTTAACGTGGGGAACCTGAGCGCGAACGCCCAGGCACTGGTCAAAACATTACCTATCCACCGCAGTGGATAGGTTCAAAACCGGTCTAAACTGGTCTTAATTTGGTCATTCCCACCTGGCCGGGGCCAGGTGAGTATGATGTCTTCTTATTAGTATTGCTATATACCCATATATATGTAGTTATATAGCAATGTCTCATTTTTATTAGTATTGTTATTCATATTACTGTCTTTTGTAATGTGAATTTAAATAATATTCCGTTTAGATTTCAGTACAATAATTACTTATAATATCTCAATTGTAATCATTTGGAGTATTAGTTCTACTCTAAAAGATAATTCAGTTATTGATTAATTGATTAGCTTATTAATCAGTATTTATTGATTAGTTGATTATTATTATTTCATACTGCAGAACAAAGTACGAGAAAGCTTGAATTAAGTAGACACATCTTATTAGCGAAAACAAAGATTGAAACAAAAATATTAAGTTTTAACTTTGTTAGTGTTTCTTGGGATCACAATCAAGTCAGAAAAATGGAAAATTCAACTACCGATTTCTTTTTCATTTTTATTATTATTTACTTTGATTTCTGCTGTATACATATTTACTTCCGGGTTCCAACCAGGGACCTAACTTAAGAAATGGCGTCATGACAGTTTCCGGTTATCATTTTAGTGAAAAGAAAAAACAAAGATTACTCATTTTACATAGTTAAAGCTCTTTGTAATGTATGAGTGAGTATATTTTTAAAATTTTTTTAAGGCATCGGCTACCAGGAATCCTTTCTATGTGTACACTACCGGCCATAATTATTAGGCCAACCCAGTTTAAAAAAAGAAAGATGTATTTCATATTATTTTTAGTATATATTGCCAAAAGAATAATTATAAGTTAAATTTGAAGCACTCAGATTAACTGGAAAAGTTTCCGATATACACTACCGGCCATAATTATTAAACCACCACAGTTTTTAAAATAAAATGATGTATTTCATACTATTTTTAGTATTTATTGCCAAGTGGATAATTATAAATGAAAATTGGAGCACTCGGATTAACTGGAAAAGTTTCCGATAAACAATACCGGCTATAATTATTAGGCCACCCCAGTTTTTTAAAAAAAATGATGTATTTCATACTATTTTTAGTATTTATTGTCAAAAGAATAATTATAAATTAAAATTGTAGCACTCAGATTAACTGGAAAAGTTTTCGATAAACAATACCGGCTATAATTATTAGGTCACCCCAGTTTTTAAAAAAAATGATGTATTTCATACTATTTTTAGTATTTATTGCCAAGTGGATAATTACAAATTAAAATTGGAGCATTCAGATTAACTGGAAAAGTTTCCGATATACATAACCAACCATAATTATGGTTGGTAGTGTATATCGTACCAGTTTCTTTCCCATAAAAGTTACATATTTTCCTGTTCAGATATTGACCTAATCTATCAGCCCGGTTTTTTATATTCAGTGGATGCTAACACTGTGAAACCTGAAACAAGATGGTCAATTGTTGCTGGGTATTTATCACAAAATCTGCAATTCGGGTTAACGCAATTTTACGATATGTGTTCGTGGAAATTTCTAGTTAGCAAGCATTATTATTAATATTATTATTATTAATCTTACACTTTTACTCTTTCTTTTTCGTAATTTTTAATCAAAATATCATAATTGATTTTTCATTCTTTTTATAACATCATCATTATTCCGTCACATCTTTCCTGTTTAAATATCATTTAATAACAATTTAATAACAATATATTTAACCACATATCTTAATATCTTAACCACATTTAATAACAATCTTATAATAATCGTATAATAACAATTAAACAATCCTATATTAAGCAATTTTATAATAACTTTTAAACAATCTTATATTAAACTATCTTATATTAAACAATCTTATATTAACAATCTTATATTTATATTATAATCTCATATTAAAATCTTATATTAAATTAAGCAATCTTATATTAAACAATCTTATAACTAATAAACAATCTTATATTAAACAATTTGATATTAACCATCTTTATAATCTCATATTAAAATCTTATATTAAATTAAGCAATCTTATATTAAACAATCTTATATTGACAATCTTATATTCATATTATAATTTAAAATTCGTAAGTAATTGTGATTTGTAACTTTATAATTTATAAAACAATTATAATTATATATTTATATTATAATCCTATATTAAAATGTTATATTCATATTAAATTAAACAATCTTATATTAAGATTCTTATAACAATCCACATCTTGACGATTTAATAACAATGTCATTTAATTTCATAACAAAATATTTCATAACAGAATATCATACGGAACTTTTCAAGATGTGTACTTGATAATTTCTATTTAAAAAGCACTGATATTAACATTATTATTAGTCTTACTTACAAACTTGCTCTTTTTTCCATATTTGTAATCACAGTGTCATAATTGCTTTTTCATTCTTTTTTATATCATCATCACCATCGTCGTCGTCATCATCATCATCATCACCACCATCATCATCATCATCATCATTATTCCGTAACATTTTCCGTATTTTTGATCTCTTCTTATTACAATAATTGTTCTACTGTCTCTTTTTATCAGGTTTCTTCTCGTGGACATCATCATCATCTTAATTGTTATTATTATCATCAACGTTATCTTCAATTATCATCATCATCATCATTATCATCTTCAAAATCATAATTTATCATCAGCATCTTCATTATCATCAAAATCATAATTTTATCATCATCATCATCATCATTATTCCGTAACATTTTCCGTATTTTTGATCTCTTCTTATTACAATAATTGTTCTACTGTCTCTTTTTATCAGGTTTCTTCTCGTGGACATCATCATCTTAATTGTTATTATTATCATCATCGTTACCTTCAATTATCATCATCATCATCATCATCATCATCATCATCTTCAAAATCATAATTTATCATCAGCATCTTCATTATCATCAAAATCATAATTTTATCATCATCATCATCATCATTATTCCGTAACATTTTCCGTATTTTTGATCTCTTCTTATTACAATAATTGTTCTACTTTCACTTTTTATCAGGTTTCTTCTCGTAGACATCATCATCTTCTTTATTATTATTATCGTCATCATCAACCTCTTCATTATCATCATTATCGTCATCTTCATTATCATCAAAATCATGATTTTCATCATCATTAATCCGTAACATTTGCTTTCTTTTTAATCTCTTCTTATTACAATAATTGTTCTACCTTCGCTTTTTTATCGCTTTTTTTATCGTAGACATTATCATCATCTTAATTATTATTATAGTCATCATTATCATCATTTTCAATATCATCATAATCATCATCTTTATTATCAACATCATCTTCATTATCATCAAAATCATAAATTTTATCCTTATCATCTTCATCATCATTTTCCTATTATCATCATCATCATCATCTTCATTATCATCAAAATTATAATTTTCATCATCATCATCATCATCATTTTCATTATCATCAAATTTATAATTTTCATCATCATCTTCATCATCATCATCATTTTCATTATCATCAAAATCATATTTTTTATCATTATCATCTTCATCATTATTTTCCTATCATCATCACCATCATCATCATCTTCATTATCATCAAAATCATAATTTTCATCATCATCATTTTCATCATTTTCATCATCAAAATCATAATTTTTATCCTTATCATCTTCGTCATTCATCAACGTCTTCATTATCATTTTCATTATCATCATCATCTTCATCATTTCCATTACTTTACCATCATCCCCATAATCATAACTCGTCTTTTTCATTCTTTTTAATGTCTTCTTATTAACATAATTATTTCTTTTTTTTTATTGTCATTGTCATTATTCTTTTCTGTTTTCTTATTTTTTCCCTTTTAATCGTTCGATATTATAATTCATTTTCTTGTTCGTCACATTATCATAATTATTATTATTATTATTATTATTATTATTATTTCACTTTTATTTTCTCATTCATCATTATTGTTTATCGAAAATAGCCTAAACAGTCAGGGAGATGTCAAAGACATTTTTTTTTCATTTGCCAATATTAACGTAACTGTTTTAGGCAATAACTACTTTCCATTCTGCCATTTTGTATTACGGCAGAAACATATTTTTCTGGTTGTCATAACTTTGCAGTCGTGGAAAGTCCGGTTTTAAAACGAAAATGGACTTGATGCATGAGGAAAAAAAAATAGAAAAAAGCAATTGATGAATTCGTTTGAAAGTTTAGATTTATGAAAATAAGCTACCCGCCATGCACACTCAGACACACGTGTGTGCGAAGCAAGACACACCAAAACGCACACACGGAAAAAAAAATTACTTTGGCGGACAAAATAATTCTAAAAATGAACAAGTCCCCCCCGCCCGCCAAAAAAACAAAAAAAAGAGAGAGATCTATACGAAAACAAAATCTGTCATAGTGAATAAACGAGAAGAGTGTCAGACGTGCGCCTTGTGAAAGGGAATATGAAGACAAACGATTTCAATATGCGCATATAATTCAAAGGGGGAGACAACTGAGGAATGGGACGTTAGGATGAAAGAATAAGAATTACAGAATATCTTATAAAAAAATTATATGAGAAATTTATGGCTTCGGTTCAGAAGTCGCCCCACCCAATATCCATATGCGCATATATTACTATACATCGAGAGGGAATAAGACAGCAACAAAAAGGTACGTCGAAGTACTAAATGGATCTAAAAATGAACATCATGTCGCTGGATTGAAAGCAAAATTCAGGGCTGTAGTTCACGGATGGGCAGAAAATAGTTTGTTTATTTCTCTTTTCTTCGTTTGCCGCTGAATTTGAGCTGCGGCAGGGAAAAAATAATGTGAATGATATTTGCAAAATGTTAATGACCCGCCAGCATTTGGAACCAGGAATGCAAAAGAAAAATGAATATGTAAAGAAAATAGTAGTTGTTTCCGCTAAAAAAGTCAAGGAATATTAAACTTTGGTATAGATAGATAGATAGATAGAGAGATAGATATGAACAGAGACTGAGATAGATAGATAGATAGATAGATAGATAGATAGATAGATAGATAGATAGATAGATAGATATGAACAGAGACTGAGATAGATAGATAGATAGATAGATAGATATGAACAGAGACTGAGATAGATAGATAGATAGATAGATAGATAGATAGATAGACTAGATAGATAGGAACAGAGACTGAGATAGATAGGAACAGAGACTAGATAGATAGATAGATAGATAGATAGATAGGAACAGAGACTGAGATAGATAGATAGATAGATAGGAACAGAGACTGAGATAGATAGATAGATAGATAGATAGATAGATAGATAGGAACAGAGACTGAGATAGATAGATAGATAGATAGATAGATAGATAGATAGATAGATAGGAACAGAGACTGAGATAGATAGATAGATAGATAGATAGATAGATAGATAGATAGATAGATAGATAGATAGACTGAGAGATAATAGATAGATAGATAGATAGATAGATAGATAGATAGATAGATAGATAGATAGGAACAGAGACTGAGATAGATAGATAGATAGATAGATAGATAGATAGATCTAAGAAATAGATAGATAAGATAGATAGATAGATAGATAGATAGATAGATAGATAGATAGATACGATCTGGAAATGGAAATAGATAGATAGATAGATAGATAGATAGATAGATAGATAGATAGATACGATCTAATGTAGATAGATAGATAGATAGATAGATAGATAGATAGATAGATAGATAGATTAAAAACAGAAATAGGGTTGTTCCAACGAGAGAAATTGGTATAGAATAAAAAGTACGAGAAGCCGTGAATGTTTTGTTTAAAGTGTAGATTTATTGTTGCTATTATTATTTTTAATATTACTTGCTTTTTAAGTGTCCATAATGGTATTTCTGACACTATACGTGTTTCGATTCTAAAGTTAACTCTCTTCAGGCGAATAAACTTGTGACTTCACATATCACAATACGTTTGCTTTTCTTATATATATATATATAATGGATTTTATTTTCTAAATTTGGCGTATTTTCTCGAATCTTTCGTATTTTTTTAATAATGTTTCTCGAATAGTTGGCAGGCCAGAAGAAAAAAATATTTAATGTAAACGGAGTGTTTAATATATATATAATATATATATAACATTAATCCAAAGGAAAAGCAGGTAGGTATATCCCAAAAACCCGATCCTAATTAATATTAATTACATTAATATTAAAATTGATCAAAGTGGAGGGCTCAATGCAATTTATATTCAAATTACAGAGCCAATTATAATTTTATATATATAAATCTAAGCTTATTTATAAATGGAAGGTTGTGTGTGTGTGTGTGTGTATGTGTGTGTGTGTGTGTGTGTGTGTGTGTGTGTGTGTGTGTGTGTGTGTGTTTTGGGTCCATTACCCATAGAATCCGAAACGGCTGAACCGATTTTCTTGAAAATTTACACAGTTGTACTATAAGCGTCTGCGAGTGTTTTTAGCTAGGTTTTCTGTTAAGGTACCCCCGATAAATATTGAAAATCGATAATCGAAAAAATTGGGTTATAGAAGGAGTGGTCCGATTTTAATCAAATTTGATACACTCATAGACAAAGACATAAGAAACGATATTCAGAAGTTTCAAGGTTGCAGTTCTTACAACAGTGCAAAAAATATGATATCTCTCCCAGGAAATCAAAATTTGACTTACATCCATTCATTTTTCTTTCAGTCTACGGTTTCGCTTTAACTGGAAACAATTATTGCTTTTTAGTCTTTCGTGCCAACGTCCAAATCCCGGACCATGGATTAGTTTTAAAGCTTTGATTACACCCGAGCAACGCCGGGCTATACTGCTAGTATATATATATATTGTCATCCGCAGACAGATCTGTTTCGCTGTATCACAGCTCATCAGTACGGTTAGACTCCGATTGCTTTCTAACCCAGGATTGAAACCCGACCGAATTGGCGTCAGTCGGCAATTCTACCTCTGGGCTATGGGCGTTCGGTGGAAGAAGGCAGACTTTTTAGCGCGTATATTATCATTATATATATATATATATTACTCAGTTGGGCTATCTAAAGCTCTGTGTGTGTGTGTGTGTGTGTGTGTGTGTGTGTGTGTGTGTGTGTGTGTGTGTGTGTGTGTGTGTGTGTGTAAGAGTTGGATGAGTCTATTTACCGTTACGAAAGTGTTTGGAATGGTCACTACTGATGGCGATGTTATGTCTCTTTTCATCTTCCCGCATCTGTCATTGCTCTCAGAATCAAAAACGGAGACCTCCATCCTGTGCCTTGATGAAGTCGTGCTGACTTGCGTCAAGAGCTCTTTTTTTCTGCTTGAAGACCCTATGTCTGGCAACAGGACTCTGCACCATGAGACATAAACAAGAGAGTCCAGTCCCAGCTGCCAGTCACTTTTCGCCACCTAACTCCCCAGACTGTAACCCCCATTTGAGCAAGAGTCAAACAAAACTCTTTGTAAGACCAAAGATGAATTGAAGGCAAGGATTATGGCAGCATTTACCAACTTAAACCAGAAAACCAGAAGAGTTGTAGATGATTATGTAGTCGTCTGGCAATTTTATTGAATAAATGTACTCTTTATCATTTTAAACATTTTTTGTGTGGTTTCAATAAATACATCTGCTAAAATGAGATGTCAGTGTTATTTTTATTTTTGCGTTAATTAAACGACTATTTATCCCTCGCACGTTTCCTACAATTATGTTTCTATTTATGTCACATAATCCTCAATAACTCGGATCTTTTAAAACCTTTCCGGGGTGAATGTCACACGATCAAATTAAACGTTAAAAAAATTTGAGTTCAGTTTTTCTGTAGTATCAACATGTTTTATTAATATTATTTAAAAATAATATTTGATTTTGTTAATTTTAAGCCATTAATTTTGTTAATTTCAACCATTAATTTTTTTAAATTTTAACCCATTAATTTTGTAATTTCAGACATTCAATTTTTTGTTTCGTTCCATTAATTTTGTTAATGTTAGCCATTAATTTTGTTAATTTTAAGCTACTAACTTAGATGTTAAAACCAAGCTTGATTTAAAATTTTAGTTAGTTTCAGCATAGTTATTGGATTTTTTTTAATAAAAATACAGTCAAATACAGAAAATTACTTTTTATGTTAATAACAAGGTAATAAAATCATCAATAATTGTTTGAAACTAATAATAGAACTAATGACAACGATATATATATATATATATATATATATATATATATATATATATATAGTGGAATAAGAAATTAGGAATTAAAATCAACCTTCTTCTTCACTTTTACAAAGATTCACAATGACATGTGAAATCCTGTGTTTTTCCAAATAGAAAAAAAGACTGACCATGTGCTTAAAGAAACCAGATTTCGCAAGTAGGTGTTAAATTGATTTTTGGCCAATAGGAGCGATTTGCAAGACTTGAGGACTTAGCGATGCGAAATTCAAAAAGGAATATATAAATAACCTCGGCGTCAGTCAAGACGATCACACATCGAAGCAGCATAGACGACAAGCTAAAATGTAACGGAAGGAGCTTCAAGTGACCCGACGGTTTATCCTCTTTCTCTTTCCTTCTCGCGTGCTGATTCATTTTACTTCTTCTTCTTCATTCAAAGGCACTCCTACCAAACAAACGCATACATACGTACGTACGCATATACACCTTCAACAATTACTACTACGAACATTTTCTATAAATCTTGATACCTTTAGCTTTTTTATTGAACATGAACTCTACTCTTAACTTCTTAATAATGTTTCTAACTGCACATTAACTTCTACAACTTGTGTTATTCTTTCCTTTTATTAAATTTCTATTTTAAAATGCAAAATGTATATTTTATGCTTACACTATTCCACACATTCCAACCTGCCGACAACCAACCTTCTGATGAAAACCTTCTTATGATAATTCTGGATAAAACTTGTCAGCTGTAGAGAGTTCGTTTATGTCTAACATAAGGCCGAATAAAAGAAACGTTGACCACCTCCTATAGCTACATATTGGGAGTCTTTGAAGCATTTATATCTTAATATAGTGACGTTTCTTCCTAGTAACAATCAGAAATCTATTATCCACTGAATTTCTTATTCTTCAGCGGCTGCAGAATCTGACATGTTGGTTTTAATTGCTTCCTGTATTCCTTTCATATTGATTGCCATCATCACATAATTTTATCTTCACGATTGAACGTAGATTTTCATCGGATTCAAATCGGAAATTGATGGTAGCTATTCCGTTATCTTTTCTCCCGTTATCTTTTCTCCCGTTATCTTTTCTCCCATTATCTTTTCCCGTTATCTTTTCTCCCGTTATCTTTTCTCCCATTATCTTTTCCCGTTATCTTTTTTCTCGTTATGTTTTCTCCCGTTATCTTTTCCCGTTATCTTTTCTCCCGTTATTTTTTCTCCCATTATCTTTTCCCGTTATCTTTTCTCCCGTTATTTTTTCCCGTTATCTTTTCTCCCGTTATCTTTTCTCCCATTATCTTTTCCCGTTATCTTTTTTCTCGTTATGTTTTCTCCCGTTATCTTTTCCCGTTATCTTTTCTCCCGTTATTTTTTCCCGTTATCTTTTCTCCCGTTATCTTTTCTCCCATTATCTTTTCTCCCGTTATCTTTTCCCGTTATCTTTTTTCCCGTTATCTTTTCTCCCGTTATCTTTTCCCGTTATCTTTTCTCTCGTTATCTCCTCTCCCGTTATTTTTTCCCGTTATCTTTTCTCTCGTTATCTTTTCTCCCGTTATCTTTTCCCGTTATCTTTTCTCCCGTTATCTTTTCTCCCATTATCTTTTCTCCCGTTATCTTTTCCCGTCATTTTTTCTCCCGTTATCTTTTCTCCCGTTATCTTTTCCCGTTATCTTTTCTCCCGTTATCTTTTCTCCCCCTTATCTTTTCTCACGTAAACATTTTACGCTTTAAAAGTTCACGTTTAATCTTACATACATGAGAAGGAGCATTGTCATGAATAAATATACAATTCGCTTTGAAACTGCGAGACTAGGTTTTATTTTTCTTTAACGCACGATGATCTCCTTGACGCTTTTTGATATCTCCAATGTGGGCATTCTCTCACTCAATGAATCCGTTACAGCCTTTTCATTATCTTTTCTCCTGTAAACTTTTTACGTTAAAAAAATCCACGAATAAATTTAGATATAAAATAAGGGTATATCTTTACGCAATAATTTTGTTATTTTCTGTTTTCCGGCATTTTTAGATCCTTTCTATCATCCATATTTCAACATGTCAACATAGATTATGGAAAAAACGTTTTAAAATAGGTTTTATTTGATTTCAGAGGCCTTAAATTAATATTAGTATAATCTGCGTAATACGTTCAGTTCTTAAAATTGTTGTGGGTCCCGGGGATGGGAACCGCACAAAATAAAGGAACAACGAACAGAGTTTGAGATAGAAAAATAAGTATATTAAACCCTAAAGAATACAATGGTCCTGGGAATGACGGTAAATTGCATCCATCAGCAAAGCCTCTGATTGGAAGGTTGTGAGGAGCATGGAACCACCTCTTAATTGCTGTTGTTCCCAGGTCCACTCTGACCTGGAGTGGTAGCACCTGTTAGGGTCCCAGCTATGGACAAATAGCTAACCCCCCAAACTAGGGTCAAAACACTGTGAAAGTATAAAAATAGACTTTTTATAGAAAAATGTACATTTTTGAAGAAAAAATTATTACTTATACATTTTTGAAGGAAAAAAAAATATTCTCAGCAAAACATTTTTGAATAGAAAACTAGAAAAAATTTCTAAAATAAAAAAGAATAAAAACAAAAGGATTTTCCTTAAAATCTGACTAAATCAACCTTCTCACTATAACCGAACATTAAAAAAGAATACCTTAAAACCCCACCTTTTTGGCATTAAATAACCCACTGAGGTGTTGATATGCCGTTAAACAAAACTCAAAATCAAAATCAAAAGAATATAAACGTGAACGCAGGTTAGTAATCCAAGAATATAGTTAGTAAGACGGATTTATACAAGGTCTCTGAAGTGAAGCCGTAGTAGAATTAGTATGTTTACGTCGGAAGCTGATGGGTGCTGTATAATAATATTCTGCTGAGTGGAGCTCAGAACTACTATAAACTATGGACGTTTCGGTATCTTTCGGTATCTCTCGGTATCTTTCGGTATCTTTCGGTATTGCACGGATCTAACGTTATCACGCGGATTTCTCGATGTTTGGTGATAACTAACGTTATCTGGCGTCTTGTTTCTATGGCAGGATTATAGGTATACTCCAGACGAGTCTATTATCCTAGAAAAAAGGGGAAACCCCACAATAATAATAAATAATTTATTAATTAATAAAACATGTTGATACTACATAAAAATGGAGCTCAAACATTGATTTGGCGTCTAAATCGTTTAAAATTTGAGTTATTGATATTGACGAGATTTGCACAATAACTTCAGCCTGGTGCTTCTGCTATATATACAGGGTGTCCATAAAGTTCGTGTGTACTTTAAAAGATTTATAACTTTATTTGTATTTGCGATAGAAATAATTTGTAAAAAAGGATTAGAAAGAAGTAAATATATATTTTGTAAGCTTTTACTCAAATTTTATTTAATTATCCATATATCCTCCATCATTAATAGTACAAAGAGTAAAATGATTTTGCAGTTCACGGAAAACATTTGCCAACTGATTTACAGTAATGCCTGAAATGACATTAGTCATTTTAGCTTTCGAAAATTCAAATGAACTAACTTTGGTTGCATACACATTTGTTTTCACATGAAAAGAAATCTAATGGAGTCAAATCTGGCGAACGTGGAGGCCAATAAAATGGTCCACCCCTTCCGATCCATCTGCTAGGAAATTCATTATTTAGAAACTGTTTAACACGCAGAGCAAAGTGACATGGAGCTTCATCTTGTTAAAACACTGTATTATCTTTCAAGGTTAATTGTTCAAGCTCATGTTTTTACAGATTATTTCTATCACAAATACAAATAAAGTTATAAATTGTTTAAAGTGCACACAGACTTAATGGACACACTGTAATTAGATATTCTTAATAAAATCCAAAGAAAAATTTGCAATTTTCTTCGGCCTTATCTGGCATCTCTGCTTCATTTACTTTCCAACTGCCGTAATGTAGCTTTCCTGTGTCTTTTCTTTCATAGTCACTGAACTTTCCTCCATGATATTTGGACTTAATGAATTTAAACGCATTACTAGATTGGCGGCAAGGTCTCATCGTTTTTCATTTGAAATGGCTCGATACAACCGTAATTTCTATGCTAACAGTTTCTTCTCTCGTTCCCAGTTTCTTACTTCCCAGTCAACATTTCATCTTCCAAAACTTCAGCGCAATATAAATCGTTTTCTTCTGTTTCTCTATTCTTGTTCTTTTATTGGTCACTCTCCTTAATACTGTTTTTTTTTCTCATGTTCTCGAACTCTCAGTAACTTCTTTCGTCAAAACAGCTTTAAGTAGGCCCCCTATATCAATTAAAAATACAGTAATTAAACAAACACGGACAACTGTTTTAGTAAAAAAGAAAAAAGAAAAAAGAACTTTATAAAGCCATCTGCACACTGTATATTCTATAAATACTTTATAATATAACTATATAATACTTTTTAATATAAATATATTCTATAAATACTTTCACGGCTTCTACTCCGATGAACTTAGATCACTAGTGCCCCCTAAATACGAATTTGCACGAGATACTAGATTAGCAACTAGATCCCACCCTTTTACAGTGAAACTGATAAAATGCAACCGCAACTTCTACTCCAACATTTTCTTTCCTCGCACTTCCCGACTGTGGAATTCCCTTCCACACGATTGCTTCCCCGACGGATACAATCTCCAGGAGTTTAAATGTAAGGTCATTAGACACCTCCTAACACACTAACCTGCTCCCATTCCTCCTGACATTCCCTATGTCTAACATTCATTCTTCCTGACATTCCCTATGTCTAACCACTCCTTCTCTTTACATTCCCCTATGTAGCCCCATGCCCAATAGTGGCAGTGGAATGCCTTGCTTGAGGTGAGATGATTAAAAAAAACAACTGTGGGTTACTAAAGCCTAATGTGAAAAGACATTTTCAACGCTAAATAGAAGGTTTAAAAAAGGCGAAATTTTGGAATCCGACATAAATAAATAATTGTTTTTTTTTTTTTTTTTTTTCAATCGTTTCAACCCCCAAGCAAGGCGGTACCGCCACTGATGCGTATGGGGATACATAAGAGTAAAAGTTTAGATAGGAGGAGCGTACCAAGAAAGACGAACCAGTTACAGGAGGTGTCAAAGAAAGGGCAAGAGAGGGATGTGAACACGTGTGAAGACAGTTGCGAAGGCAGAGAGAAAGGAAAAGAGTAAGATACACGGGCTTATGTAGAAACAACTGGAGTCAAGTGGATAAGAGATGGGAATTGACATTGCATTTAAATTCCTGGAGGTTGTAGCCGTCAGGGAAGCAAGTATATGGAAGGGAGTTCCACAGGTGGAAAGTGCGAGAAAATAAGATGATGGAGGAGAATTGTCGGCTGCATTTGGTTGATCGAACTGAAAATGGGTCGGACCTTGTTGCCAGTCTGATTGCACAAGTAGATTCATGTGGTAGGGACACCAGTGACTTAAGTTCGTCGGAACAGAAGCCAAAACGAATAGGATGCAGCAGCAGTTATTGGTAGATTCGAACATTCATCTCGTGTACACAAACGATTGCTCTTCATATAGCGGACTGCATGCAATGCTCTGTTGTGCTTCTTAGACTATATGACAATATTTAAATTCAACAGTCGGCTATTTAAAAATATCCAAAAAGTGATTTGCTCCAAAATTGTGAGTTCAAAAGGATAACAGAGAAACAAAAGATAAATATCAAATAATATTATTTAATATGTCCAGTAATGGCAAACGTCCCTAGAAGTTATGCCAGGATTCGTTATCGGAGGCCACAATTTAAACAGCATAAAGTACGCAGATGATACAGTGCTGATAGCAGACACGAAAAAGAAACCACAAGACCGCCTACAGAAAGTAGCTGAAGAGAGTGACAAGAAAGAACTACAAATAAAGTGCAAGAAAATCGAATGTATGGTCACCAGCAAAAAGGGCAGCCCAAAATGCCAAATATGTGTGTGGTGGGGGTACTAAAATCAAGCAGGTACAAAAGTTTAAATACCTGGGAAATTTTGTAACAGAAGACGGAAAGTGCAACACAGATATCCGAAGGTGAAGGAAGCATTCCAGAAGTTGAGTAAGGTATTAAGAAACAGGACAATTTCACTAGAAACAAAGAAGAGAGTACTGGATTGCTATGTGATGTCGGTTCTTCAATATGGCAGTGAATGTTGGACAATATCTTCGAAGTGAAGGAAAAACTTGAAGCAACTGAAATTTGGTTCTACAGAAGGATGCTGTGAATATCATAGATCGAACATGTGAGCAATGATCAAGTTTTGGAAATGATTGAAACGAAAAGTAAATTAATACTGAGCATCAGGAAGAGACAGCTAAAGTTCCTGGGACATGCAATGAGGAAGGAGGGTTTGGAGAACCTGATACTCACATGCCATATAGAGGGGAAAAGAGACAAGGGAAAGCAGTGGATAACATATTTGAAGGACCAGATCAGGTGGATGACATAACGAGTGTTGCGTGGTGTAACAGGATAAAGCGTGCTAAGAGCCACCAGGGATAGGCAGATGTGGAGAGCCATGATCGCCTACGTCTTGAAAGGACAGGGTACATAGAAGAAGAAGAAGAGCAAGAATGACAAATGGGCCTTTATATCAAATAAAACAGCCACGAAAAAACAAACACAGACAATTGTTTTAGTAATAAAAATAAATATGAACTTCATAAAGTCATTTGCACTATCAGTTTTTCACGTTCAATGTGAGAAGACATTTTCCAAAGCTAAAGATCATAAAGACAATATCCGGGCACTTCGACATGATGTAATGGTTATCAAGCTTGTGTCACTAGATCAGTTACGCCTGAATAGTGGATTCGATCCTCACTGAATGTACTGTACTTTTGTCCTTGTGCCAACGTCTAAGCTACGCTTAGAAAATAAAGACGAGATTAAGAAATTTGCTACTTGAGAAAAATTTGGTATTAGGGTGATGATTAATGTTTCTTGATTCGGCCTTGTGTCAGACATAACCGAACTCTCTACAGCTTACAGGATTCATGCAGACTTATTATCAGAAGGTTTTTTGTCGGCAATAGTGTGGAAAAGTGTAAGAATAAAATATGCATTTTGTATGGATGAAAGCCGCATTCACCCTACTTGGGTTGAACCAGTTTTCTCCCCGATGGAGGAAGTTTCATTGGAAATTGTTTAAGAGCAGGGCCAAGTCCTACCCTGTTATATAACCCATAACTGGGGGAAGGGACGGATTAATACCTTTCCCAAGGGTACTAGCGCGCAAGTGCATGCAGAGCAGTCGACTGGAATTCGAACTCGGCTCACCGATTTCTCATTCCGAGCCGATATCCACTGCACCACAACGCACATCCGTCACTAACCTGGTATCCCCAAGCGGTTACCCATCTAAATACTAACCAGGCTCAACGTTGCTTAACTTCGGTGGTCTAGCAAGAACCGGTGTATTCAACGTGATATGACCGTTAGCCACATTTTGTACGTTAAAATAGCAATTTATTAAAAGACGAAATTAGAAGAATTCGTAGAAATTAATGTTCAATGAGAAAGTTTGTTCTTTCCTCTTTTTAGTAGGTCGCGACCTGTTGAGAGGAAGAGAAGGCAAAACAAATAAAGGAATGGTACTTAACGTGTCTATTTGGTCTCTGCGTGGAGTGAAAAAGAAGAAAAGAAAATTGGAAGAAAAGGTCGAATGAAACTGTGACGTGCCTTGCGTCCGGGTCGGCTTCTTGAATTTTCTTTTGTTACATTGCCACGAGGTCTCAGCTATTCGCTCCCATGTCGACTGACCATTGACAGGTTAGAGTCGTGGTTTAAATAGTTAAACTTCTCATGGTACCGGCTCCGGCAAAACTTTTCACATCTTAGCGTGTAAATAGGTCATAGGTGCATTTGATGTTTTTAATCCAATCGGCATTCAGAATTAGTTTTTCGCGCTGTCTTGGGAATTTTTTCTTAGTTGGGTTTATCCACAATGCTTTTATTTCTTAATTTCGTATCCCTACGTGTTGCTATCCATTGAGAAGAAATTATTTGATGCAGACGCAATTTTTGGCAGACTCGAACAACTTTTTCGTAAACACAAATAATCGTTCTTAATACAGGGTGTTATATATACATATATAACACGCGAAAATCCGCCTTTATCTACCGAACGCTAATAACTTAAAAGTAGGATCGCCGACTGATGTCAGTTTGGTCGGGTTTCAATCCTGGCTAGAATCAATCACATGTCTAGTCATACTGATGAGCTGTGATACATCGAAACAGGACAGTCTGTGGATGACTTCGGGTTTCAGTCCTGGGTAAAAAAGCAATCGAAGTCTAACCGTACTGATGACCTGTGATACGACGAAACAGATCTGCCTGCGCATGACAATATATATATATATATATATATATATATATATATATAAACTGGAGACAAATATGGTACAGAATTCAACAGAATGATAGGATAAAGAACTAATAACAAGCATTCATCAGTCTATCATATTTCACTTTTATTATTATTATTATTATTTTCATTTTCATTATAATATATATATATACTGGGTATCCATAAAGTTTGGGTGCACTTTAAAAATTTATAACTTTATTTGTATTTGCGATAGAAATAATTTGTAAAAATGATTACCAAGAAGTAAATCTATATTTTGTAAGGTTTTATTGAAATTTTATTTAAGTTTCCACATGTCCTCCATCATTCGCAATACAAAGGGTAATACGATTTTGCATTTCATATTTTTTTATTTAAATTATTGAAAATTTTGTGATGAAGAATTATTCAATAACTATACTTAAAACGAGGTACTTTATAACATTTTTTACAGATTATTTTTATCACAAATACAAATAAAATTATAATTTTTTTAAAAGTGCACATGGGCTTTATAGACACTCTGTATAATTGACGGCATGCTATGCTCTATTGTTCTTCTTAAAACATATGCATAATGAAAGCTTTAGACCTAATCTATGGACTCTTTGGACGTTGGCACGAAAGACTAAAAGGCAATAGCTGTTTCCAGTTAAAGTGAAACCGTAGACTGAAAGAAAAATGAATGGATGTAAGTCAAATTTTGATTTCCTGGTATCGATATCAAATAAATTTTTTCGTCGTAAACTGAATTTTGAAGGCTAAATAAGTCCTCTGAGTAAATGGTATCATGGCTGAGACTAAGAACTACAATCATACCTACTTAGAGCCTAACCCGAAGCAAAAAACTAAAATAAAACGGCTGAAAAAATACAGACATACAGGCAGATAAACTGACACACACACAAACATCTTGCCTTTTATATATATATATATATATATATATATATATATATATATTATCGATTTTCTATCACACTAACTCCCAATTATTCTCAGAACACTCTCATCTACCCAACCCTCATTCTCGGTATCCTTACCCGCCTATCACCCACCCTCTGACATTTCCTATATTTAATCATCCTTTCTCCACTCTATGTAGCCCCCTGCGCAGTAGTGGCAGTGACATGCCTTGCTCGGGGTGAAACGCTTATAAAAAAAAAAATATATATACATATATATATATATATATATATATATATATATATGTATGTATATTTTAATTCAGATACTTCAATCCAAGGGAAAAAAGCAGGAAGGTAAATTCCAAAAAACCCGATCCTAATTAATATTAAAAATTTATTTTAATATTAAAAAATGATACAGGAAGAGAGCTCCATGTAATAAAATATTACAGAGCAAATATATATTAAAAAAGGATTAATTCAAAGATGTTGAATGGCCATTTCGATATGAAGATCCCCACGGGGGACGACACATCACCTCAGCAAGGTGATGTGTCGTCCCCCGTGGGGATCTTCATATCGAAATGGCCATTCAACATCTTTGAATTAATCCTTTTTTAATATATATATATATATATATATATATATATATATATATATATATATATAATCGATTTTTTGCACTATTGTAAGAACTGCAACCTTGAAACTTCTGAATATCGTTTCTTATGTCTTTTTCTATCAGTGTACCAAATTTGTTTAAAATCGAACCACTCCTTCTATAACGTGATTTTTTCGATTATCGATTTTCGATATTTATCGGAGGTACCTCGACACAAAACCTAGCTAAGAACACTAGCAGATGCTTATAGTACAACTGTGTAAATTTTCAAGAAAATCGGTTCAGCCGTTTCGGAGTCTATAGGTAACGGACACACGCACACAGAGGCTCACACACACACACACACACACACACACACACACACACACAAAGTTCCATTTATTATATAAGTTTAGATATGTGAATTGTGTAGTAAACTAATGAAATATATAAACCAATAACTTAAAATTAAAAAAAAATAATTCCGTAATAATAACATTCTATTTTGACATTTGGTTTGTACTTCCACTGATATGTAAAGTACATATACAGTGTTTATTATAAAGAAATACACATTGTTTCCACAAAATTTTAATTCTACCCTTTTTACCATATGTATTTATATACTTGTATTTATCCGTTAAGAAAATTAAATAATAACATTGTAGCTGCGAGCGGGTCCTCTGTCTTCTGACAACATATATTTTTAGATCCAACATACACCTAAACAGACAAGCGTTTCTGTACATAAATTATTATTATACACAAAATAATCCACGCTTGTCTCAAAACCCGCTGAATGGATTCGGATGAACCTTTCAGGTATTTTTACTGACTGATTGCTTAACGGTTAACACTTTTATAAGTTCATAGCCGGAAGTTCATAGCCGGAAGTTCAAATTAAAGTAGTGGTTTGTTATTGAGAATTTTTTTTTTAATCATTTCACCACAAGCAAGGCATTCCACTACCACTATTGCGCTTGGGGCTACATAGGGGGAGGTAAATAGGAAGAGTGGTTAGATATAGGAAATGTCAGAATGGGGGTGATAGATAGTTGGGTGGGTGGGAAGATTGTTTGAAAGAATGGAAGTTAGTTAGGAGGTGTCTATTGACCTTACATTTAAACTCCTGGAGATTGTAGCCGTCGAGGAAGCAGTCATGTGGAAGAGAATTCCACAGTCGAGAAGTGCGAGAAAAGAAACTATTGGAGTAGAAGTTGCGGTTGCATTTTATCGGTTTCACTGTAAAAGGGTGGGATCTAGTTGCTAATCTAGTATCTCGTACAAATTCGAACCTAGGGGGCACCAGTGATCTAAATTCATCGGAGCAGAAGCCGTGAAAGTATTTATAGAAGAGACACAGGGAAGCCACTTCGCGCCGGTGAGAGAGAGACTGCAGGCGGTCTGCTAAGTCGGTATCGATCACATTACAGACCCTCCGCTGTACCTTGTCTAGAAACCCAAGGAGAATAGCAGGGGCACCCGACCAGATATGGCAACGGTATTCAATGCACGGGCGGATGGGAGATTTATAAATGTGCAATTTCATTTTTTTTTTCTAATGTGTCTACATCCATACACTATTTCGAACATTTTATTTAGCAGCTTTTGTGATTCTGAAAATAATACTAGTCAGCTTTTCTTCAGTAATTTTCTATATTACTGAAATGCGGTAGTATTTACAGTATTTACATTATTCGGACTATTGTCATCATCTTTGTTGCCATTTGTACGACGTTTCGGTCGTTGTACGCTCCGGCCTTTTTCAGGTGCTAGGAATTTCGAACCAAACTCTTTATTACAATCGCTGGGGTATATAATTTTCATTCCTTGTATGAAGCCTCATTTGGTAGTCATGAGCTATCTACCTCTATCCCTCTAAGTTACTTGATCACCACTGTTGTAACCTGTTACATATCTTGGGTCTTAGGGGCTTTACTACCTTGCTTTCATTTAAAGTTGTTTTCTTTATTTTTTTTGCTCCTATATAAATTATTCTTTTTTAACCTGCGAACAAAAATGACGGCTTATTTTGTTAAGTTCTGACATTATTGTCGGATCCTTTTCTTTAAATCCTGGATTTTTGCATGAGATTTCAACATGCAAGTACTTCAACACAAACAATACCCACCATGCACTGCCACAAATTTCCTTCCTTCCTTCCTTCCTTCCTTCCTTCCTTCCTTCCTTCCTTCCTTTATATGCGTTCGAAGCTAGTTATACTAATCTGTAGTCATCACATCCGGGATATTCCATCAAATTCTTAAGTAGCACATCCGGGTTATTTAGTCAATTGTCTTCTGTTATAAACAACGGATTGATTCTGTCCCGGTTTTTCTTTGCATCATAGAGCCAATAGCATTCCCTCAGCCTTTTTGAAGTTAAGTTGATTTCTTCTGCACACGTTAAAAACAAAGAGAACAGTTCTAGAATGGTATTCATCTTTTTTATATAATCGCTTCACCCCAAATAAGGCAATACTGCCACTGGTACACAGGGGGTTCCAATGAGAGGAGAGGGAAAACAGTACATGTGATGTTGTACAAAGAGTAAGAGAGAGAGAGAGAGAGGCGGGAGTCACGGAGATAGAAAATGCTAATTGACCTTGCATTTAAACTTTTAGGGATTATAGCTATCAGGGAAGCAAATATAAGGAAGGGAGTCCCATAATGGGAAAGTGTGAAGTAACAAACTGCTACAGTAGAATTGGCGGTTGCATTTGCCTATTTTGACGGTAAATGGGTGGCAACTAGCTGCCAATCTAGTTACACAGGTAATCTCATGAGGGCAGGGCACCAAGAAATAAAGCTTACCAGGGCAGAAGCCGTGAAGAAACTTGTAGAAAAGACAGGGGGAAGCCACATTCCATCAAGGAGAAAGAGGCTGAAGTTAAGCAACCAAATCGAGACCAATTATATTACAGATCCTCCTTTGAATTTTGTCGAAAACGAATTGCAGAAGCACCCGACCATATATGGCAACAGCATTCACTGCACGGACAAATGATAGATTTATAAATCTGCAAGATGGATTCGAACGAGAAAATCTTCCTGGCTTGACCTAACCTTCTTAGCAGTGGTTGTAGCTATTGATTCAATCTCCCCACGGTTGGGCAAAAAAACTAGAACCAAAAGAAATGTGGTTCTACAGAAGGATACGGAGAGTTCGGTTGATGGAGGAGGAAGTAAGCAACGTGGAATTCATAAAGAAGATGGCATTAGAAAGAAAACTTTGACTCAGAAACGGGAAAAGACAGCTAAAATTTTGCTGGCGCCTAATGAAGAAGGAGAGCTTGACCATCACGGACTCTGTTGTGGGCAAGAGAGACAGTTGAATGGATGCGAGTAATCTATCTTTTGTGCGTGGATGGTGGCACAGGAGGAGATTTAGCAAAGGTATAAATTCTGCCAAAGAATTACACAAAATAAAAGTCTGTGGAGAATCAAGATTGTCTATGACCTGAAGGGACGGGGCACATAGAAGGTAAAGATTAATCCAATTTACTCAGGCGAAAATGCATTGAAAAAAAGTAATGGTCAATGAATTCCCTACGATTAATATACGGACCGAGCAATTTCCACCGAGTAAATATAGAAAGAAAAATAAAAGAGATAAAAATAGAATCAATTAAATGAGAATCTGACCGAAGGACAAAAAGAATGGAAGAAAAAAGAATTAGCAAAAAGACATCAGAAAATATGAAAATGAACGAGAAAAAATAAAGAAAAGTGAAAGAAAAATGAAAAAATGAGATTTTATTCAAATTGAAAAAAAGAATATTTTTAAAATACAAATATAGAAATAAATTAAAATTTTTATGTAAATTTTAAATCGAAAAAATAGATTGTCATCAAATTGCTGACCGCCATTTTATGAATTAAAAACTATTTTAAGAAATAAAAGAAACGTTCGGTAAAAAATATAATAAGAGAAAAAAATTCAAAATATTTTTATTAAATAAAAAAATTCATTATGATATTAAAACATACGAAAATGGAAAAAAAAAACACAAAATTTCTATTCACTTTAATATCCGCCATTTTATTTTTCCGAAAAACTACACTGGGTTGCCAAATGAGAAAATAAAAAGGAAAAAAAATGGCGACCAGAAGTAAAGGAAGAAACAGACGACACGTACGATAGTTGTCCGCTTTAATAGATATTTATGCCAACTCCCAACTTATAATTACCAGAAGTACTGGTGAACGAATCTGTGAAAGAGAGGCAAACACCTTTTTGTTATCAGCGAACGGTGTATTTTTAGTCGACAAACAAAAGAGTGATCTTGTCTTCTTCATTTGTTTTTTTCTTAGTTCGACTTTTGTTTCAACGTTACTTCGAAATCTGCAAGTCATAAAACCAACACATTCGTTGCCGTATATGGAAGCGAGAATGGCAGTTAGGAGAGAATGTATGAACTGGGAAAATTGTGGGCGTTGGTGTGGAAACGATTTGGTGAAATGGTAATGGATATAGCCAGCAACTACGTTTTTTTTGGTGGGGGGGATATCTTAAAATGTAGTTTTATACATAATTCATCATCAGTAAGGCTTCCGCTCTTATCCGCGATATCACTTATCTTGGCTTCAGTTATCAGCCGTTAATCGCCTAAATAGATGATTTTCGATATTATATTTTTTTTCTTTACTAAAGATTATTTAATGCGAGACCCGAGAAGGGAAGGAAGGAGGGATGCTGAATGATGTATCTGATAAGAACATAAGAAGAAAAAATAGAGGGTACGATGGGTAAATTATCGCCATTTCATATTTTTAATTTCGCGCATGAGCGTCGTTTGTTTTTGATTTTGTCGACTGCAGGTCAGTTGGGCAATGTCTGTGCGAAAAAGAAAACCATGATGCAATTCACGCCACCATAAATATGGAAACGGCATTCTTTAATGATTGACATTTACGCCGGAACCTTTAATACGAACATTTCAGAGTTTCAATCAGAGAAGAAAGTAGAGGATTCTGAAACGGGTTAGATGAGTCTAATCCGGATTATAAAGGTAAGACAGCTCGCAAAAACTTATTCTGATCATTCTGATGAGAAAAGAACTCGTGAATTTGTTGTTGGGACCTTCAGACTCAATATGGAGGCATACCGTAAGGGACGGGGCACATAGAAGGTAAAGATTAATCCAATTTACTCAGGCGAAAATGCATTGAAAAAAAGTAATGGTCAATGAATTCCCTACGATTAATATACGGACCGAGCAATTTCCACCGTTTCTCTGGGTCAATTGGGTGGCTGTTGGCAGATCCTATGTTTGACTCTGCACCGTGCCACACAATCTGGAAAACCCAATCACATTACCCCTTACATCTGGCCACCTAATTCCCCAGCCCCATGATTATTATTTGCGGGACGAAGCTGAACGAGAGACTAATAAAACACCAAAGATGAACGGAAGGCAAGGATTATGGCAGCATTCACCAGCTTATACAAGGAGACCGTCCCGAAGAGATGCGAGAGATTTCAAAGTCGTCTGGACACCGTGGTTAAAGCCAATGGCGATATCTAACCTAAACTTATTTATAAATGGAACTTTGTCTGTGTAAGTGTGTGTGTGTGTGTGTGTGTGTGTAAGTGTGTGTGTGTGTGTGTGTGTAAGTGTGTGTGTGTGTGTGTGTCCGTTACCTATAGATTCCGAAACGGCTGAACCGATTTTCTTGAAAATTTACACAGTTGTACTATAAGCGTCTGCGAGTGTTCTTAGCTAGGGTTTGTGTCGAGGTACCCCCGATAAATATTGAAAATCGATAATAAAAAAAACGGGTTATAGAAGGAGTGGTCCGATTTTAATCAAATTTGATACACTCATAGACAAAGACGATATTTAGAAGTTTCAAGGTTGCAGTTCTTACAATAGTGCAGAAAATCGATAATATATATATATATATAAGATTAGCAACTAGATCCCACCCTTATACTGTAAACCAATAAATTTTCAACGCAAATTCTACTTTGCGTTGAAAATTTATTGGTTTACAGTATAAGGGTGGGATCTAGTTGCTAATCTTGTTGCTCGAGTAAATTTTAATGTAGGGGGCACCAGTGAGCTAAGTTCATCAGAGCAAGAGCCGTGGAACTATTTGTAGAAGAGACACAGAGAAGCCACATTGCGCCGGTGAAAAAGTGACTGTATCCGAGCTGCCAAGTCGGGATCTATCACATTACAAAATAATGTTTGGAGTGAAGTTATTTAAAAAAAAAGGAATAATATATAACGATCGCTCCTAGCCATGAAATCATTTGGCTGGGTTTTTTTTTTGGTGGGGGGGTTGTTTTTTGGCGGCATATGGCTGATTTCATGCCAGAAACTAAATATACACAATTTTAATTAATATTATATAATAATGCTTCTAGTGATACAATTTGTACGGATTCAGAAGGAGAATAGATGGACACTTATCTTTCCCAAGAGTAATTTCGCGTAAGTGAATATGAAGAAACCAACTGGAATTGGAAGCCATATCTCCGATTATCAATTCCGAACCATTACCCATTACATCTCACACACATCCATTCTTACAGCACCTAGTATTTCTGAACGGTCACCCATCTAGTGTACTGAACAATTTCCAGATTGCTTAACTTCAGTGGTCGTACCGGAACCGGTATTTTAACGTGAGGTGGCTGTAAGCTCTGAAATAGTTAACTTTGTGGTATTTAAGAAAGCATCCACGCAGGAGTTTGTTTCACAAAAAAAAAACTACAAGGGATGTTTTCGTCCTTCTTGTCAAAGGAATACGTAAGAATTTTAGTGTGATTTTGCTCTATA
Source organism: Ascarosepion bandense (assembly GCA_037127315.1). NCBI lineage: Eukaryota > Metazoa > Mollusca > Cephalopoda > Sepiida > Sepiidae > Ascarosepion > Ascarosepion bandense. The sequence continues at coordinate 2,579,141 of JBBBDQ010001767.1, forward strand.
CACGTCACACGGCGGATCATCTCTCCAAAGGTCTGACCTTGTGGCACTGAAGAATGGGCCCGAACATTTGTGATGGAACTAACGAGGAAGTATCGGTAGGTTTCAAATGTTTCACCCGTGGCAAAGGGACAATTCTTTTTTATGTGCCATGTCCTTTCAGGATGTAGGCGATCATGGCTTTCCACATCTCCCTATCTCTGGTGGCTCTTAGCACGCTTTATCCTGTTACACCACGCAACCCTCGTTCCGTCATCCTTCTGATCAGGCCCTCTAAATATGTTATCCGCTGCTTTCCCTTGTCTCTTTTTCCCGTTATCTGGCCTGTGAGTATCAGGTTCTCCAAGCCCTTCTTCCTCTTTGCATGTCCCAGGAACTTTAGTTGTCTCTTCCTGATGCTCAGTATTAATTTTCTTTTCGTTTCCATCCTTTCCAAAACCTCATCATTGCTCACATGCTCGGCCCATGATATCCGCAGCATCCTTCTGTAGAACCACATTTCAGCTGCTTCAAGTTTTTCCTTCATCTTTGATGCCATATTGTCCAACATTCACTGCCATATTAAAGAACCGACATCACATAGCAATCCAGTACTCTCCTCTTTGTTTCTAGTAAATTTGTCCTGTTTCTTAATACTTTACTCAACTTCTGGAAGGCTTCCTTCGCCATACTAATTCGACTTCGGATCTCAGTTTCGCACTTTCCGTCTTCTGTTAAAACACTTCCTAGGTCAGTCAGTTAGTTAAGTGCCATACGTGATACACGCTTCGGGCGATCATATCTCGAAAGAGACATGACTGACTGGGCAGAAGATTATCCCGCAGTACGTTGCCATAGCTTTCTGCGGTAGACTGATTGACAGCCAAGGCTATAGAACCCAGTGTGTTCTATTATTTCACCCATAACTGGAGGGAAGAGATGGATTAATACCGTTCCCAAGGGTATTTGCGCATAAGTGAATGCAAGAAATTCAACTGAAATTCGAACTCAGCACCTCGATTTGTCGTTCCGAGTCGATATCCACTGCACTACAACGCACATCCTTTGAAAAACCGTGCAAAGGATTTTGCATACTCTTCAGACTGTAAAGTGAGTATTAAGCCTCTCCGCACCAGAAATACATCATTTTTTATTGAATGTGTCTCTTGTAAATCATCGTAAGACTCGGGTCCTTTTTTTGAGCAGATCATTTTCCCAGAATCCTTAGCGATATGAGTTCAAACAGAAATTAAAAGCAAGGAAACTCTTTGAAAAGTCTTATGTTTAAAATTATTCTTTGCTTTACACAATACCTTGTAGGTTACTGAAGGTGGTTATCGTATGATCGTATAAGTGTAGAGGGCGCTGTTTAAGAGCATGTAGGAGAAAATAACGTGTTGTGACGTAGCTTGAACACGTGACATACATATATAAAGGACTAATATCGAATAGCGACGGGTGGCGTCGGCAGTTGACGGCTAGCACGGTCGTTGTCTACTCAGGTCACTAGTTGTTGCCACTCTACACGGACGTGTACTAAAGTATCTACAGGTAATAGACGTATTATTTACTTATATCTGTGTATTGTCATTCCTCCACGATACAACATAACGCTTAATCCTAGACGTGAAGAAATTAATATTGTAGTAGTCGGGAAATCATCTTTTTGGGATTCAGTTCTACAAAGCAACAGTTCTTGGGAATAAGCTATCCGAGTGAAACTAACTTTTTACTAAAGGAATACGAAAGGGACGGTTTGCCACAATGGACACGGCGATGATTTTTTTTTCTTGCAACTGGAATGGTTACAGTTGAAGGAACTAAAGAACGTAGCACCTGTGAATATTTTCCATGGAAATAGCGATAGTGTAGCGAGAAGCTTGCAAAGTTCCTTCAGTAGGAAGGAAGTTGTAAGGAAGACTGCCATTAATTACACACAGAACGAAAGAAAATGACAAAGATTAATTAGAAAGAAAGAAAGAAAGAAAGAAAGAAAGGTAACAAGAAGTATAAAAAATAATTAGAAAACAGAAAGAAAGAAAGAAAGAAAGGTAAAAGAATAATAATCAATTAAAAAGAAAGAAAGAAAGAAAGAAAGAAAGAAAGAAAGAAAGAAAGAAAAATAAAATAACGATATAGGAAGGAAGGAAGGAAGATAAAGATTAATGAGAAAGAAGAAAGAAGAAAGTAGAAGAGAAAAGAATAATTTATTAGAACGAAAGAAAGAAAGAAAATAGGAACAATTTTAATAAGAAAGAAAGAAAAAACAAAGATCAACTATAAAGAAAGAGAGGAAATAGAAAAAGACAAAGATTTATTAGAATAAAAGAAAAGCGAGACAAAAGAAAGAAAGAAAGAAAGAAAGAAAGAAAGAAAATAACAACGATTTAGGAAGGAAGGAAGGAAGGAAGGAAGGAAGGAAGGAAGGAAGGAAGATAAAGTTTAATGAGAAAGAAGAAAGTAGGAGAGAAAAAGACAATGATTTATTAGAAAGAAAGAAAGAAAGAAAGAAGGCAGGAAGAAGTATAAAAATAATTAGAAAAAGGAAGAAAGAAAAAAGAAAGAAAAAGGTAAAAGAATACTAATCAATTAGAAAGAAAGAAAGAAAGAAAGAAGGGAAAAAGGAAATCGGAAAAAATTTAATAAGAAAGAAAATAGACAAAGATCAACTAGAAAGAAGGAGAGAAAAAAGAAAATGACATAGAAGTCAAGTCCACGTAAACGCTTCAGACATCAGCCAAGATTTGACGCTCTGTCGGCGGTCCTCTATTTTAGCTCTGATCTGGCTCTTGTGATGGTAGATCATAGCCATACAGGAAAATGGTTAATTTTTAGCATCTTAAGCAATCGATTTGTTGTAGTGCAGTGGATATCGACTCGGAACGACAAATCGGGGAGCCGAGTTCGAACTCCAGTTAAATTCCTTACATTTACTTACGCACATTAATACCCTTGGGAAAGGTATTAATCCGTCTCTTCCCTCCGATTATGGGTTAAATAACAGGACAGATTAGGTTCTATTGCCTTGGCCGGCAACCAGTCTACCGCAGAAAGTAATGGCAACCTACCGAGGGATAATATTATGCCAAGTCAGTCATGTCTCTTTCGAGACATGATCGCTCAAGCGTGTATCACGTATGGCACTTAAGTGACTGATTGACTTACTGTAGCGCATTATATTTGAAAATGAAACTATAAAAGTTACGGACTATAACGCGCCAACAATTCTCGTTATTATAATGAAACCGTTATAGTCATATATATATATAGTCATCCACGTACAAGCCTGTTTCACTGTAGCACAGCTGATCAGTGTGGCAAGATAGCCATATGCTTCGAGCTGGGATCGAAACTCGTGGTATGTGAGCATATATATATATATATATATATATATATATATATATATATATATATTGAAGTCAACATTCAAAGGCGACAGAAACAGCGTGAAACAGTCTATCACCTCTAAGTATTGACTTCAATGTTCAAGTTTATATTTACATACGGTCTATCTGTGATATTTAGCACTTTATCCTATAAATATAGCCTACCTTAAAGCTATATTGCTTCATATATATATATATATATATATATATAGTCATCCGCAGACAGATCTGTTTCACTGTATCACAGCTCATCAGTACGGTTAGACTCCGATTGCTTTTAACCCAGGATTGAAACCCAACCGAATTGGCGTCAGTCGGCGATCTACCTCTGGGCTATGGGCGTTCAGTAGAAGAAGGCAGACTTTTAGCATGTATATTGTCATTATACACGCCCAATAGCCAGAGTGCTCTAATTTATTCGTGAATGTGCGATATATATATATATATATATATATATATATATATATATATATATATATCTTGTCACACTCATGAAGAGAAAGACAATAGCCAGACAGTGTCGGCTCAGTTCATTAAAATAAAAATAACGCAGCAGCCTTGACTGGGTGATTAAACTTTACTACCAGTAATGGAAGCTCTTGCCGGATATTTTCTCTTTAACAGTGCCTTATTATTTTAGTTTTTCGCATTGATAATGTCGCCGAGTAGTGAAGAATATATATATACCCTCTGTATTATAATAAATACCGTTGTGTATTTATTTGTGCATATATATATATATATATATATATATATATATATATATCCTGTCACACTCAGTGGGGGTACTATTTTGTTTGTTTTTTCTCTTATGTCTTACTGTAGAATGCTCAAAAGCCAGTTAAGTGCCATACACGCTTTCGGCAATCATGTCTCGAAAAAGACATGACTGACTAGGCATAAGATTATCCCGCAATACGTTGCCATTACTTTCTGAGTAGACTGGTTGCCAACCAAGGCTATAGAATCCCAATCTATCCTATTATTTAACCCATAACTTTAGGGAAGAGACGGAATAATATCATTCCCAAATATATTTGTTCGTAAGTGAATGCAAGGAATTCAACTGGAATTCGAACTTGGCACCCCGATTTGTCGTTCCGAATCGATATCCACTGAACCATTACGCACATCTTTAAAAGTAGGTATCATTAAACATCTTGCCGTCATTTTTGACGGCACGGACCCACTCGTCATGGAATAATGGTGTACTTAACATCACTGAAAACACCTCTATCTCGGTGAAGTGCAGAAATTCAATGTAGAAATAACTAGATGCCACAGTTTCTTCTCTCGCACTTCCAGCTTGAGGATCTACATTCCTTCTTCCTAGCAATCTTTTATCTACAAAAATTTAAATTCACTATCAATCGTTATCTTCTGCCTTCTTAAAACCCGCTCTTTTATTGTCCTCTCTCCTTAATAATGTTATTCTTTTTTCTTTTTTTTTTTTTTTCTTAAACGCAGTACCAACCCCTAGCGTCTTAATGACTTTATTACCTTGCTTGGAGCGATTTTTTTTAATGCGTATTTTCCAAAGAATTTAATAAACACTTTCTGCGTGATTGTGGTCGTAAGGTTGTATTTGCGGATATGCGAACTTGTATGTGTGTGTGTGTGTGTGTAGGGCTTTGTTGACATGTATGCGTCCGTCTGCAATTAAATATCCAGATCATGTTTAGCGAGATTTGGTCGGCCTGCACTTGATTCACGGTAAGTTGGTAGGTGGGTTGGGCAAATCTTTTCAGGAAAGTCTTTCTCTTGGCGAGAAACCCGAAACTTTCAACGTAATGAAACCCCCCCCCCCACACACACACACACACACATACACACACACACACATTTATATATATATATATATATATATATATATATTGCAGTTTAGCATTTTTTTAAAACCTGGCAAAAGTTCATCCTATGATAAACGTCTAATCATCCTCAGATAGCCACCTTAACAAACTACTTAGCTGATTTCGTTCTTTGCATCTATATTTTCCCCCTTTTACTTACTACGATAAAGTTATTGATTTTAAAGGCATTTAAGAAAACTGTAGACCGACAGGAACTAATCTTGGCAGTCAATCTAGCGACCGATATGTGTATACAATTGCAAACTTGGCTAGCATCTCGCCTGCAATATATATATATATATATATATATATATATATATATATATATATCCAAATAAGGAACGGAGAGAATATTAACAACATTCAAAACATTAATTTAAAACAGTTCTCATTGTAGAAACAAAGTTATCAATATTTATTATAAATTATAATTTAAAACAATTTGAACATGTTCTAACTTATAATATTAATATTAATATTAATATATATATATACACACACATACACACACACATACATATATATATATGATGCCACTTCGGTCGGGTTTCAATCCTGGGTTAAAAGCAATCGGAGTCTAACTGATGAGCTGTGATACAGCGAAACAGATCTGTCTGCAGATGACTATATATATATATATAGACACTAGTCATCCGCAGACAGATCTGTGTTACAGCTCAGACTCCTGTCGCTTACCTAACCCAGGATAGAAACCCGACCGAATTGGCGTCAGTCGGCGATTCTACCCCTAGGCCACGAGCGTCCATATATATATATATATGGACGCTCGTGGCCTAGGGGTAGAAAATCAATAAATAATTATCCAAATGTTGGAGAATTTTTGTCTTTATTTTCAACTGAAATTAAAGCAAAAATACGACGTTTAGAACGGCTCATGATTAAACATAATAGACATTGATTGTCTCTTATATTTAACAGCATATGTTTAGAAAATTATTTGCTGCCTCGATACACTATATATATATATATATATATATATATATATATATATATATATATATATATATATATATATATATATATATATATATATATATATATATATATGCGGATTATGGTGCAATGGATATCAGCGCGGAACTAGAAGCCCGCGAGCTGAGTTCGAATTCCAGTTTAATTCGTTGCATTCACTTACATGTATGTTGTAGAGCAGCTAACACATTTTAAGCACTTTCAAGAATTGAATACTCAGGACCGAGGTAGATATAAAAATAAAAAACTAATAGCAGTCGGAAATTTCGAGGTGTCATTTCAGTCTAAGGAGATCGACTGTGTACATCATTCGTTCACTTTGTCGTTAGAGTCTCGTCTGAAGAAAAGCAGACAAGAATTTTTGTCCAAGTTTACAGGATCGGTGTTTCCACTTAAATGACCTTGTGTTGAATCTACCTCGGGCATCTGCCCATGTGGGGAGGTGGTTGATAACTTCTGAGTGTCATTGACGTTTAGTATCGGACTGTGCTCTCTGCGTCTCTAACGACTTAACCTCTCCTCTCTTCTACTCTTTGTTGTTCTGTCTTCTAGTGTCTGTATTATTTGTATTAATATCCCTTAGCACGGATATTGTGCTGCAGATACTCAACACAAATTTTCAGAGTATCGTCCTTTCACATCGGATATGCAGCAATACAAATACCCTTGGGAAAGGTATTAATCCGTCCCTTCTCCTTTCACCTATGGGTTAAATAACAGGGCAGATTGGGTTATATAACCTTGTTTGGCAACTATACTAGAGCAGAGAGTAATAGCAACCTTCTGCCCAGTCAGTCATGTTTGTTTCGAGACATGATCGCCTGGAGATTTTCATGTATGACACTTAACTGACTGATATATATTAATAATTATCTTACTAAAATAAATTTCCCACACAATACTAAATTAGTTCTCTGAACTACAATATACTTTAACATACCATAATTATTTAATCCTAATTATAACATAAACATTCTAGTCGCTTTACCCATAAAGTAGTTTAAAAGATCACAACTTACTGTTAAAAATTATTTGCCTATTTAAGTATTGTGTGGTCCCACTATGTAGCTTACTCAGACAAATAATTTTCTTTAAAATTTTAATTAATTACAATCTTTCATTTATAACTTATACTCCAACATAATTAAAAAATAAAAATTATTTTGCTAAAATATAAATGACCCACACAATACTTAATTGTTGGTTTTAATACAGATTAACTAAGCCTAGCATAATTACTTAACTTTAATTCTGATGCCACTTCGGTCGGGTTTCAATCCTGGGTTAAAAGCAATATCCTGGTCAGGGTTTCTATCCTGGGTTAGGTAAGCGACAGGAGTCTGAGCTGTAACACAGATCTGTCTGCGGATGACTAGTGTATATATATATATATATATATATAGTCATCTGCAGACAGATCTGTTTCGCTGTATCACAGCTCATCAGTTAGTCTCCGATTGCTTTTAACCCAGGATTGAAACCCGACCGAAGTGGCATCATATACATATATATGTGTGTGTTTGTGTGTGTGTGTGTGTGTGTGTGTGTGTGTGTGTGTGTATATTAATATTAATATTATAAGTTAGTACATGTTCAAATTGTTTTAAATTATAATTTATAATATATTCCAGCCCTTTTACTCACGAAGCAGTAATTAAAAAAATCTATTGTTCAATAAAACAAAAACTAAAATCCAACCTCCTTTTAAAATTATTATCTACCCATTTAAAAATCTAAGGTCCCACTATGTATCTTATCCAGATAAAATTAAAAAGTGACATGTCTAGATCCAAACCATCCTGTCCGCTTTCATAACCCAAATATTAAAACTCCACGGTTACAGAATTCTCATTTTTGATTGAACAATATTGACACACCTAAAGCATTTTCTCCAACTACCACTCAATAATATTCTAAATAACCATGAATTCATCTTATATTTTAAAAATAAATCATTTTCATCATTTATTATAACATATCACCTGAAGAAGAACAGTATTGTTCTGAAACATGAAAATTTTTGTGTAGTGATATTATGCCTTTATAAACCATTCTAATAACAAAATTACTATATATATATATATATATATATTAATCGTTTCATCTCAAGCAAGTTGAGACTGACACTAGTGCGCAGGGGGTGATGGTGAGAGAAAAAACAGGATACATTGGGTTTTAAAGATATGATAAACGATGTAGGGCAGTCAAGAAGATAGAAGATGTCAGTTGAAGTTGCATTTAAATTTTTGAAGATTGTAGCCATCAGGGAAGTAAGTAAACAGAAAGGAATCTTACAAGTGTAACGTGCGAGAAAATAAACTGTTGAAGTAGAAGTGAGGGTTACATTTAACTTCTTCAATGTGCCATGTCTCTTCAGGACGTAGGCGATCATAGCTTTCCACGTTTTCTTATCTCTGGTATCTCTTAACATGCTTTCTTCTGTTACCCCACCCAAATCCCACTCAGCCATCCACCTGCTCAGACCCTTCAATATGTTATCCGCTGCTTTCCCCTGTCTCTCTTTCCCTCTATTTGACCTGTGAGTATCAGATTCGCCAAGCCTTATGATATGCCCCGGAAAGGTATATATATATATATATATATATATATATATATATCATTTGAGGTAGTTAAGTGGTTTAGGCAAATGTAACCGGGTAGAACAATCTAGTCAGTCAGTTAAGTGCCATACGTGAAACACGCTTGGGCGATCATGTCTCGAAAGAGACATGACTGACTGGGCAGAAGATTATCCAGCAGTAGGTTGCCATTGCTTTCTGCGGTAGACTGGTTGCCAGCCAAGGCTATAGAACCCAATCTGTCCTGTTATTTAACCTATAACTGGAAGGGTATTTGCGCGTAAGTGAATGCAATGAATTCAACAGGAATTCGAACTCGGCTCTCCGCTTTCTCGTTCCGAGCCTATATCCACTGCACTACAACGCTTATAGACGTAATGACGGTACTTGTCGTATGCAGTATCCTGAGACGTAGGCGTAGTCAATAGACCTAGACCTCTAGTGGTAAATCTCTGGATCTCTGGATGTCCTCGCCTTATGGCTGACACCAGCCAATCACATTCCAGTGAGGGGAATCAAGGTGTATACATATTCATTATCTATTCATTACATCACCTTCTTCCCTCGTTATATCTATTCCGACGGTAAAAGGGTGGGACCTAGACGCCAATCTCGTAGCTTACTTAAATTGACGTCGACGGTACACAAGAGAAAAAAAAGCTTGTCAGAACAATTGCCATGAAAATATTTGTAGAAAATATATAAAATAAGTGGTTGGTCACTCATTTAAAGCCTATCCATCCGCTACAATGGCTGGCTAATTCCAGTTCAGACGCTTACTCATTTTCTTTCTTTTTTTTGTTTTGTTTTGTTTTTGTTTTTTGTTTTTGCTTTTGTTTTTTGTTTTTTGTTTTTTTAACCCCTAAGTGCGTTGTGGCGCAGTGGATAGGTTGTGCGTTGTGGCGCAGTGGATATCGCCTAGGAACAAGAAATCGGGGAACTGAGTTCAAATTCCAGTTGAATTCTTTGCATTCACTTACGCGCAAGTACCCTTGGGAAAGGTATTAATCTACCTCTTCCCTCCAGTTATGGGTTAAATAATAGGACAGATTGGGTTCTATAGCCTTGGTCGGCAACCAGTCTATCGCAGAAAGCAATGGCAACCTACTGCGGGATAATCTTCTGCCCAGTCAGTCATGTCACTTTCGAGACATGATCGCCCAAGCGTGTATCGCACATGGCACTTAACTGACTGACTCGGCCAAACTGTGGTTTGTACTGTAAATATGCTAAGTAGATCTTAGTTAAAGTCTTTCATGAGACGTTCTAACGACTCGGTTATATTTTCTTTGACACAATGCAAGGCCCAAGAGTCACTCAAGGTAGCGTTAGCGTAAAAATTATGTCTTTTATGAGATTTAGAAAAGATAACGGTTAACTCTAACCATGAAAAATGGCAAGATTACAGCGATCGGGAAAACATCCAGGAAGGAATTCTTGAGAAACTGTTCGCCTGGAACCTACTTTTTATTCGTAGAATACGAAAGGGAACGATTCACCCTTGCGTACGTGGCATGTTGGGTCCCAGTCGCTAAAGAATGGAGCTAATGGAACCGGCGAATGTCGCTCATCAGAACATTGGTTATTGAAATAACAACAGAGCATTGAGAGGCTTGCGATGTTTAGTCTATGGGGAAAGGGTTAGTAGAGTGGGAAATCATCCATTACCCACAAAGACGAATAAATGCTTTAGAAGTCTTCTATGGCTGGACCGTGAGGACTTGGCAACTCTACCCAAGATAAGGTGGGAAATTTTGCACGTCTTTAACGGACAAGCATCCCAATACTATCACACAAACGCGGGTATCCCTCAAGGCTATTCTAGGTCCTACGCTTTTCCTTATCTATATTAACGATCTCCCCGCTGTAATAAGATCCCAAGTAGACATATACGCTGGCGATACTACGGTTTACTTTCGTCTCGATCAAAAATCTGCCGAGGCTGACAAAGCAAACCTCGCTGCCGAGCTTGAAAAAGACCACCAATCTATGGTGAACTGGGGTAAGAAATGGCTCGTAAATTTTAATGCTTCCAAAACGAAGCTGCTATCTATTAACCATCACAGACAATCGTTCCCTACACCCATTAACATGAATCAGGCTTCTCTCTCTGAAAGTAAGACACTGCGCCTCCTTGGATTATCTCTCACGTCAGACCTCAAGTAGAATAACTATATAGAATCCGTAGTTAAATCCGCTGCTAAGAAATTCGATTCTCTATGTAGGGCCAGGGAGTTTTTCCCGTCCGAAACAATCCTGCACATATATAAATCTACCATCCGCCCGTGCATTGAATATTGCTGCCATATCTGGTCGGGTGCTCCTGCTATCCACCTAGGGGGGCTTGATCAAGTCCAACGGAGAATCTGTAATGTGATCGATCTCGACTTGGCAGCTAGGATACAGTCGCTTTCTCACCGACGCAATGTGGCTTCCCTGTGTCTCTTCTACAAATACTTTCACGGCTTCTGCTCCGATGAACTTTAGCTCACTGGTGACTCCCTATATATGAATTTACTCGAGCCACAAGATTAGCAACTAGGTCCCACACTTTTACTGTGAAACCAATAAATTGTAAACGCAAATTCTACTCCAGCAGCTTCTTCTCTCGCACTTCCTGCCTGTGGAATTCCCTCCCGTTTACTTGATTTCCCGACAGCTACATTCTTCAAGAATTCAAATGTAAAGTCAGTAGTCGTCTACTATCTCACTTACTTGCTTCCCCCCTATCTCTCTCTCTCTCTCTCTCTCTCTCTCTCTCTCTCTCTTCTTTCTTCGTCCGCTCCACTCATCAGTATTCTCTTTCTTCTCATACTCTCTTCCTGGCACCCTCTGTAGCCTGTCATTCTTTCGCATAACACACCTCCTATGTATCCCCCTGCACAACAGTGGCAGTAAAATGCCTTGCTTGGGGCCACACGATTATATATATCTATATCTATATATATATATATATATATATGACTCATGTAAAGATAGAATATAACGATATGGTATTTTCTGGAGATGTACAAGTAGAAGACTTTTTTCTTTTTTTTTTTTGTCTACGTTACAAATGAATGAGTTCCATTTTAAATCTGAACCGCGATTTCATTCCAGCAGACATTCGATGAAACGTGTCTATTGAGAACACAAATGTTCATCAGGACATTGTGGAGTCTGCTTGGTGGTGATGAAGTGGTAAATAGTAAGGTATTAAATGATACAAGACATTCTCTCACCCATTGCACTATCAGATATATTTATCTAATAGCGAGAAAAAGAAAGAAGAGACATAGAGAGAGAGAGAGAGAGAGAAACAGATAGATCTATGTAGGAGGGTGTTGTGTGCGCGTGTGTCGAGGTGCCGAATTGATTATTTTTTAGGGAAACAATTTGTGGGTCTTTCGATTCCCACAGAACGCTAGTGATATATTATGTGTTTATGTTAGAGTCGAGTATGAATATTTGCCAAAAGTTTTGAGAGACAAGTGGAGAAGGTACTCAAGATAAATAAATGACTGTTTGAAAGGGAAAGAAGAATGAATATGACGTGAAAGAAAGAAAGAAAGAAAATTATAAAGCTTAAGAAGGAAGGAAGGAAGGAAGGAAGGAAGGAAGGAAGGAAGGAAGGAAGGAAGGAAAATGAAGATTAATTAGAAACAAGAAAGTAGAAGAAAAAAGAATTTATTAGAAAGAAAGAAAGAAAGAAAGAAAGAAAGAAAATAACAACGATTAAGGAAGGAAGGAAGGTAGGAAGGAAGAAAGAAAGAAAGAAAGAAAGAAAGAATGAGAAGAAAATAGGAAAAAATTAATAAGAAAGAAAGAAAAAGACAAAGATCAACGAGAAAGAAGGAGAGAAAATAAAGGACAAAGATTTATTAGAAAGAAAGGAAAGACAAAAGAAAGAAAAAGGAAGGAAAAAAGAAGAAAAGAAAAAGGACAAGGATTAATAAGACAGGAAAAGGGTAACGATTAATTTGAAAAAAGAAAGAAAGAAGAAAGAAAGAAAGAAAAAGAAAAAGAAAGAAACGAGGAAAATAGGCTGAAGCAAAAAAGAAAAGATGAAAAATAAAACTAACAAAGAAAGAAATTGAAAAAGAGTGAAAATCATAATAAAAGTACAGCATCTCTGACAATATCGACAAGGCCATTTCTTCGCACCCATCTGCCCATATTTTCGTGTTTGGCGACTTTAACGCCCACCACACTAACTGGCTGGAAAACTCTGTCACCGACCCTGCTGGTGTCCACACCTTTAATTTTGCAATCTCCCAATCCCTTACGCAAGTGGTGCACTTCCCCACGCGTTTCTCCAATAGCCCTAACGGAAGGGACTCGCTACTAGACCTCTGCTTCACTTCCACCCCAAATTCTTGCTCCACCAGACAGCTCTGCCCTCTCGGAAATTCTGACCACGCCTTATTTTCTGTGAACATCTCGTTCCACTCCACCCCTACCCATGAAACCCAGACAAACAGAATATCCTACTGCTATCAAAGAGCAGACTGGGATTCGTTCCGTGACTTCCTCTGCGACGTCCCTTGGAACAATGTTTTTAGTCTTCCCATCGAACACTGTGCATCAGAGGTCTCCTCCTGTGTTACGGCTGACATCGATGCTTTCATCCCTACCAGGAAATTTCAGCTTAAATCCCATTCGTCTCCTTGGTTCTCGCTCGTTTGCTCGGCCGCCATTGCCCACCGGAATCACTTCTTCCGGCTTTATCGTAGCCACGCGTCGAACCAAAACAGGCGCCTTTTCGCCTCAGCTCGTAATAAGTGTAAAAAGATACTTAACGAAGCTAAGATGCTGTTTGCTGCCAGAATGAAGCAGCGCATAGCATCCTCTAAGTTCGGTACCAAAGACTACTGGCACCTCTGTAAAAGCGTGCTTAACATGAGTAAGTCCTCAATGCCCCCACTAATCAACGAGTTGGAGGTCCTCACCTCCTCAGCAAACAAGGCTGAATGCTTTGTCCGAAGATTCTCGACCAATTCGAGTATGGATTCGTCTGGAATCCATACACCCGATTTCCCATCTAGAACTGAGGCCCAATTGAATGACGTCCACATCACGCCCTCGCTGATTTCTAGCATAATCTCAAAACTGGACCCTCACAAAGCGAGTGGTGGGGATGGAATCCCAATCATAGTTTTGAAGAATTGTGCCCCTGAACTCTCCTCTATCCTTTCTAAGCTCTACAAACTCTGCTTTCCTGCCTGTTGGAAGTCTTTTTCTGTGGTTCCAATATTCAAGAACACTGGTGAACCCTCGGACCCCGCAAATTACCGCCCCATCAGCCTTCTTCCGATCTTCGGCAAAGTGTTCGAAGCCATTATCAATGCCGAGGTCGTTCAGCATCTCACAGCCCACGGGCTCCTCTCGGACAAACAGTATGGCATCCGCTTCACCAGGTCTACTGCTGATATGCTAACGACAATCACCGAATATATATACCAGGCTCTCGACAAGAATGGTGAAGCCCGAACCGTCGCCTTGGATATCTCTAAAGCATTCAACAGAGTATGGCATGCCGGCCTTCTACGGAAACTGCGAAGCTATGGTATAACTGGACTTTTGTTGGACTTAATCCGGTCATTCCTCTCTAACCGCACACTGAAGGTGGTATTAAATGGACATGCCTCCCAGAACTACCCTACAAACGCGGGTGTCCCCCAAGGCTCTATCCTAGGTCCTACGCTCTTTCTAATCTATGAATGATCTCCCTGATGCTATAAGATCACAAGTAAGCATGTACGCCGATGATACCACAGTTTACTCTCGCTTCGATCAAAAATCTGGTGTTGGTGACAAGACGAACCTCGCTGCCGAGCTTAAGAAGGACCTCCAATCCGTGGTGGATTGGGGCTCGCAAAATTCAATTTTCCAAAACGAAGCTGCCGTCAATTAACCACCACAGACAACCGCACCTCCCTCCCATTAGTATGGAACAGGCTTGCCTCCCAGAGAGTAAAACACTACGCCTGCTTGGACTGACGCTCTCAGCGGACCTCAAATGGAATGACTACGTCGAATCCATTGCTAAATCCGCAGCTATGAAAGTCGGCTCTCTGTGTAGGGCCCGGAAATTCTTTCCGCCTGAATCTAGCCTGCACTTCTATAAATCTGCCATCCGCCCGTGCATTGAGGACTGCTGCCACATCTGGTCGGGTGCCCCTTCTATTCTCCTCGTGATTCTTGACAAAATACAGCGAAGAATCTGTAATGTGATTGATACCGACTTGGCTGACCGCCTGCAGTATCTCTCTCACCGGCGTGACGTGGCTTCCCTGTGCCTCTTCTATAAATACTTTCATAGCTTCTGCTCTGACGAACTTAAATCACCGGTTCCCCCTAGATGTGAATTTGCACGAGATACTAGATTGGCAACTTGGTCCCCCCTCTTACAGTGAAACCGATGAAATGTAACCGCAATTTCTACTCCAACAGCTTCTTTTTTCGCACTTCCCGCCTGTGGAATTCCCTACCGCATGATTGCTTCCCCGACGGCTACAACCTCCAAGAGTTTAAATGTAGGGCAAATAAACACCTCCTAACACACTAACTCACACCCACCCTCCCCAACTCTCTCCCTATGTACATCCTAAGTCGTCTATCACCCTCCTTCTGACATTTCCTATATCCAATCGCTCTATGTAACCCGCTGCGCTATAGTGGCAGTGGAATGCCTTGCTTGGGATGACACGATTAAAAAAAAAAATAGAAAGAAATGAAAAATGTGTGACCAATATAAAAGAATCCGTAGCAGAACGAAAAGTCTAAAAGATGAATCTAGATATATATATTTTTTTAATCATATCACCCCGAGCAAGGCGGTAACGCCACTGATGTGCAGGGGGCTACATAGGAGTGAAAAGATTGGAAAAGAGAAAAAAAAAACTATAAAAGAAATGAAAATATAGTAACAAAATCTAATGTAAAAACAAATGTGTCCCGGATGATAAAACAATAAAAGTTGATTAATTCGACTGATTTGTTTTTTACTGTTTATCAACCTTTTGCAGATTATTTAAAGCAGAAAAAATATTTATAGATTTTTTTAAATATTTTGAATGTAATAATGATTCAGAGATAAAATTTCGGCGGACTTGAAGGAGACTACCACCACCTTTAAATTTGTTTTTTTTTCATTTTTTTTTCTTTTTTTTTTTTTTTTTTTGACTTTTTTCAGTGCAATCTTATCGATTAAACCCTAAACTTTCCGACTGACAAAAACATTTGTAAAAAATTTCAACATCTAAACAATTTTTAGGGAGTGGGGGGGGGGGGGCTCAGCTTTTCATACAACCTTATAGTAAATCGATCCTGTGCTATTAACTTTTTTGCTTGCGCATATTCAACAACTGTATCCTTTGCGAAATTTTTGAATAAAGCCATTCTTGGAGTTTCCGAGGAAGATGCCATCGTAAGAACTGAAGAAAACTTGAAAAGACAAAAACAAGAGCAACAACTCGTCCCCAAAAAAACAAAACAAAGCGACCCCAACGCGAGTTGTTTCAAAATGGAGGATCGATTTACTATAACTTTGTATGAGAAAGTGAGCCCCCACCTCAAATTGTTTAAATATTGAAAATTTTTCAAATTTCTTTTGATAATCGGAAACTTTATGTAATAATCGATAAGACTGCGCTGAAAATAGTAAAAAAAAAATGAAAAACAACAAATTTAAAGATGGTGGTAGTCTCCTTCAGATCCGCCAAAAGTTCTACTATTTAACCCATATCTGTATGAGAGAATATGTGAAATCATACCTTGCCCAAAATGTATTTGTGCGTAAATAAATATGACTGGAATTGGAACCTGGTTCTTCGAATTCTGACAGCCCGCCGTTCTTTATTAAACCATCCGAACTTCCAAACTTAAAGCACCTGGTATTCCCAAGTGGTCACTCATCTAGGTAATAACCAGGTTTAACGTTGCTTAGCTTCGGTGAAAAAGGCAAGCGATACTGGCTCCGATGACATTCATGCTCGATGCAGAAGGTATCACAATGCATATCCGTCATGTGAAGTACTTTAACTTTCATTAGATGTCGGGATTTTTTTTTTTTTTTCAGATTAATGGCGTGTTTTGGGGGCAGCAGAAACCCTATGAAGAAATCGTTTGGCTGATATTGGTTCAAAATAGTATGGTATATGTTCACGTGATCGGCTGGTTTGCCTTATCAAATCACTATTCGGGTCCAGTGGTTTCGAACTATTTTTATCCATTTCTGAAGTCTACATACGTAGAATCATCCCAGCGAGATAATTCTCTGTGAGAAAGCCAGAACGAGAATGGTGAACGATTGGCCGAAGTACCTCTTGAGCGTGGTTTTTTGACAGGTATAGTTTATCTTTTCTAGGTTCCTGTTAAAAGTCTAACACGACACGAATTCAACAAAGGATTGCAAAGAATTCTGAAGCGTCGATAAGTTTCCCACACTCAGGTTTGAGAGACGTGCTATGACCACACGCGACAGTTAGTTAAGTGCCATACGTGATATAGAACGATTATATCTCGAAAGAGACCTGACTGACGGAGCATAATATTTTTTTCCCGCAATATGTTACGATTACTTTCTGCAGTAACCAAGTCTATAGAACCCACTCTGTTCTGTTATTTAACCCACAGCTGGAGAGATGAGCTGGGGTTATACTTTTCCCAGGGGTATTTGCGAGTACGTGAATCTAACGAATTCAACTAGAATTCGAACTCAGCTCTCTCATTTCTCCGATATCCACTGCTCTGTAACGTACATAAGACAAAATTCGACACACATTCTTCTCGCTGCCTCTTAGAATCCAAGCTGCCACCACTCTTTCCTAATAAAACGAATAAGAAAAAGAAATCGTCCGTCTCGTTGATATCATTTTATGTATTAGAGACGACAGAGAACGCAAAAAAAAACATATCATAGGACCCTAATTTGCTGAGAAATGGTTTCAGGAGCATTCTGGAGACTTTCGATGTAAAGTGTAGCCACCACGTTATCTTATAGGGAGGCCGAAAGAGCATTTTATGGACATTAGGAAGATGTATATTTGCACGCATTCTTACATTTGCGTACATCAGCGAGCTGCAAACGGATATCCAAATTGCAGTGTTCAACATCTCTCCAGAGTCCTTCCGACCACTTGTTTAATCAATGCCATGTCGGGTCACTTCACTATGCCCGGAGTGAGGAAGTCTTATACAATACGAGACACTAATGTTTGATGGCACGTAAACGTACTTAGAAATGGATACAGGGCGCCACGGAATAAGGTCGCAGTCAGTAAGCTTCTCTACCAAATTATTGCCGTAGCACTTTGCTTTAAAGTTCAGTCAATACAAGTCACTAGAGCCACTCAAGGTAGAGCGTTACTGAAAGCGGTGTATAAGATGTTGTAAAAAATATAGATTATGAGGTTCAAGAGGATTGACAAGGATTAAACCTAGACTTGAACGGATTAAGATTATAATTTCCACAAAAGTATCCGCATATGTGGCAGTTCTTGAGAAAGACCGTCTGTGTGGTATTTCCTCTTTGCAATTGAAAGACGGGGGAAACGTGTCGGTAGGGTATGGCCGTGGGCTAACTGTAAATATCTGATTTGGTGAAATGGAGTTTATCAGAACATTTGCCATAGAGTTGCGACAGGATTATGGTCATATCACGCAGAAACACCGGTTCTCGTTTGTTAAGCAACGGTAAACCTGGTCAGTACCTAGATGGGTGATCGCTCGAGGTAAAAACAAGTGCTGAAAGCTTCAACGTTCGGGTGGTGTAATGGATAAAGGATCGGAATAGTTAATCTGAGAACCGAGCTCGAATTCCAGTCAGTGCAAATACCTTTGAGAATCTACCTCATATCTCCCATCATTTTATTTTTTAATCATTTCACTCGAAGCAACGCAGGACCGCCACTAATAAATTCCAGTTGTAGTCTTTGCATTCACTTTCGCACAAATACCCTTGGGAAAGGTATTAATCTGTCTCTTTCCTCTAGTTATGGGTGAAATAACAGGACAGATTGGGTTCTATAGCCTTGGCGGGCAACCAATCTACCGCAGAAAGTAATGTCAGTTTACTGCGGGATAATCCTCTGCCGTCAGCCATGTCTCTTTCGAGACATGATCATCCAAGCGTGTATCACGTATGGCACTTAACTGACTGAATAAAAATAATAGTTGAAAACATAAGTAAAGCGTCTACTGGACAAAAATTGGGGGATCAGTTTTTTATTGTTATTAAGTAATAAACTGAACCCCCACTAATTACTACTTATTAATACAATCCGTCTCTTCTCCCTTCATCTATAGTTTAAAGAGCAGGATAGAAAATCTTCTGCCCAGTTAGTCATGTCTCGAAAGAGACATGATCACCCAAGCGTGTATCACGTACCTGACTGAAATATAGTGGTTCGCTCGAAATAAAAAGAGGGGAAATAATTTGGTGAATATTCAGTAGATCAGCATTTACTGCCCAAATCGAACAAATTTGTGTTTTTATCAGTTTAAAAGAGGGTACCATTCATAATATAAACTGTGAAATCGATGCCTGCTTATTTAAAGAGTTATGCGCATTTTTTTTTTATTTAAAGAGACTAAACTATCGCCCGGTTCACACTCCATCCACGTCTATTGAACAGGTGAAGAGGCTCATCCCTTGTTCCCTGTTTAGGATGTGGTTTCCGGCTTTCTCTTTCCAATATTTTCACTCTTATGTAGCCCCCTGCACATCAGTGGCGTTACCGTCTTGCTCGGGGTGATATGATTAAAAAAAAAATGTAAAGTTTGAATTGTGTTTCATTTATGATAAATAATTATTATTCTAGTTAGCCATCTAGATAGTGAAGAGGCTCATCGTTGCTTAACTTCGGAGATCTTACGTGAATCGTTGTTTCAATCTAATGCGGCCGTAACCGCATAATGCGGTGTACATTCAAGCGTAAAGAAAATGGGATTAGGCTCGACTTAATTTCGCTGATCTTATGGGAACCGGTGTTTCATTGTGATGTGGCCGTAAGCCAAGGTACGTTTAAAGAGAAACAAGCAACTGTGTTTGGCTTCAAAGAAAAAAGAACTATACAGAAAGAGAACAGAAACATTAAATTGATGACAAATACAAAAGAGATAGTACAAAAATCGTAGTGACAATGAGGACGTGATAGGGATAAAAAAAAAAAAAGAAAAGTCAGATGATAAAAAGAAAGAAAGAAAGAAAGAACGGAAGGAAGAAAGAAAGAAAAAGAATATGTTTTTAATGAGAAAAAGAACGAGAAAAACAAAGGATCAAAACGAAAGAACGTAATTACCAGCCCGACGCTCACAACCAAATAAAAGACAAAAGAAAAACTGTATTGAAATGAACATGGTCGTGCGAATTCAATATGGCGTCTTTGATAAAAGTTTATTCTCGTTAGTACTTCAGCTGAAATCTCGCCATGTCGCGAGTTGGCGCCAAATAATGGCCGCTCTTGGCGACAGATTAGAAATGAGACGTCCACTTGAAGATTTAGTGAGGGAAGGACATTTCAGGATATTGTGGATGGGGAATCCATGCAGATGACAGCGATTTGGTTTCGAGTTAATTAATATCAAATGGATGATTACATTCGCCTATTCACATACCCATATACATATACCCGAAAGAGAGAGTGAGATGAAAAGAGAGAGAGAGAGGTAGAGGTAGAAAAAGAACACAAATGAATGCACCGAGTAAGATTATATATATATATATATATATATATATATATATATATATTTGTGTGTGTGTACAGGGTGTCTCAAAAATGTATACACATTTTGGGGCTTTCTCAAGAAATAATTCAAGCAACTAGCACCGCTTATATCTAATTTGAATAATGAATAAGAAGTCAGTATTTATTAATAGTTATAATATAAACAGCTAGCTAGCTAGATAGATAGATAGATAGATAGATAGATAGATAGATATGAACAGACATAGATAGATAGATAGATAGATAGATAGATAGATAGATATGAACAGACATAGATAGATAGATAGATAGATAGATAGATAGATAGATAGATAGAAACAGACATAGATAGATAGATAGATAGATAGATAGATAGATAGATAGATAGATATGAACAGACAGATAGATAGATAGATAGATAGATAGATAGATAGATAGATAGATAGATAGATATGAACAGACAGATAGATAGATAGATAGATAGATAGATAGATAGATAGATAGATAGATAGATAGATATGAACAGACATAGATAGATAGATAGATAGATAGATAGATAGATAGATAGATAGATAGATAGATAGATATGAACAGACATAGATAGATAGATAGATAGATAGATAGATAGATAGATAGATAGATAGATAGAGGAACAGAAAGATAGATAGATAGATAGATAGATAGATAGATAGATAGATAGATATGAACAGACATAGATAGATAGATAGATAGATAGATAGATAGATAGATAGATAGATAGATAGATATGAACAGACAGATAGATAGATAGATAGATAGATAGATAGATAGATAGATAGATTTGAACTGTATTGAGATAGATAGATAGATAGATAGATAGATAGATAGAAACAGAATGAGATAGATAGATAGATAGATAGATAGATAGATAGATAGATAGATAGATAGATATGAACAGACATAGATAGATAGATAGATAGATAGATAGATAGATAGATAGATAGATATGAACAGACATAGATAGATAGATAGATAGATAGATAGATAGATAGATATGAACAGACATAGATAGATAGATAGATAGATAGATAGATATGAACAGACATAGATAGATAGATAGATAGATAGATAGATAGATATGAACAGACATAGATAGATAGATAGATAGATAGATAGATAGATAGATAGATAGATAGATATGAACAGACATAGATAGATAGATAGATAGATAGATAGATAGATAGAAGATAGATAGATAGATTTGAACTGTATTGAGATAGATAGATAGATAGATAGATAGATAGATAGATAGATAGATAGAAACAGAATGAGATAGATAGATAGATAGATAGATAGATAGATAGATAGATAGATAGATATGAACAGACATAGATAGATAGATAGATAGATAGATAGATAGATAGATAGATAGATATGAACAGACATAGATAGATAGATAGATAGATAGATAGATAGATAGATAGATAGATATGAACAGCTTAGATAGATAGATAGATAGATAGATAGATAGATAGATATGAACAGAGACTGAGATAGATAGATAGATAGATAGATAGATAGATAGATAGATAGATAGATAGATCAGTCTGTTATATTTCTATATATGGTTAGATAGATACATAGATACAGGGTATCTTAAAATGTATACAAATTTAGAGGCATTCTCAAGAAAGAATTCAAACAATTAGCACCGTCTATATCTAATTTAAATAATGCATGTGAAGACAGTATTTATTCTAAATACCTGCCCTGAAGATTTAGTCATTGCATCCTTTCAAACTGATGACCATTATGATCCAAGCATTGCCGACCAGGCAATGCAATAAAACCAAAAGAAACAGTGTAAAGCACATTAATTTGCAAATTCTTGCAAAAATGAAATAATCGCCAGCTTTTAATTAAACTTTCAAGATCATTCACAAAAGATTTTATTTATGAAATTATAATTTTTATAAAATCTTTGTAATCTGTTTTCCATGTATTACCCGCAAAATGAAATTTATACAATGAAATTTATAAAAACTCAATTCTGTCCGCAAACTTTGTTTTATTAATTAAACGCAGGACTCCATAGAAAATGGGAATCATCCATATTTTTTTTCAAACTGTCGACACTTTCTCAAAAATCTACTTCGAATAGTAAAATAAAAAATGCAATAAAACTATGACATTCAATTAGATAAGCTTTAATTACTTTTATGAATATTATATATTAAAGACATTATAGTCTGAGGAAAATAAATTGCGATGAATAATGAAATTTTACAAAATTTTTCATTCTTCTTTTTAAGATTTATAGTTTAAAAAATCTTTTTTAAAATCTTTTTAAAATTCTTCAAAACGTTATTTGCATTAGATTATTAAGTTATATTTACTAAGCGAAAATTAAAAAGCTTAATACAAATGATCACGCTCTAAGATTTAACAAATGATTTTAAATTTTGTTCATGTGTAGAAAACTATGCCATTCTGAAATTTTGGAAGATCATACACGACATTATCAGAAAATACAATCGATTACCATGGTAAATTCAAAGTCAGCATTCTTAAAATTAGATTACGGGGAATATTTCCAACATTTGTAAGATTACTGAGTGCTTAAAAATCATATAATAATGCGTCCACTCGCCATTTTCTTAAATTATGCTTTAAAAGATAGTCTTCGTAAAGAGCAATAAACATGTAAATAGCTTATCATTGCTTGACAAGTACTTGTCGGGTGTTGACTGATAAGGGTTTCACACACACACACACACTACTACTGTTCGTTTTAAAATTCTTTCTTCTGCTTTTTTAAGTTAAAGTAAATAAGACTTGTTTCAAATCATATTAATTATACTTTATATCAGCTAATATCCTTCAAATAAAAGTATATTTTATTTTTGGAAGATTTTTAATAAAGAAAATTACATTACAATGAAAGATGGTTAAAATGGTGCCAATCTGCTAATTTAAATTTAAAAAATCGATTATAATCAATAAAATTTATGCTTGAAATTACACTACAGATTATTTTGCTTGCCTGAAATAGTAAATTTAATCCTTTAACTTTCCATTAAAGCTAAAATGAAAACTTTTTCAGTTATCAAAAGTCATTTTAAAATTATCGCGAAAAAGTTGCGTTATTTATACTAACGGGTAAATTTGAAATGAATCCAAGTTGACTTGAGCTATACTCTGTAATAATGTGCACACATTTTTAGAGAGCATATATATATATATATATATATATATATATATATATATATATATATATAAAGGAAAACTCAACACATCATCTAAAGTGGTTATAAATTATAATTTATTTCGACGATCTAATATGCTACTTTCTCCAGACCACGATTTCGTTTGGTTTAAAATACCTCTTACCTTAGAACATAAAAAATCAAAGAAAGGGAAATTCAAGTAATATGACCCAGAATAAAAAAATTTAGTGAGACCATTTTTAGACTGCATGTATACTCAACCACCCAATCAACACACACACACACACACACACACACACACACACACACACACACACACATATATATATATATATATATATATATATATATAAGTAAATTAAACCTAGTGAGCCAATAAACCTACCAGGGTTTCACCAAAACGGATCTTCATGGAACGTAGGCCTTTTGAGTACTTTTATAATCGAATAACATGGAACGAGTGGATTTAGGATGTTCCCTTAAGGACATACCCATCCCTGTCCACGCCAACATTCCCGGAAGATCAGTTTGGGTGAAACCCTGGTAGGTTTGTTGGCTCACTAGGTTTAATTTACTTATTCTGCTCTGCTTAAGTATTGAGCGCTTTTTTGTTATTGATTACTCGTCTCGAGTTTTTTCTTTGGGCTACGTGCTGGCTCGGTCTAAATATATTTGGCTGATGTTCATGTGCTTAGCCCTTTCTTTCTTTACAACCATTTTTGCCTTGCACATATATACTCGGAGGGTCTTTCGAAACGAGTATAATTATAAGTTTGTGTTTATATATATATATAAACACAAACTTATCTATATATATATATATATATATTAATTCAGATACTTTAATCCAAGCGAAAAAAGCAGTAAGGTAAATTCCAAAAACCCGATCCTAATTAATATTAAGAATTTTATTTTAATATTAAAAAATGATACAGGAAGAGAGCTCCATGTAATAAAATATTACAGAGCAAATATAAATTAAAAAAGGACTAATTCAATGATGTTGAATGACCATTTCGATATGAAGACCCCCACGGGGGATAACACATCACCTCAGCAACAGAAAAATCCTTTCAGAAACGGAACAGACACCACTTATTTGCTACCTAAGTTTTGACTACACCGGTTTCTTCAGACAAAGAAGATGCTTATATACACAACAGACAGAGCACCGACAGAAGGTGACGGGGACCTTGTTACGCCAACGCCTGACGACAGAGAATGGGAACCTCCCACGGCCGCCGGAACTACCATTGAAGGGCAGGTAATGTTTATAAACATACAAAGAAGATTAATAGTTTAAATATTAAATATCAAATGAAATTAAATACGTTATAAAATATTCAATCTGACGACGGAGTACAAAATTTATCAAGGCTTCATCAATGAAAAAAGGAAGAAAAATCTCCTGATAGCTTTATTTTGTGTTTTATTATTTAAGCAGGTTTCACGTAAATTTGCTTAAATTGTTAAATTGTGAAATTGCTTAAATTGTTAAGCAACATTAACATAAGTTATAGCGTTCTTAACTCAAGGAGAAATCATGTTTGTTTGAAGTTAAAAAAAAGAATAATGCATTCGATAACTCCTTTCAAATAAAATATCGATTTTATAACTAACTAGCAGTATAGCCCGACGTTGCTCGGGTGTAATAAAAGCTTTAAACTAATCCATGGACCTGGAGCTCAGACTCAGCCTAAAGAATATTTGTGTGAAGTTTGGTGATAATCGGATAAAAATTGTGGATTTGTACGAAGGACGCACACAAACAACTTGCCTTATATATATATAATATGAATATCGTTTCATAGGTCTTTGTCAATGAGTGGATCAAATTTGATTAAAATCGGACCACTCCTTCTATAACCCGATTTTTTCGATTATCGATTTTCGATATTTATCGGGGGTACCTCGACACAAAACCTAGCTAAAAACACTCGCAGACGCTTATAGTACAACTGTGTAAATTTTTAAGAAAATCGGTTTAGCCGTTTCGGAGTCTTTAGGTAACGGATACACACACACACATACATCCACACACACACAGGCACACACACACACACACACACACACACACACACACACACACACACACAGACAAAGTTCCATTTATAAATAAGTTTAGATTTACTACTGTCACAAAAAAAAAATCCCGGCACATTTGGGTATTTGTTATTGATGTCTAGCCATGTCTATTGAACAGGTTAAGAGGCCCATCCCTTGTTCCCTGTTTAGGATGTGGTTTCTGGCTTTCTGTTTATTCTTTTCTAATTGATTTTGCTTGGTATTGGTGGTAGCAACGTGTTTGGTGTGGTGAATTGTGTTTGTAATAGAACTGCATTTTATATTGTATTTATTTGTGTTTTTTTTATTAGTGGCCAAGTAAGTATTTATTTGAGTGGAACCGTCTCACTATTTAATTTTTTCTTGTTTAGTAGTTTGCTTTGGTTTTCAAAGGTGATTATTGCTAACTTTTCCTCCAAACACAATTTGCAATTTCTGCTTTTGTTATTGCGTAAGACTGCTCTTTTTATGATTTCCCATTTAATCTTGGTGGTGATATTTTTTTTTTTAATCGTATCACCCCGAGCAAGGCAGTAACGCCACTGTTGTGCAGGGGGCTACGTAATAGTGAGAAGATTGGAAAAGTTAACAGATTCACCAGTCAGTGGAGGGATTATACACTTTACCGTCAAATACATTCCACACACATATATCTATGAATTATCTATTGCTTTAATACACGTGACATATAACTGACCAATGAAAACAGACCCTAAATCGCAACATACCATTAATACTGTCTGTTTGTTATTCATTCGTTTTTCTTCTTTCCGTCTCCGAAGAAGCTTTAATGAAAGGGAAATATGTTAAATTAAGATCAGTTAAATGAAGGCAAGTATTACGGCATCATTGACAAAATTAAACAAGTGGTCTGCCCAGAGGAGCTGAAAGGGATTCCAATGTCCTCTCCAGGCTGTCGTTGAAGTCAATGGTGATTTTATTGAATAAATGTACGCTTCACTGTTTCAAGATATTTTTGTGTAATTTTGGTAAAAATATCTGTCAAAATGAAATGTCAACGTTATTTTAATTTTTACATGATTTAATCGACAATTTATCAATCTCATATTGTATATATATATATATATATATATATATATATATATGGCTATACATATATATATATATATATATGTATATATATGGCTATATATATATATATATATATATATATATATATATACTACATATATATATATTAGCAGCCATCTACTGCTTAGAAGGTTGGATCACTATGTCGATCCAGGATGCTTTTTCCACCTGAATCCATCCTGCATATATACAAGTCAACCATCCGTCCGTGCATGGAGTACTGCTGCCATTTATGGTCAGGTGCCCCTGCCGTTCTCCTCAGTGTTCTTGACAAGCTCCAAAGGAGAGTCTGTAATGTGATAGGTACTGATCTGGCGACTCGACTGCAGCCACTTCCCCATCGTCGAAATGTGGCCTCCCTCTGTCTCTTCTATAAATACTTTCATGGCTTCTGCTCGGATGAGCTTAAGTCACTGATGCCTCCTCAACAGGTGTTTACCCGTGCAACCAGACTGGCAACTGGGACCCACCCATTCACAGTCAGGTTAGCCAAATGCAGACGACAATTCTACTCCTGCAGCTTCCTCTCTCGCACTTCCCGCCTGTGGAACTCACTCCCGTATTCTTGCTTTCCTGACAGCTACAACCTCCAGAAAATTAAATGCAAAGTTAATACTCATCTACTAACCACTGGCCTCTAGCTCTCTCCCCTCCCCTGTATAACCTTCCCTTTCTCTCCACCTATGTATCTGTCATCGCACCTGCTTTCTCAGCTTTCTATTGTTCCTTTCTAACTAGCTTGTACTCCTCACTCTTTTCTAATTAATCTTTTTACATTTATGTAGCCCCCTGCACATCAGTGGCGTTTCCGCCTTGCTCGGGGTGAAATGATTAAAAAAAAAAAATTTTTTTAAATATATGAAGGCTGCTAATAATAAGTCCCATACTGTCACCATGGGATGTGCGTGGTGGCGCAGTGGATATCGACTCGGAACGAGAAATCGGAGAGCCGAGTTCAAATTCCAGTTGAATCCATTGTATTCACTTACGCGCAAATACCCTTGGGAAAGGTATTAATCCGTCTCTTCCTTCCAGTTATGGGTTAAATAACAGGACAGATTGGGTTCTATAGCCTTGGTCGGCAACCAGTCTACCGCAGAAAGCAATGGCAACCTACTGCGGGATAATCTTCTGCCCAGTCAGTCATGTCTCTTTCGAGACATGATCGCCCAAGCGTGTATCACGTATGGCACTTAACTGACTGACTGTCACCATCTGCAAAATTTTGAATGATTCAACCTGACCTGCCTACAAAGAATTTGTGGAATACGGTTCCGCAGGTTAAAACTCGGACCGGAAACCTTCAGAGCTTATTACTAACGAAGCCATGCTTGTCGATCAATATGATCCACCCCGACGGCATCTGCATGTTTGACAACCAATCGACCAGCTTTCTTATGTAAATTTCTATTTATAAATTTCTATTTATAAATTCCTACGTATAAATTTACTCGAGCAACAAGATTAGCAGCTAGGTCCCACCCATTTAGTGTGAAATTGTAAACGCATATTCTACTCCACCAGCTTCTTTTCTCGCACTTCCCGCCTCTGGAATTCCATTTCATTTACTTGCTTCCCTGACAGCTACTATCTCCAAGAATTTAAATGTACAGTCAATAGCCATCTCCCTTCTCGCTAACCTGCATCCTCTCTCTCTCTCATGATCCTTTCTCCGTCCACTCCACTCTCATCAGTATTCTCATCCTTCTCTTACCCACTTCCTAACACCCCCTATAACCTGTCACTCTTTCTCATAACTTTCCTCTTATGTAACCCCCTGCAAAACAGTGGCAGTAAAATGCCTTGCTTGGGCCGATATGATTATTAAAAAAAAATTCTATACTATCATAATGTGCGTATAAAGTGGGGGATCAATTCTACATCACAATCAATATATAAACTGATCCCTCACTTTATTGCCAGTCATCCTTCCAGCAAAACAGTGGCAGTAAAATGCCTTGCTTGGGGCGATATCACTAAAAAAAAAATATGGGAGACATGTGAAGGGCTGTCGCTGATCAGCACAAGTGATACAGTTATCATCACGGGACCATGAGAATCGTCATGACGATCTGTCATCTCTTCCCTAGCTAGTTAGAAATGTTGACTGATACTCGAAACACGTGGTGAGTTGTCTGCAGAGACGCTATTCAAACCACAGAAGCTCTGTTGGCCCAGCAGGTAGAGAATATCGTCTAAGATCTCACACATCGTCTAAGATTTTTTTTTAATCATATCACCCCAAGCAAAGCAGTCCACTGCCACTATAGCGCAGGGGTTACATAGAGCGAATGTGTATAGGAAATGTCAGAAGGAGGGTGATAGTCGACTTAGGAAGTACATAGGGAGAGTGTTGGAGAGAATGGGCGCGAGTTAGTGTGTTAGGAGGTGTCTATTGACCTTACATTTAAACTCCTGGAGGTTGTAGCCGTCGGGGAAGCAAGCAT
This sequence comes from Ascarosepion bandense, assembly GCA_037127315.1. Taxonomy (NCBI): domain Eukaryota; kingdom Metazoa; phylum Mollusca; class Cephalopoda; order Sepiida; family Sepiidae; genus Ascarosepion; species Ascarosepion bandense. Next base: position 2,608,421 of record JBBBDQ010001767.1, read on the forward strand.
GCGGAAGGGAATTCCACAGGCGGGAAGTGCGATCTCACTGTTCTCTATCATAATCTGAAGTCCTTTCAAATACCTTACACCCTTGTTCAAAATAATTGAAACAACTACTTTAATTTCCTTTCTTTTATCATACGGTCAATTTTAAACCCACTGGGTTCAGAGTGTAATCGATTTCTAGTTTTTCGTCAGATAGGTTTATTTTCAGTGGTGTGCAGCAATATGAATTTCGATACACCCTTTCGGAAATCAACTGAAACAACTGCTTTAGTTTCCTTTCTTTCAACATGCGGTCAGTTGAGACCCACTAGAGTGACAGAGTGTAATCGATTTCTACTTTTTCTTAGATTAGGTCATTTGCAGTGGTGTGCAGTAATATGAATCTATTTTCGGGGTGTATGATGAAATTTGTTTGGCCTTGAAAAATACTGCGTCATCCCTGATTGCATCAGATTTTTATCACGCCAAGATACTATTGCTTCGACTGTCGATTAGTTGTCCTCCGGCCATTGTCTGCGATAGACGTTACTCTAAGGAAGCGTATGAAAATTGTAGCTCTGCACAAACACACTGGCAAGCTCGAGAGAGAGAGAGAGAGAGAGAGATCGCGGATATTGTTGGTGTCAGACTTTCAAATGTCAGTCGTGTCATCAACACGAAGAAACAAACTAAATCCATCAGTCCAAAACGTAAAAGAAGATGCGACGTACACGTGATCAAGGAAAGTGTGAAAGATCCTAGGAAGACATTATTCGTTTTGTTTCAATTTGTTTCGTTTTGTTTCAGTTGGTTTGCACAAGGGTATATTTACGGAAAAGTGACGTTCCGTGTTGGTCTAATCAGCTAAACACGCACGAAAAAAAAAATCATTACGAAGAAAACTATCATCTGAATAACGATGGACGACAAATTAACTGAAAAAAAATGTCTTAAAATTTCTTGGGATTAACAGTGGTTTGCTTTTATCAAAATTTTTTTTATAATCATATCGCTCCAGGCAAGGCAATTTGTTGCCAGTTTTGCAGGGGGTTACATCGGAGGAAAATCACCAAACGAAATGAGAGAGAGTGACAGGTTATAGAGGGTGTCAGGAAGTGGGTAAGAGAAGGATGAGAATACTGATGAAAGTGGGGTAGATGGAGAAAAAAGCATGGGAGAGAGGATGCAGGTTAGTGAGATAGGAGATGACTATTGACTTTACATTTAAATTCTTGGAGATTGGAGCTGTCGGGCTATATATATATATATATATATAATCATATCGCTCGAAGCAAGGCATTTTAATGCCACTGTTTTGCAGGGGGTTACATAGGAGGGAAATTATGAGAAAGAATGACAGGTTATAGAGGGTGTCAGGAAGTGGGTAAGAGAAGGATGAGAATACTGTTGAAAGTGGGGTAGATGGAGAAAAAAGCATTGGAGAGAGGATGCAGGTTAGTGAGATAGGAGATGACTATTGACTTTACATTTAAATTCTTGGAGATTGTAGCTGTCTGGCTATCTATCTATCCATCTCTCTGTCTCTCTCTCTCTCTATATATATATATATATATATATATATATATAAATATATATAATCATATCGCCCGAAGCAAGGCATTTTAATGCCACTGTTTTGCAGGGGGTTACATAAGAGGAAAACTATGAGAAAGAATGACAGGTTATAGGGGGTGTTAGGAAGTGGGTAAGAGAAGGATGAGAATACTGATGAGAGTGGAGTAGATGGAGAAAGGAGCATGAGAGAGAGGATGCAGGTTAGTGAGATAGGAGATGACTATTGATTTTACATTTAAATTCTTGGAAAATATAGCTGTCGGGAAAGCAAGTAAATGGAAGGAAATCCCACAGGCCGGAAGTGCGAGAAAAGAAGCTGATGAAGTAGAATTTACAATTTATTGATTTCAGAGTAAAAGAGTGGGACCTAGTTGCTAATCTTGTTGCTCGAGGAAATTTATATATAGGGGGCACTAGTGAGCTAAGTTCATCGGAGCAGAAGCCATGAAAGTATTTATAGAAGAGACACAGGGAAGACACACTGTGCCGGTGAGAAAGTGACTGCATCCGAGCTGCCAAGTTGAGATCGATCACATTACAGATTTTAACTTCAGAATGTTCTGTGTAGAGTCTAGAAGCGTCTCGACAAATTTGCTGCCGAAAAGTTATTTTCTGCCTAGTAACGCCCCTCTCACAGACGAAAGGTCGCAAGCTTTTCACTCCTCTCTCGTTACTCTCCATGAAAAGTACTCAAACGAACTACATTCCTTAGTTCCACCAATTCTAACCTCCACGGCTAGCATCTGCCATTTTACGCGCACTGTAGCGAACTACCCTCATTCCCTTCGTATTTGGTAAGATGTAACTTTCACTCAAGCAGCTTCTTTCTGCGTATTACTGTTCTGTGGAACCGACTCCCAAGGAGTTGTTTTCCGATCGCTACAATCTTAACCTGTTCATTCTAGGATTAACCACTATCTTCCATACATACTCTGCAATATATTTTACCTGCAGCGGCTTTCTTATGCAGGTTGGACCTAACTGTAAAAATAAAAAAACTTTAAATAAACTCCCTGATATTGACGCATAGCTGAGACCAGGAAGACAAGAAGGATTACCGCCCTTTCAAAGAGAAAGAGTACAAAGTGATGGAGAATATCTATGCTGTCTAAACATCACTGCAAACAAACAAAAATGAGACGGGCTCTGTGGGTGCTCTTTTTAATCGGTATTACTCTCTAAAACACAAGAGGTTACAGGATGTGAAAGAATTAGAAATAGAAGCATTACTCATGAGCTAGAAGAGGAAAGAGAATTTAGAAAGTCAGTAGATAGCGATTGACATTGCATTTAAATTTTTGCAGATTAAAATAGAGTTCAACAAGTGAGAAGTGCGAGAAAAGAAACTACTAGTATAGAACTTACGGTTACATCTAGCCAGTTCAGTTATAAAATGGTGATATCTTGCCAGGGAAGGAAGAAGCCGGAAGAGAGTTTCGTGGGTGAGAAGTGCGGGAGAAGAAACTGTTAGCATAGAACTTGCGGTTACATCTAGCCAATTCAATTGTAAAATGGTGAGATCTTGCATGGGAAGGAAGAAGTCGGAAGTGAATTTCGTGGGTGAGAAGTGCGAGAGAAGAAACTGTTAGCATAGAACTTGCGGTTACATCTAGCCAATTCAATTGATGAGACCTCGATTCCGGTATTGTACAGCGGTTACATTCCAAAAGTCTAGGTACCATAGAGAAAAGTTCCTTAGAAAAATTACCATGAAGGTATTTATAGAAAAGGCACAAGGAAGCTACATTACGGTGGTGGGAAAGTGACAGAAGTATAGTGGGCTTAAATTCATAAAGTCTTGATACCATAGAGGAAAGTTCATCAGTACAATTACCATGAAAGTATTTATTTGAGTTTGAGCTTGAGTTTTAACGGCTTATCAATACCTCTGTGGATTATTTAATGCAAAAATTGTGAGGTTTTAAGGTATCTTTTTAATGTTTGCTTATAGTGAGAAGGTTGATTTCAGTCAGTCAGTGAAGTGTCATACATGTTATGCTTTTGGGTGATCATGTCTTGAAAGAGACATGACTGACTGGGCAGAAGATTATCCCGCAGTAGGTTGCCATTGCTTTCTTCGGTAGACTGGTTGCCAGCCAAGGCTATAGAACCCAGTCTGTCCTATTATTTAACCCATAACTGGAGGGAAGAGATGGATTAATACCTTTCCCAAGGGTAATTGCGCGTAAGTGAATGCAAGGAATTCAACTGGAATTCGAACTCGGCTCTCCGATTTTTAGTCAGATTTTAATTATTTTTTGTTTTTATTCTTTTTTTTTATTTTAGAAAACTGAAAATGTCTTCTAGTTTTGTATGTTTTGCAGAGAATAAGTTTTTTTCTTTCAGAAATGTGTTAGGGCAATAATTTTTTCTTCAAAAATGTATTGTTGGTAATATTTTTCTTTTAAAAATGTATATTTTTCTCTAAAAGTCTATTTTTATGGATATATTTCTATAAAAGTGTATTTTTATACTTTCATAATGTTTTGACCCCAGTTTGGTGGGTAACTATTTACCCATAGCTGGGACCCTAACAGGTGCTAGCACTTCGGGTCAGGGTGGACTCGAAAACAACAGTAATTAAGATGTGGTTCCATGCTCCGCACAACCTCCCAATCAGAGGTCTTGCTACCGGATGCAGTTTACCGTCATGCCCAAGACTGTGAAAATATTTATAAAAAAAGACACAGGAGACAACCTTTTGGCGGAAGCAAAGTTACTGAAGCCAAGCTGCCATATCAGGACATATAATATTGCTGATTCTTCTTTGGATCTTATCAAGAAGCTCAAGGTAAATGTTGAACAAACAGAAATGTGTCTGAGCAGGCGTCTGCAAAAGGGATTGGCTAACCAGCCTTTATGATTTTAGTTGGAAAATATTAGATATTGTGTATATCATAGCTTGCAGCCGGGCTGGCGTCGAGTCTTTATTAAAATCTGCAGCATTATAATATACGTTATCGTATATTTCCGATATTCAACGGAGGTCAAGTAAACATATCAGTCCCTGAAGAAGTCCACTTGTGTTTAACATCCTTAACAGACACACCATTCTCCTGCAGTTGAAAGTATACGCAATAGTTTATCTATACAGCCTCAGGCCTAACATTATGTGAATTCTTTCAGCTTGACAGTCATTGTGCTTTGGCATTTCTTAAGAACGTGAAATCACGTCAGTTCTGACTTTGAAATGAATATCAAGACAAACATTCGCCCAGAGATCAAAGTCCGTCTTCTTTGGCGACAATATGCAACAATTTCTACCCCAACGAAGACTGCGGGTCATATATATATATATATATATATATGAAAAAAAAACAGAATGAAAAAGGGTAGTCAAAAAAAGAACTTCGATTTCAGCCGGTTTGACATCAGAGTTAAAAGATAGAGGAAAAATAACCTTGGGTTGGTTTTGTTTTCTTTTGTTTTGTTTGACGGCATATCAATTTCGTTGGATTATTAAATGCGGACAAGATTTTTAGGGTAGGTTCGATTTTATATATATATATATATATATATATATATATATATATATAATCGTGTCCTCCCAAGCAACGCATTTTATTGCCACTGTTGAGCAGGAGGATACAGAGGAGGAAAGTTATGAGAAAGAGTAACAGGTTACAGGGGGTGTCAGGAAGAGGGTTCGAGAAGGATGAGAATACTTATGAGAGTGGAGTGGACGAAGAAAGAAGCATGAGAGAGAGAGAGAGAGAGAGAGAGAGAGAGAGAGATAGTAGACGACTATTGACTTTACATTTGAATTTATTGAATTTGAATGTAGCTGTCGGGAAAGCAAGTAAACGGGAGGGAATTCCACAGGCGGGAAGTGCAAGAGAAGAAGCTGATGGAGTAGAATTTACGTTTAAAATTTATTGGTTTCACAGTAAAAGGGTGGGACCTAGTTGCTAATCTTGTGGCTCGAGTAAATTCATATATAGGGAGTCACCAGTGAGCTAAAGTTCATCGGAGCAGAAGCCATGAAAGTATTTGTAGAAGAGACACAGGGAAGCCACATTGCGCCGGTGAGAAAATGACTGTATCCGAGTTGCCAAGTCGGGATCGATCACAAGACAGATTCTCCGTTGGATTTTGTCAAGAACCACTAGGTGGATAGCAGGAGCACCCGACCAGGTGAATAAAATATGTACTCTTTGTAAGAAATCAGTTTGTTAATTAGATTTCATTGACGTATTTTTGTAAACAATGTTTTGTCATATTTCAAATATACTAGTAGTTTTTTTTTTTTCAAATATATATTGCTGGTATTTTTACTATAAAAATATGTTTTTATACTTTCATTGTGTTTTGACTCTAGTTTGAAAGTTAATTATTTGCCCATAGCTGGGACCCTAACAGGCCCTACAACCCGAGTTAGAATGGACATGTAAACAACTGCATTTAATGCTTTTTAACTCGTTTACTTTTTTAATTCCAGATTATTTTAAAATATTTTTTAATTAAAACATTTATTAACTTTTTTATTTTTTACTGTCCTTTTTAAATTTATTCATAGTAAAAAATTAAAAAAGAAACAAGACATGATCACTAAAGAGAACAGCCATTTTTAAAAGTGCTTCGATAATTTCTCTAACCTTCTGCCAAAAGAAGGATGTGCGTTGTGGTGCAGTGGGTATCGACTCGGACCGAGAAATCGACGTACTGAGTTCGCATTTCAGTTGAATTCCTTGCATTCACTTACGCACAACTACCCTTCGGAAAGGTATTAATCCGTCTCTTCCCTCCAGTTATGGGTTAAATAGCAGGACAGATTGGGTTCTATAGCCTTGGTCGACAACCAGTCTACAGCAGAAAGCAATGGCAACCTACTGCGGGATAATCTTCTGCCCATTCAGTCATGTTTCTTTCGAGACATGATCGCCCAAAGCGTGTATCACGTATGACACTTAACTGACTGACTAAATGTGCGCAGTGGATATCGGCTCGGAACGAGATATCAGGGAGTTGAGTTGCATTCCAGTTGAATTCCTTGCATTCACTTATGCGCAAATACCCTTGGGAAAGGTATTAATCCGTCTCTTCCTTCCAGTTATGGGTTAAATAGCAAGACAGATTGGGTTCTATAGCCTTGGTCGACAACCAGTCTACAGCAGAAAGCAATGGCAACCTACTGCGGGATGATCTTCTGCCCAGTCAGTCATGTTTCTTTCGAGACATGATCGCCCAAAGCGTGTATCACGTATGACACTTAACTAACTCTGTCAAAAATGGTACTGGGAAGTTGATATTTTTAATGCATAAAATAAACAATTACTTTTAATCATGTAACCCTTAGCAAAGTACTGAAGCATGTAAGACACAAGGTGTTACCGAGTGATTAAAATGTGGGAATATGCATTGCGTTGCAGTGGATAACGAGAAATCCCCAAGTTCGAATTCCAGTTGAATTCGTTGCATTCACTTTCACACAAATACCCTTGGGGAAAGTATTAATCCATTTTTACTTCCTCCAGCTATTGGTTAAATAGCAGAACAGATTGGTTGGCAACCAGTTCACTGCAGAAAGTAATGGCAATCAGCTGCGGGAAAATTTTCTGCCGAGTCAGTAAGGTGTCATTCTAAACATGATCGGCCATTTAACTGATTATATAAATAGTAAATGTATATGCCTTATTTTTTAGTAAAACTAATTGTGACGTCGCTCGAACACGTAACAAACGGTTCACGATATATAAAGGACTAATATCGAGTAGCGGCGGGTGGAGTCGGCAGCTGACGGTTAGCACGGTTGTTGTCTACTCAGCTCACTAGTTGTTGCCACCCTACACGGACGTGTACTACTGCATCTTTTTTTTTTAATCATTTCACCCCGAGCAAGGCAGAAACGCCACTGATGTGCAGGGGGTTACATAAATGTAAAAAGATTAACTAGAAAAGAGTGAGGAGTACAAGCTAGTTAGAATGGAACAATAGAAAGCTGAGAAAGAAGGTGCGATGACAGATACATAGGTGGAGAGAAAGGGAAGGTTATACAGGGGAGGGGAGAGAGCTAGAGGCCAGTGGTTAGTAGATGAGTATTAACTTTGCATTTAAATTTCTGGAGCTCGTAGCCGTCAGGAAAGCAAGAATACGGGAGTGAGTTCCACAGGCGGGAAGTGCGAGAAAGGAAGCTGCAGGAATAGAATTGTCGTCTGCATTTGGCTAACCTGACTGTGAATCTACCGAGAATAAAAGTATTACTTACTTATATCTGTGTATTGTCATTCCTCCACGATACAACACTAATTTAAAGAACATAAATTTGTATTTGACGACTGCTGGGAGGCCAAATGACCAATTAAGACAGAATAAGACCAGTTTAAGACCAGTTTAGACCGGTTTTGAACCTATCTACCGCGGTGGATAGGCAATGTTCTGACCATGACATCGGCGTACGCGCTCATGTTTCCTACATTAAACAAAGACCTTGTGTCACATCTTTCTCAAGTGGAGGAGAAGAGTAAATATCAGCTGCATTTTATGGAACAATTTTGTATACTAGTAAAATAAATCAGAAAAAAATATTTTAATATATGTGAATAATTAGTATATTTTTTAAAAAGTGCAAATTTATTCAATTAAATTCCTTTGATTAATGCTTATCCGCGAGTTTTTTTTTTGTTTTTTTTTTAAATATTCGGCTCCATCGATGTCAGTGGTAGTTGAATATCACCTCTTTTTGACAATGTCTACTCTTTTACCGTATTAAGTAATTCATATTAATATATTAACAAACATTTTGAATTAATATTATTATTTTTTTATAATCATATCGCCCCAAACAAGGTATTATACTGCCACTGTTTTTGCAGGAGGTTACATAAGAGGAAAGTTACCAGAAAGAGTGACAGGTTATAGGGGGTGTCAGGAAGTGGGTAAAAGAAGGGTGAGAATACTGATGAGAGTGTAGTGGACGGAGAAAGGAGCATGAGAGAGAGGATGCAGGTTAGTGAGATAGGAGATGACTATTGACTTTACATTTGAATTCTTGGAGATTGTATCTGTCGGAGCAGCAAATAAATGGAAGGGAATTCCACAGGTGGGAAGTGCGAGAAAAGAAGGAGAAAGTTATGAGAAAGAGTGACAGGTTATAGGGGGTGTCAGGAAGTGGATAAGAGAATGATGAGAATACTGATGAGAGTGTAGTGGACGGAGAAAGGAGCATGAGAGAGAGGATGCAGGTTAGTGAGATAGGAGATGACTATTGACTTTACATTTGAATTCTTGGAGATTGTAGTTGTTGAGAAAGCAAGTAAATGGAAGGGAATTCCACAGGCGAGAAGTGTGAGAAAAGAAGCAGCTTGAGTAGAATTTTGGTTTACAATTTATTAGTTTCACAGTAAAAGGGTAGGACCTAGTTGCTAATCTTGTGGCTCGAGTAAATTTATATATAAGGGGCACCAGTGAGCTAAGCTCATCGGAATAGAAGCCGTGAAAGTATTGCGCCGGTGAGAAAGTGATGGTATCTGATCTATCACATTACAGATTCTCAGTTAGATTTTGTCAAGGACACCTAGGTAGATAGCAGGAGCACCTAACCAGATATTTATTATTAATATATTAAATTAATGTATATAATAAATTATAATCTTTATATAATTTCACTTTATATATAAATCTTTCTTTTATATATTCTTTTCACAATTATTACATTTAAAATATTTCTTCTTCTTCTTCTCCTATGTGCCCAGTCCCTTCAGGGCGTAGGCGATCATGGTTTTCCACGTCTCCCTATCCCTGGTGTCTCTTAGCATGCCTTCTCCTGTTACACCATGCAACCCCCGTTACATCCTCCCGTTTCCTGCTTTTCCCTTAATTATGATCTACAAATATCGAAAGGCAATATAATTTCTCTAACCTTCTGTCAAAAGAAGGATGTGCGTTGTGGTGCAGTGGGTTTCAACTCGGACCGAGAAATCGACGTACTGAGTTCGCATTTCAGTTGAATTCCTTGCATTCACTTACGCACAACTACCCTTCTGATCGGGCCCTTCAAATATGTTATCCACTGCTTTTTCCTATCTCTTTTTCCCTCTATCAGGTTCTCCAAGTCCTCCTTCCTCATTGCATGTCCCAGGAACTACAGCTGTCTCTTAGAATAAAAGAGACGCTAACTTACGTCGCTTCATTTCGTTTTCTGTGAGTTTTAGAATTTTTTTTTCTCTTTTTTCAGTATTTTTAGCTGTCGAAATTCCATTTCAAGTTTCTAACAAAATTTCCGAAGTGAAATTAAGCTATGGACTAGTAAAATATTACTGTGAACCCCATTTTTTTATTTTTTTTGTGTACAGTTCCAGTAATGTCATACAAATCCTCAGGATTCATATGGACAACGGTTGAGAATCAATGGGTCAGATAGAATGGTAGAGAGGACTCGCAAGTCTTAGATGACAGCCTGGACAAGATAAAGTCGACTCTAAATTCAAAATCGAAAAGAAAATAACGATAAACTGGTATTCTCCACATCCTTGATTTCCATAAACAATAAATAAAAGATATCTGTGGAGAGCCATCATCTTCAAAAATAGCATAACGACTGGTATTGCATTTAAATGTTTAAAGATCAAAGTTGACCGGAACGAAAGAAGCCGGAAGAAAGTTCCACAGGCAAAAAGCGAATACATTCTAGCTTATAATTTTAAAGAATTTTCTACAGTAAATTTACTGAAGGATTTACTGATGTAATTTAATATATTTTCTTAAGTGGTTGTTTCATAATCATATATAAAAAATACACGAAAAAAGATGAAAGAGGTTAGCGATTAAAATTTTAATTACATATTTGTAGATCATAATTAAAGGAAAAGCAGGAAACGGGAGGATGGAAGAGAGTTACATGAGTGAGAAAATGGCGAACGATACTGGATATAATCATAGGTAGAAGGAATACAGGTAACAGGAAGAGATTTGCAGTAGGAAAAAGATGGCGATTAATATTGCCTTTCGATATTTGTAGATCATAATTAAGGGAAAAGCAGGAAACGGGAGGATGGAAGAGAGTTGCATGAGAGAGAAAATGGCAAATGATATTGGACATAATCATAGGTAGAAGGAATACAGGTAACAGGAAGAGATTTGCAGTAGGAAAAAGATGGCGATTGATATTGTATTTATATATTTGAAGATGTAATTAAAAGGACAGCAGGACGCAAGAATTTGGAAGAGCATTGCATGAACGTAATAGCCATTGACATTACATTTCAATATTTTAAGTTCATAGTATCGAGGAAAGCAGAAAACAGCAAGATGGAAGAGATTTTTAGACAAGATGGCGATTGACATTGCAGTTGAATATTTGAATATCAAGGTTAACAGGAAATCATGAAGACGGAAGAGTATTTCACAGGTGATAAAAGGAAGATTGTCATTGCATTTAAACATTTGAAGGCCATAGTTAACAGGAAGAAAGAACAACATAGTTAAAAGGCAAGCAATAAACATAGAGATTAAAAAAATTTGCAGAAATGAGAAGATAGCGATTGACATTGGATTTCAATATTAAATATCATAGTTAACAAGACAGCAAAACGCTAGAAAACGAAAGAGAGTTAGACAAGTGAGAAGATAGCGACTGAGATTGCATTTAATTATTTAAATATCATATTTAAGAGAAATGTCGGAAACATTTAAGAGAGTTGCAGAAACGGTGATTGACATTGCTGTTCCTATTTATGAAAAAACGGAAGAGAGATGCACATTAAGAAAATTCTGATCGACATTACGTTTAAATATTTCAAGAACATAGTTAACAGGAAAGCAAGAAGCAGGTAAACGGAAGAGAGTAGTACATGTGAGAAAATGGCGGTTCGCATTGCATTTAAATATTTAAAAATCTGATATATCCCGGGAAGGAATATGAGGGAAAAGAATACTGTAAGAATAATACTTAACACTGAAGATAGATTAGAAGAGATTTATTATACAACAGTACAATAAACCAATAGACGTACAAGAACAATCAACGAATAGCAACAGGAATAAGGATCAAGTAGCAAATGCCTCTGCCTATGACGTATGCGTCCGTCTAATGACGTATGCTTCCGTCTAGTGACGTATGCTTACGTATGCCCCCCACCAGTTCGCTCTAGTCATAGTCTTTTATAGACTAGACCATATTCATTACGGGGCAGAATAGGATGTTCCTCTACAACAAAATTTTATATAACAGGAAAGCCGTCAGCAAATCAATGAAAACGTGTAGCACAAGCGAGAAGATGGCGACTGAAATTGCGTTTAAATATTTGAAAATCATACCTAAGATGAAAAACAGGAAACAAGAAGAGAGAAGAGAGTCGAAGAAGCTAGCAGATGGCTATAGACGTTGCATTTAGATATTTGTACAACAAAAACAGACGAGATTTTCAGAAGGAAGATGGCGGCTGATATTGCATTTAAATATGGGAACATCATGGGTAAGATGAACGCAGGAAATAGGAAGATGAAACATTTACAGAAGCAAGAATCGGGAAGAAAGAAGCGCGTTGGACGGGTTAGAAAATAACGATTGACACTCTGTGTCCAAGCTGCATGCACCCTGGTCGGGGTTAAGCCGGCTTTCTCCCTGATGGAGAAAGTTTCATTAGGATTTGTTTAAGGGCAGGTTCCCCAAGTCCTATTCTGTTATTTAACCCATAACTGGATGAAAGGGACTGATTAATACCTTTCCCAAGGGTACCAATGCGTAACTGAATGCAGGGTATTCAACTGGAATTCGAACTCGCCTCACCGATTTCTCTTTCCGAGCCGATATCCACTGCACCACAACGCACATCTAATCTAAACTTATTTATAAATGGAAATTTGTCTGTGTGTGTGTGTGTGTGTGTGTGTGTGTGTGTCCGTTACCTATAAACTCCGAAACGGCTGAACCGATTTTCTCGAAAATTTACACAGTTGTACTATAAGCATCTGCGAGTGTTCTTAGCTAGGTTTTGTGTCGAGGTATCCCCGATAAATATCGAAAATCGATAATCGAAAAAAATCTGGTTATAGAGGAGTGGTCCGATTTTAATCAAATTTGATACACTCATAGACAAAGACATAAGGAACGATATTCAGAAGTTTCAATGTTGCAGTTCTTACAATAGTGCAGGAAATCGATAATATATATATATATATATATATATATATATATATATATATATATATATATATATATATAAAGGCAAGATGTTTGTCTGTTTATCTGTCTGTATGTCCTTTATACAATTCTACAATTTTTATCTGATTTTCACCAAACTTCACACAAATATTCTTTAGGCTGAGTCTGAGCTCCAGGACCATGGATTAGTTTTAAAGCTTTCATTACACCCGAGCAACGCCGGGCTATACTGCTAGTCCGTCAATAAACGCTTACAACACCTGGTATTCCCAAGCGGTCACCCATCTAAGTTCTGACCAGGCTCAATGTTGCTTAACTTCTGTGAAGCAAAGCGAGAACCGGTGTATTCAACGTGATATAACCGTGAACAACACTGCGATTAAATATTTAAAGATCACATTTAAGAGAAAATTCAAGAAACAGAAATATGTAAGATAGTCGACGAAGCGGGAAAATGGCGTATCATTTTACATTTAAATATTTGAAGAACATAGTTAAGAGAAAAGCAGGAAGCAGAAGAGAAAGAAAGAAAGAAAGAAAGAAAGAAAGAAAGAAGAAAAGAAAAAAAGAGAGGCCGAATGAGAAAAGAGGGAGAAAGAACGAAATAAGAGAATGATGGTTTGAATGATTGAAAAGAAAGAAAGAAAGAAAGAAAGAAAGAAGAGAGAGAGTGGCCGAATAAAAGATAAGGAAGAAAGAACGAAAGAAGAGATTGATGATTTGAATGATAGAAGAGAAAGAAAGAAAGAAAGAAAGAAAGAAAGAAAGAAAAAGAGAGGCTGAATGAGAGAAGAGGGAGAAAGAACAAGAGAAGAGAATGTTGGTTTGAATGATAGAAGAGAAAGAAAAAGAAGAGAAAGAGGGGCTGAATGAGAGAAGAGAGAGATTTCCACAACCTCGAATTATGAAGAAGAAACTATTAGCATAGAAATAACTTTCAAATGTAGCTATTTCAATAGTACTTTTATGAGACCTATCTGCCAAATTAGTACTGGGCTTGAACTTGCGAACTCGCGGTTCCTAAAAGAAAGCTCCTGAGAACAATTCTAGACAACATTTTTATAAAAGAAACAAAAAGTGATGCTATGTTAAGTGGACAAGAATGTGATTGAGGTCGTGATGCCAAGTCAGGACCAGTAACATTGCTGAGACTCCTTTGAATTTTGTCAAAAAATCTTTGGATACATGGCAGAATTCTCAAAACAAAACCATCAGATCAAATATGGCGTCAATATCCAAGGGAAGGGCGCATGGTAAACTCATGAATGTTCAAGACATATTTTAAGGAGAATAATTCTCTAAAATAAACATAAGAACCGATATTACCAATAGTAGCATTAGCGAGTGATTCAACATGAAGTCTCCTTCGTGGCGGAAAACGTGAAACCCAGAAGGTTCAGGAGTTGCATTGGGGGGGGGGGGGGTTAGCATCAGCCATGGAAGGCAACAACAGGTTTTTTTTAAGGAAGCAGTTTTGTTTGAAAAGTGTTCACAATCAACAAAGAGATGAGACAATTCCAAAGGTATTTGTCTATATTTCTGAGATGAGGTGGTATTTACAGTATTTAAATTGTTCGGACTATTGTCCTCATCTTTAGGAATTTCGAACCGAACCCTTTATTACAATCTCTTGGGTATATCATCCTCATTCCTTGCGAAAAGCTTCGATTGGAAGTCATGAGTTATCTCCCTCTAACCCTGCAAGTTCACCAGCCTGGTATTGAACTCACAACTTTAAGAGTCAAGTCAACTAACCAACGTCTATAGGACAAGAACAAGTGAATGTTTGGGACTTATAAACTTAATGTCCAGTAACCCTTTTTTACCAGGGTTCATATTGCAATATATTGGATATAGACGTTGGTTAGTTCCTGACTTGACTCTTAGAGTTTTGAGTTCAATACCAGGCTACAGCAGTGGTGAACAAGTAACTTGCAGGGTTAGAGGAAGATAACTTCTAATCTAGGCTTCACGCAAGGAACGAGGGTGATATACCCCAGTGATTGTAATAAAGGATTCGGTTTGAAATTCCTAGCACCTGAGAAAGGCTGGAGCGTACAACGGCCAAAACGTCGTACAAATGACAACAAAGATGAGGACAATATCCGAATAATGTAAATTTCAAAGGTACTGTAAAGGTACTGTAAATTTCAAAGGTACTGTAAAAGTACTGTAAATTTCAAAGGTACTTCTACAATCTCCATAACATAGTACAAAAATAAGAACCTCAACTTACAGAGATATCTCAATGAAACATCGGTTCCTGTAAGTTAAGCAACGTCGTGTCTGATCAGTACTTGGATGGGTGACCTCTTAGGTATACCGGTAGCTGTAAATTTTTTATGTGCAGGCGGTATAAAGCGCTTACAACCACATCACGTTGAGACATCAGTTCCTTTAAAATCCCTAAAGTTAACCAACGTTGAACTTGGTCAGTATCTAGATGGGTGACCGCTTGGGAATACCAGGGACTGTTACCTTTGATGTTCGAACGGTAAAACATGCTTGCACCCACATCACGTTAAAACATTAGTTATTATACTATCACCAATGTTAAGCAACATCGAGTGGGGTTAGTACTTAGATGGGTAACCGCTTGGGAATACCAGGTACTGTAGGTTTGGACGAGCTGTAAGTATGGGTAATGGCTCGGAATTGTTAATAGGAGAGTCGAGTTCTAATTCCAGTCGGGTTTGTTATAATAACAAATTCACAAATTCGCAAATTCCCTTTAGTAAACTTATAGCCCCTCCACTATGGGTTCATTAATCAAACTTGTATCACTAAATTATTAATACCTCAATAAATAATTATTACAATCTAAAAATATTTTCTGGTTTTAAATAACCTGCAAAGGGTTGATAAGCCGTAAAATATGAAATAATTCAATGAAGATTCTCTTTCGATTTTGTTTTTTGTTTTTTTCCCTCTTTCGCTGCTTTTATTTCTTTTATTATGCTTACAGTCATATTACGTTCAAACATCGGTTCCCTTACGATCACTGAAGTTAAGCAAAGCCAATCCTGATCAGTAACTAAATGGGTGACCGCTTGGAAATAGCAGATGCTGTAAACCTGAATATGATGTAATGGATAACGGCTCGGAATATGAAATCAGAGAACCGTGTTCCAATTCCAGTCGGTTCATTATCTTAACTTAGGTGTAAATATAGCTGGAAACTCACGTCTCCCCCACCCACCAATTATTAGTTAATTAATAGGACTTGTATCAGTACACCATTAGTATCCCCAAAAGCTTCTAACAATGTAAAAATATTTTCTGGTTTTAAATTAACCAGCAAAACGTTGATAAGCCGTAGAAAACAAATCAATCATACCATTATCTTGATACAGTTGAGGCCTTGTTTTATTGCTACTATGACTAATTAGTTTTTTTTTTCAGATGATCTCTGCACATCCAAGTTTGCAATTTCATTCATTTATGTTTTCGATTCTCTGCATAATTCTAAAATTTTCTGTTTCCTCATTTGATATATTTTTGTTGATATCTATTTTGTAACCATTATTAATAGATTTTTTTCCCTTTTGCACTTTGCGCGCAATCATACAACACTTATTATGCCTCCATCGGAATATGATAGTTAATATGATTTCTTTCTCGACTATTATTGCAGTTATAAATATTTTTAATGATGTTCTGATTACTTTTGATTCATATAATTCGATGTACTTCTCACCGCCACTTCACTGCCATATTCTTTCTCTCTGTGTCATTTTCTTCCTCGCTTCGCCATGTTCTTTCACTTTCCACCATTTTCTTTCTCTGTCTGTCATTTTCTTTCTCGCTCCGCCATGTTCTTCCACCTTCCGCCATTTTCTTTCTCTGTGTGTCATTTCCTTCCTCGCTCCGCCATGTTCTTCCACCTTCCGCCATTTTTTTCTCTGTCTGTCATTTTCTTCCTCGCTCCGCCATGTTCTTTCCCCTTCCGCCATTTTCTTTCTCTGTCTGCCATTTTCTTCCTCGCTCCGCCATGTTCTTTCCCCTTCCGCCATTTTCTTTCTCTGTCTGCCATTTTCTTCCTCGCTCCGCTATGTTCTTTCACCTTCCACCATTTTCTTTCTCTCCTCCAAATTCTTTCTCGCTCCGCCTTTTTCTTTCTCCATCATTTTCTGTGACACTCTATCATTTTTCTCCCTCTATCATTTTCTCTATCTCGTCATCATTTTCTTCTCCACCTCGTCATGTTCTTTCTCTCACCACCATTTTGATTCTCTCTCCACAATTTTCTTTCTCACCCCGTCATTTCCTTTCTCTCTCCGTCATTCTCTTTCACACTCCGCCATTTTTGTTTACCCTCCACCATTTTCTCACCCTCATCATCATTTTTCTCTCCGTTGTATTCTTTTTCTTCTGTCATTTTCTTTCTCTCTGCGTCATTTTCTTTCTTTCTAGGTCATTTTTTTCGCACTCCGCCATTTTCGTTCCCCCTCTACCATATCATAATTTTTTTCTACATCATTTTCTTTCTCTTTCCACCATTTTCCTTTCCTCTCATAAATTTTCTTTCATTCTCCACCATTTTCTTTCTTTCTCCACCATTTCCCTTTTCTCTCAGTCATTTTCTTTTTCTTCCAGCCATTTAATTTCTTTCTCGTTCATTTTCTTTCTCTCTCCGTCAATTTTTTTTCTTTCCGCCATTTTTTCTCTACGTCATTTCTTTCTCTCTCTGCCACTTTCTTTCGCTATCCGCCATTTCCCTCTTTCTCTCTCTCCACCATCTCTCTCTCTCTCTCTCTCTCTCTCTCTCTCTCTCTCTCTCTCTCTCTCTCTCTCTCCCCACCAATTTCTTTCTCTCTCACCTATTTTCTCTCTCTTCGTCAAGGTTTGCGAGATTTGATGTAAATGGACCTCTTATATCATTTTAAATCTCTGGAGTCCATTTACATCAAACCTCGCAAGCCTTCTCTCTGCAAACAGAGAGAATGCTTGTTGAGTTTGAATGTGATTGGACTCTAGCTCTTTTCATCATCTTTTTTCCCCTCTCATTGGAATTTTCTTCTACTTTTAAGAATAAATTTCCCAGAAAATTAAAACCTGAGCAGATCTGAGAGAAAACCGGTTTTTTTAGTTCTTAGTGTTTAGTATGTCATTAAAGTTACGATTCTTCTTTGCCGTAATAAAATTTTGTACCACCAAGAATTCTTTCAAATATATATATATTCAGTTAGATAGGTGTGAGTATGTGACTCTGCGTTTCAGGCATTTTGCGATCGGCAGACAAACTATGTTAGCTCTATCATTGATATTGAGCGCTTTCAAATAAGTACCGCGCATATATAATATATAAATAATATAATATATATAACAAATTGCACATATATATATATATATAGTCATCCGCAGACAGATCTGTTTCGCTGTGTCACAGCTCATCAGTACGGTTAGACAGCCGATTGCTTTTTACCCAGGATTGAAACTCGACCGAATTGTCGTTAGTCGGCGATTCTGTCTCTGAGCTACGGGCTCTCGGTAGAGGGAGGCAGACTTTTTAGCGTGTGTATTATCATTATACACGCCCAATAGCTGAAAGTGTTCTAATTCATTGCTAAATGAACGATGCGTAAATGCCAGAGTAGCTACTGTTTTTCAAAGTCTACCATTCTTCCAGAGTGCTCAATCAGGGTGTGAGAGCGTAAATAGTATATATATATATATATATATATATATATATTAAAAGTCCCAAAAATTTATCTCTAGATAAAAGTAAATGTCATTTTGATGGAGTTTGTAAAACCGAAGCAGTTATTTGCAAACCAGATGTACAAGATAAAAATGGACAGAGCAAAGTATACGTTGGGTGTACCGAAGGCAATTAAAAAAAAAACAATGGTATAAACATAAATCATCATTTAAGCTAGAAAGCCCTAAGAATTGTACCAAACTAGCCAACTATGTTTGGAAATTAAAAGAAATAAATAAATCCTAATTCAAGCTAATGTATATTGAGAAAAGCCAACCCTTACAGCAATAGCGACGTCTGCCAATTATGCCAAGTAGAAAAGTTGGCTATAGTATCTTTTCCAGAACGAGAAAGGTTAGCAAATGAAAGATCTGAAATGTCCGGATGCATGCACATTAAAAAGCAGATTTGGGCCACGTCAGTAAGTTGAGTACCATACATGATACACGCTTTGGGCGATCATGTTTCGAAAGACACATGACTGACTAGGCAGAAGATTATCTTGCAGTAAGTTCCCATTGCTTTCTGAGATAGACCATTTGCTAGACAAGAACCCAATCTGTCCTATTATTTAACCCATAACTGGGAGAAGAAACGAATTAATACCTTTCCCAAGGGTATCTGTGCATAAGTGAATGCAAGGGATTCAACTAGAATTCGAACTCGACTCCACTATGTCGTTCAGAGTCGATATCTATTGCATGACAGCAAAAGTATATAAAATCTTTTTAAATTTCCAATTGTGCGTTCAGATGAGGCGTTAGGAAATCAGTCTGTAACGCTTGACGATACCGAACATTTAAAAACCATGATTGCGTAATCAGCTGATCTTTCTAATTTATATATATATATATATATATATATATATATATATATATATATATATATACTCTACCGGCCATAATTATTAGGCCACCCCAATTTTTAAAAAGAAATTATGTATTTCATACTATTTTTAGTATTTATTGCCAAGTGGATAATTCTAAATTAAAATAGAATGTTTCTTTTTATATTATTACTTTGTAAAATTTTACAAGGCACATAGCGACAATTTAGTCATCGCACCCTCTAGATTTGCTATATATGTCTATATATATACGCTACCGGCCATAATTATTAGGCCACCCCAGTTTTTGAAAAGAAATTATGTATTTCAT
Organism: Ascarosepion bandense; assembly: GCA_037127315.1. Lineage (NCBI taxonomy): Eukaryota > Metazoa > Mollusca > Cephalopoda > Sepiida > Sepiidae > Ascarosepion > Ascarosepion bandense. Next base: position 2,627,931 of record JBBBDQ010001767.1, read on the forward strand.
ACTATTTTTAGTATTCATTGCCAAGTGGATAATTCTAAATTAAAATAGAATGTTTCTTTTTATATTATTACTTTGCAAAATTTTACAAGGCAAATAGCGACAATTTAGCCATCGCACCCTCTAGATTTGCTATATATGTCTATATATACGCTACCGGCTATAATTATTAGGCCACCCCAGTTTTTGAAAAGAAATTATGTGTTTCATACTATTTTTAGTATTCATTGCTAAGTGGATAATTCTAAATTAAAATAGAATGTTTCTTTTTATATTAATACTTTGTAAAATTTTACAAGGCAGCCAAGAAGTTTTTGCTTTGGCTAGCTAGTAAGAAGAAGAGATTAGCAAGGGGAAGAGTGCACAAAAACTGAACCCCAGAACGGCTCATTTGGTGCACATGCTATTGTGCAGTATTTCTTCTTCACTCCGCTATGCTCTTTCACCTTCCGCCATTTTCTTTCTCTCGCTGCCATTTTCTTCCTCGCTCCGCCATTTTTTTTCTTTCTCCGTCATTTTCTGTGACTCTTTATCATTTTTCTCCCTTTATCATTTTCTCTATCTCGTCATCATTTTCTTTTCCACTCCGTCATTTTCTTTCTCTCGCCACCATTTTGCTTCTCTCGCCATCATTTTTCTCTCTCCACTATTTTCTTTCTCACGCCGTCAAAGAACCATTCTATTTTCATTTAGAATTATTCACTTAACATAAATACTAAAAATAGTATGAAATACATAATTGCTTTAAAAAAAACTGAGGTGGCCTAATAATTATGGCCAGTAGTATATATATATATATATATATATATATATATATATAATAATAGTAATAATATTTATTAATAAATTATAACATTGATATGTTATAATATCACTACAAAAGCAGCTATTTTGTTTCGACACTTTTTGTGTCTTTTCAAGTGATGTTGTGATGTTGTTTTTTCGAAAAATTTACTTTGTATTGAGCACTTTTTAAAAAATAGTGTTTCTTTGGATGGGGAATATTATTCCACCCATACTTGTATATATATATATATATATATATATATATATATATATATATAGTGTGTGTGTGTATTTTGGCAGCATTTTTTCATTAATACAGGTTTCATTGAATAATACAGACAAGTTTTGTTCATTTATTTTGTGTAGGATCTTTTCGTATAGTCTGATAAGCTTGATAGTGTTATCGTTAAAAGACGACAAGAAATCGCAGTAATTGTTGATTTTTTATCAAGTCTGAGCTTTCGGCTTACATAAGCCATTATCAAAGAATGAACATTAACATATAGTGAACATAGAACATTTAAGTTATTAACAAAGTGGAATAAAACAAAGAGAATGGAACCAAAGAGAATAATAACTTAAATAATTAATAATTAATTGTTAATAACTTAAACGTTCTATGTTCACTTATCTCAGGCCAGAGATAGGACAAGAACAGTGTGATTTCGTTAAAGACACGGGAACAAGAAATGCCATATTTATGATTTGGATGCTCTCCGAAAGGGCAATACAAATGAAGAAGGACTTATACCTGTGCCTCATTGATTATGCGAAGGCGTTTAACAAAATACGCTACAAAGAACTGATGGATATGCTCGGCAGCCTGGACATATTTGGGAAAGACTTGAGAGTAATAAAGAATCTTTACTGGCAGCAAATTGCTTGCATACGGACATGTAATGAATTGAGTAGATATACAAAGATAGAAAGGGGCGTAAGACAGGGATGTGTCTTTTCACCGGATCTGTTCAACTTGTACAGCGAGAATATTTTGAGGACCCTAGAAATTGTGCCTGGATTCGTAATCGGAGGCCACAATTTAAACAACCTAAGGTACGCAGATGATACAGTGCTGATAGCAGACACAGAAAGGAAACTACAAGACCTCCTACAGAAGGTAGAAAAAGAAAGTAACAAGAAAGGATTACAAATAAACTGCAAAAAAAACCCGAATGCATGGTCATCAGTAAAAAGGGCAGCCCCAAATGCAATATACAGGTAGGGGATACCAGAATCAAGCAGGTTCAAAAATTGAAATGCCTGGGAAGCGTTATAACAGAAGACGGAAAGTGCGACACAGAGATCCGAGGGCGAATTGGCATGGCGAAGGAAGCATTCCAGAAGTTGAGTAAAGTATTAAGAAACAGGACAATTTCGCTAGAAACTAGGAAGAGAGTACTGGATTGCTATGTGCCTTCCGTCCTTCAATATGGCAGTGAATGCTGGACAATACCATCAAAGATGAAGGAAAAACTTGAAGCAGCTGAAATGTGGTTCTACAGAAGGATGCTGCGAATATCATGGATCGAGCATGCGAGCAATGGTGAGGTCTTGGAAATGATTGAAACAAAAAGGAAATTAATACTGAGCATCAGGAAGAGACAGCTGAAGTTCCTGGGACACGCAGTAAGGAAGAAGGGCTTGGAGAATCTGATACTAACAGGTCAGATATAGGGGGAAAGAGACAGGAGAAAGTAACGGATAACATATTTGAAGGACCTAATCAGGTGGATGACGGAACGAGGATTGCATGGTGTAAGAGGAGAAGGCGTGCTCAGAGCCACCAGGGATAGGGAAACGTGGAAGGCCATGATCGCCTACGTCCTGAAGGGACAAGGCACACAGAAGAAGAACAGGTTAATTAGTAAGACTTGTGTTAGTAAATCATTATTATCTCAACAAAAACATTATCACAATCTAAACAATATTTTCTGGCTTTAAATAAACTGCAAATAGTTAAAAAATAAATCAATCAAATATTGATTAGCTACACATGTTTGTCTTTTAAATTTATTTACATTCTTTGCAATATAATTATAATGTGAGCAAATAGTGAATCCCCAAAGTATAGAAATCAATTTTCGAAGTTTTTTTTTTTTCATCGTATCACCCTGAGCAAGGCGGTAACGCCACTGATGTGCAGGGGGCTACGTAATAGTGAAAAGATTGGAAAAGAGAAAGCCGGAAACCACATCCTGAACAGAGAACAAGGGATGAGCCTCTTAACCTGTTCAATAGACGTGGGTGGAGTGTGAACCGGGCGATAGATAGATCTATCTACTCCAATTGAAAAAAAAGAAAAGAAACCAAAGTGAGAAGAAGAAAATTGGAAAAGTGAAAGCCGGAAACCACATCCTAAACAGGGAACAAGGGGTGAGCCTCTTAACCTGTTCAATAGACGTGGGTGGAGTGTGAACCGGGCGATAGATAGATCTATCTACTCCAATTGAAAAAAAAGAAAATAAACCAAAGTGAGAAGATTGGAAAAGAGAAAGCCGGAAACCACATCTTAAACAGGGAACAAGGGATGAGCCTCTTAACCTGTTCAATAGACGTGGGTGGAGTGTGAACCGGGCGATAATAGATCTATCTACTCCAATAGAAAAAAAAATAAACCAAAGTGAGAAGATTGGAAAAGAGAAAACCGGAAACCACATCCTAAACAGGGAACAAGGGATGAGTCTCTTAACCTGTTCAATAGACGTGGGTGGAGTGTGAACCGGGCGATAGATAGATCTATCTACTCCAATGTGAAAGGTGACAGAAATACATGTTCATAGTAAAAAAATTACCAGCAATACATTTTTGTCAAAGAAATTACTAATTCTCCCAAAGAAATTAAATTTCATTAAATGACCCATAAAACATTCATATGCCGTTATACAAACACAGCAAACAATTGATTAATGGCGGGTATTATACCAAACTTGCTGAGGTAGTTAAAAATGAGTATCAAGACAAAACATCGTGAAAAACTGACGAAAGGGATCTTGTTTTATCAGGGCAACGATCCCGCACACAATTTTCAATGTTTTCTATCTGTGATCGGTTTATCTCCTTCTATATTCTCTTGATTTGACTCATCTGAATAAATCTTTTCCCCAACATTAAACAACACTTGGCTGGGAAGAAATGTCACGGTGATGATGACGTCATATCTATAGTTGATAACTGGCAAAGCAGTCGCCATCTTATATTTAAAGATATCATCCTTGTCCTTCGTTTATTTCTTTCTTTGAGCTTGTTCGTCTTTCGCCTACAATTATTTTTTTTGTTCCTGTTTGATTTTTTTTCCTTCTCCTGTTTTCTTTTCTTTTTTTTTCTTTTTTTTTTTCACGTCTTAGAATACTATGGACGGAGCACGTGTGCAACGATGAGGTGTTGGAAAATATGCAAACGAGAAGAAAACTGATACTAAATATCAGGAAAAGACAAATGAGTTTCCTGGGACACGTAATGAGGAAAGTAGGCCGGGAGAACTTGATGCTCACAGGTCGGATAAATGGAACGAGAGACATGGGAAAGCAGCGCGAGACGTATTTGTTAGATCTGAACAAATGGCTGGCGGAGCGGAGCGTAGAAGAGATACGAAAGGAAAAATTATTGAGCGCGTCAAGAGACAGCCATGATCGCCTAAGTCATGAAGGGACACGGCACATAAAGAAGAAGAAAAGAAGAAGAAGAAGTTTCTTCCTTTCACTTCGTTTTTTTTTTATATTCGTTCTTTTTTCTTTTTTGGAATGAGCAGAAGTTGCTTATTTTTTGTTTTTCAGTTTTTAGCTTTTTTTCATTCAGTTTTAATTTTCTTTCGTTCTTTTTTTCATTATTCTTTCATTCTTGTTTCATTATTCTTTCATTCTTGTTTCATTATTCTTTCATTCTTGTTTCATTATTCTTTCATTCTTTTTTATTGTTCTTTCATTCTTGTTTCAGTATTCTTTCATTCTTGTTTCATTATTCTTTTATTCTTGTTTCATTATTCTTTCATTCTTTTTTATTGTTCTTTCATTCTTGTTTCATTATTCTTTCATTCTTGTTTCATTATTCTTTCATTCTTGTTTCATTATTCTTTCATTCTTTTTTATTGTTTTTTCATTCTTGTTTCAGTATTCTTTCATTCTTGTTTCATTATTCTTTTATTCTTGTTTCATTATTCTTTCATTCGTGTTTCATTATTCTTCCCCAACTGAATGAAAGCTTTTTCACCAATGAGATCCACGCACTGCAACACCGATGAAAGCTGCATGTGGAGCGCAAGTTTGAGTATTTTAAAAAATAGACCTTATTGCTTTTTAGTTTTTTAGTACGCAGAGTGTTTCAGCGAAGAAATGTCTAGGTGAAGGGTGTGTTGAAGAAAGGACAAGAAATCGATGTGATTTAAGGAGATGTCAACTGACGTTGTATTAAAACTTTTGGAGATTTTAGCAATCAGGTTAGCAAGTAAACGTAAGGGAATTCCACGGACAGGAAGTTTGAGAAAAGAAACTGTTAGAGTAGAAGAGAGAGCAATATTTGACTATTTCAATGATAAAACTTAGATGCCAATTTACTCAGTCAGTCAGTTATGTGCCATATGTGCTACACGCTTTGGAGATCATGTATCGAAAGATATATTACTGACTAAGCAGAAGATTTTCCAGCAATAGGTTGTCATTGCTTTCTATGGTTGACTAGTTGTTAAGTCTATGAACCCAATCTGCCCTGCTATTTAACCCCTCGCTGAAGGGAGAAACGATGACATGATACCTTTCCCAAGGTTATTTGCACGTAAATGAATGCAACGAATTCAACTGGAATTCGAACTCGGCTCTACGATTTCTCGTTCCAAGCTGATATCCAGTGAACGGTGACGCACATCACGTTTTAAAAAGCTCGTCAGCGAGGTTACCATGACATTTTTTGTAGCAGAGACAAAGAGAAGCCACATAACGTCGGTAAGAAAGGGACGTTTAGCCCTTTTCCATGAAATCATCTTGGTTAACTCATAAACCTTTCAGTCGACCCTCGTATATAAATTATCAGAACCTACTATAACCTTAGCATAGAACTTACGGTTACACTTAGCAATATCGACAACGTAATGAGACCTAACTCTCTTGTACCGTGTTTAAATTCGTAAGATGCGAAAGAGCAAAGCTCATAAGAACAGTTACCATGAAGGGATTTATATAAAAGGCACAGAAAGTTACGTTACGGCTTTAGTAAATTAACTAAAGTCGAGATGTCAGGTCAGGACCGATAACATTGCAGATTCTTCAATCTGTATATGCTGTGAATATCTTGATGGCTTTCTTGTTAATTGCAAATTTTGATATGTTGATCTCTATTAAATACACCAAAAATTCATTTAATTATTTTTAAACGCACAGAAATTAAACAAGCCCACATAGATAGATAGATAGATAGATAGATAGATAGATAGATAGATAGATAGATAGATAGATAGATAGATAGATAGATAGAAGTAATGGTTACAAATGGAAGTAGATTCCACAGTTAGATATTTACTTTAAAATTTACTCAATAGTAGAGCATAAATATATTATTATTATTATGTCATTTTTCATCATATTTGATTTCTGCTATGGTCGCACTACCAACCAAGTCTGCGGGAAGACCTAAGGCAGGTCTTGGCGTGTTGTTATGGCTCTATTTCATGTTTTTTCTATCTTCCCCATCATCCCTAGCGTTACATAGACGAAGTTATGTGTGTGGGCTGTAATTAATAAGACAATTTTTTGTATATCTCCCAAGCTAGGGTTTCCAGGGATTCTTTCAGTGTGTTGTTTTGTTCCATTTTTTATCATTTCAAGTGCACCTACTATCACTGGCACAATTCTTGTTTTCAATTTCCACATTTTTTCTATTTCAATTTTCAGTTCTTTATATTTTGACAGTTTTTCAAATTCCTTGATTGCTATGTTACAATCCGCTGGACAAGCCATATCAATTAATAGACAAGGGTTTTCTTTCTGGTTTTTAACAATAATGTCCGACCTATTTGCTTCAATTTTTCTGTCTGTGTAGATGGTGTAATCCCATAGAATGGTGATATCTTCTATTTCTGTAACCGGTGCTGGGTGATGTTCATACCAGTGTTTGTTTACAGATTTTCCATAATGTTTGCACATTGTCCAATGTAAATATTGCCCAACTCTATCGTGGCGATTTTTATATTCGTTTGGGGCAAGCACAGAACAGCCTGAGATTAGATGGTCTATTGTTTCTTGGTGTTTATCACAAAACCTGCATTTTGAATCCATATTATTATGCATAATATTTGCCTGAAAGTTTCTAGTGAAAAGATTTTGGTCTTGCACTGCAAGAAAAAAGCCTTCAGTCTCAGACTTTAATCCAGATGCACGTAACCATCGATGAATATTAACTTTATCAACATTGGATTTAATAGCAATTTCTGGATATTGGCCATGCAGAGGTTTGTCTTGCCAGCGTTGTTTCATCTGTTCAAGAGCTTTATCTTTGGCTTTCATTTTCATATTTTTTGCCCCAATAGTTGGTTCTTGGCTTCTGTTTTGCTTTTCTACAGAATCTACTAACTGTAAATCTTGTTTGTATTTTCTGCCTTCTTTTTTTTATTATTGAATATTTTTTCTTTATTTCTTCATGTTGCCTTCATGAATCATCCAGTCCTTTGTTTTTTCTATGTATGTTAGTAAGCTAATAGTCGTTGTCTTGTATGACAATTCTAGCTGAATAAGACCTCTTCCACCTTCTTTACGGGGTATGTATAGACGGTCTACATCAGCCTTTGGATTATGCATCTTATGCTTAGAAAGAAGCTTTCTTGTTTTAAAATCCATTCGCCTGATGTCGTTTAGAGTCCAGTTTAAGATGTTGAAACTATATTGGATTATTATTATTATTATTATTATTATTATTATTATTATTATTATTATTATAGCATACTGCAACTTGATAGCTAAAAAGTTTTGTTTTTAAAACACCATCGTCAGGTAGTAAAATATGGTTAATTTATTTTGTAATATATGGATAGGAAGATTTTAAAAATATATAAAAAATGAAAAATAAGAATGAAGGAATAAAAACAAAAGACATTTTACTGAAAGAATTTACTGAAGACATTTTCTATCAGCATAATCATTACTATAATACAACCCTAAAAAAGCATCTCTAATTGCAAGAATATTAAATATCATAAACAAATTAATCATAATACCAAACATAATCAAAATAGAAATATAATTTGGTACACACCACAATTTAACCAAAAGGTTAGTACCAAATTAGGCAATAAATTCCTTAACATAGTTCAGAATTTGGCATTTTGGGTTGCACCTTTTGCTGAGGTAGGGGATACCAGAATCAAGCAAGTACAAAAATTTAAATACCTAGGAATTGTTCTAACAGGAGATAGAAAGTGCGACACAGAGATCCGAAGGCGAATTGGCATGACAAAGGACGCGTTCCAGAAGCTAAGTAAAGTACTAACACAGAGGAAAATTTCACTAGAAACAAAGAAAAGAGTGCTAGATTGCTATGTGATGTCAGTTCTTCAATACGGCAGCGAATGCTGGACAATATCATCGAAAATAAGGACAAAACTGGAAGCAGCGTGAATGTGGTTCTACAGAAGCATGCTACGGATATCGTGGACTGAGCATGCAAGCAACGATGAGGTGTTGGAAAGAATGGCAACAAAAAGGAAATTGATGCTGAGCATCAGGAAGAGACAACTGAAGTTCCTGGGACACGCAATGATGAAGGAGAGCTTGGAGAACCTGATACTGACTGACCAGATAGAAGGAAAGAGAGACAGAGGAAGACAGCGGATAACATATTTGCAGGGCCTGATCAGGTGGATGACGGAATGGGGGTTGCCAGGAGTAACAGGAGCAAACATACTAAGAGCCACAAGGGAGAGGGAGACATGGAGAACCTAGATCGCCTATGTCCTGAAGGGACAGGGCACATAGAAAAAGAAGTTCAGAATTACTTTCCAGCTAATAACCCCTTAGTAAAATGTATAATAAAAATATACTGAAACTTAATCATAGCTGCACTGATAATCTTGATATGATAATAAAACTACAATAATAAAATCCCAGAGAATTATAATGCTATTAATCATAACCAACGTAATATTAAATATTGATAATAACATTAAATATTGCAATTGTCATAAACCTATCGAATGTCCCCTGCAAAAACAATTGCCTTACAAGTTTTATAGTATACCAAGCTACCATCTCGTAGGATCTTGTAGAGTTTATTTTGTACAATCTCACTGCACATCATGATGTTAATATAGCAGATATTGGATGATATAGAGACGATGGCTTCATGATCATCCATAATTCTACTAACTCTAAAGTAGATAGAATTCGTAAATACGTACATAGCATTATGAAGAACTTTAAACCAACATAAAAATGCTGACTTTCTAGATATTGCCCTTGGTTTATTTAATAACACTTACTCACCCCTTGTAAAACATAAGGCTAAACTTATCTACATACATCGTAAATCTAATCACCCAACAACGATTAAACACATACCACATTGAGTTGAATACAGAATAAACAATAATTCTTCAACTGAAGACATTTTTATAAACGCAGTCATTACTATAATACACCCCTAGAAATTAGCGACTGTAATTGCAAGAATATTAAATATCATAAAGAAATTAATCATAATACCAAATATAAATGAAATAAAAAAGATAATTTGGTACATACCACAATTTAACCAAATGGTTGCTACCAAGTTAGGCAATAATAATCTAGTTCAAAACGCTTCCAACTAATAATCCACTTTGCGAAATTTTTAATAAAAATAAATTGAAACTTAGTTCCAGCTGTATGATAATAAAAAAATACAATAATAACATTCTATTGCAACATTATAATATTAATTATAACCAATGAAACATAAATAATTAGATTAACATACGTTCCTGCAATTATCATAAACCTAACGTATGCCCTATGCAAAATAAATGCCTTACAGATTCAATTGTTTACAAAGCTACTATCTCTTTTAATGAATATCCTAATATTACCAAGCATAATGTACTAAGAATAATTTTAAGTTTTGATTTTACTAGAATACCTTATCTTTCAATAAAAAAGCATATGGTATTTCTTCGTCTCTATCTATATACTAATAGCAATAGAAAGATGCAAATAAAACTTTTGTAGTTAAATGGAAAATATTAACTAGAACTAGAACATGTAAAACTTTACATGACATACGTCTCCTTTGTTTAGAAAAAAAAGTCCAGATAATAAAATTCCCAAAAACTGACTTGTTGAACCAACGTAATGCAATCACTAATTTTTGCAGCCATAGAATTTCCATACCGTTAAATATATCTGAATATTATCTCAAATTTATTTTAATATTGTCACTATTTGCTCATTTTGGAATGACTATAGCTAAATCCGCTGCTAAGAAAGACGATTCTCTGTGCAGGGCCAGGAAGTTTTTTCCTGTCTGAAACAATCCTGCACATATATAAATCTACCATCCGCCCGTGCATTGAATACTGCTGCCATATCTGGTCGGGTGCTTCTACTATCCACCTCGGTCTCCTTGACAAAATCCAACGGACAATCTATAATGTGATCGATCCTGACTTGGCAGCTCAGATACGGTCACTTTCTCACCAGCACAATGCGGCTTCCCTGTGTCTCTTCTACAAATACTTTCACGGCTTCTACTCCGATAAACTTGGCTCACTGGTGACCCCTATATATGAATATATGAATTTACTCGAGCCACAAGATTAGCAACTAGGTCCCACCTTTTTACTGTGAAACCAATGGCTATAAACTCAAATTCTACTGCATCAGCTTCTTTTCTCGCATTTCCCACCTCTGGAATTCCCTTCCGTTTACTTGATTCAACGACAGCTACAATCTCCAAGAATTTAAATGTAAAGTCAATAGTCATCTCCTATCTCACTAACCTCTCCCTAATGTTCCTTTCTCCGTTCCACTCTCATCAGTATTCACCTCCTTCTCTTACCCACTTCCTAACACCCTCTATAACCTGTCACTCTTTCTCATAACTTTCCTCCTATGTAACTCCTTTGTAAAACAGTGGCAGTAAAATGCCTTGCTTGGGGTGATACGATTATAAAAGAAAACCTATACTCGTGTTAAAAATAAAAAGATCCCTGAAAAAATGTGGATTATTGTCCGTTATTAGATAAGTCCTTTTTTTTATATGGACACCCGACGTTCGTTTCAAGATTATATTAAGACAAGACGAAGTTTATTAACTCCTTGCCAAAAAATAAAAATAAAAAAAATAAATTCAGATTGACGGAATGACCTATAGCCTTTCTAGATATTGACTGAATAGAAAATTTGTATTCCATCATTGAGAAAGAGGGAAGTATTAATGTATTAGAATACAAAGGGAAACTTAGGGGAAACAATAAAAACTGTAACCGGTAATTTTAAAGCCGGAACAGTTGAAAAGTCAAAGAAATCAATTGAATCAAAAACTGATGAAAATTATAGAATATAAGAGTGAGTGTATTTTCAGTGCCAAATAATAAAATAATAATTATATGGTATATTGTGGAAATCAAATATATGATTTGGTGACCGAAATCTTTTGAATAATTTTATAGGTTTATTTCGCATTCTGGTTGGATATTAAAAGACAGCACACAGAAACTAAGTTATTACGAATAGTTTTAAAAAGATATATTGGGGAAAATATATGACCAAGTGGAAAATCTTCTCTTGTGACGCGTTTCGTTCTTTAAGGCTTCATTGGACGAGGTTTATTTTTGTTGGTACGACTGCACATGCGCACGAACAAGGAATGCTGGGAATTTTTAATTTAATTGTGTGTGTGTGTGTGTTTCGACTGTATAGCCAATTTCATTTAGATTCTTCTTTTCCTATATATATATATATACACACACACACACACACAAATATATATATATATATATATATATATATATATATATATAATATTTGTATATGTGTGCGTAATAGAATACAGAATCCCGATAAAGTTTTGCATAAATACAACAAATGGAAAATTGTTTCATTGAAACGAGATTTGATTACGTTTTTCTAGGCATCATCAAATCAAAAAAGTAAAAAACGAAACAAATGCGTGTGCATATATATATATATATATATATATCTTCTCTACTATAATAAATAATTATAATCGTATATATACATATATATATATATATAATCGTATATATATATATATATATGTATATATATATATATATATATATATATATATATATATATTTCTCCCTGATGTCACGCACATGGAGAGAGAGGCGATAGCGAGACCGTCTGGTCATTTCATTAGACAATAGTGATGCAGCGTCGGATTACTTCATTCTTTTTACTATCAGTTATTAAACTTTACTACCAATTTTGATAAAGACCTTTGTGTATTTATTTGTATATATATATATATATATATATATATATATATATATATATATATATATATCCCTCCTGTCACTATCAGCTGTTTGTACTATTTTGTTGTTTTTTTTTTTTCTAATTTCTTAAGGTAAGATAATTAATAGTCGGTACATCAATATATATGTTGCCGTCATTTTAGACGGCATATCGATATAAATATTTTGCCGTCATTTTTTCATGCCACGGGCCAACTCGTATATATATATATATATATATATATATATATATATATATATATATATATAAGAACGAAGAAAAAAATTGCAACGTTCAAAGCATTAATTTAAAATTGTTTTCAATACAAGAATAGAGCAATGAATATTTAAAAGAAATTTAGCATTAACTACCTGATGAGTACATTGTTCTCCAATGTTGAAACGAAATGTACAATTTTTGTAGTAGTTTGCAGTTTGCACATGTTCTAACGTAATAATCTAAACTTATTTATAAATGGAACTTTGTCTCTGTGTGTGTGTGTGTGTGTATCCATTACCTATAGGCTCCGAAACGGCTGAACCGATTTTCTTGAAAATTTACACAGTTGTACTATAAGCGTCTGCGAGTGTTCTTAGCTAGGTTTGTGTCGAGGTATTCCTGATAAATGTCAAAAATCAATAATCGAAAAAATCGGATTATAGAAGAAGTGGTCCGATTTTAATCAAATTTAATACACTCAAAGACAAAGACATAAGAAACGATATTCAAAAGTTGCAAGCTTGCAGTTCTTACAATAGTGCAGAAAATTTGATATCGATACCAGGATATCAAAATTTAACTTACATCCATTCATTTTTCTTTCAGTCTACGGTTTCGCTTTAACTGGAAACAACTATTAGTCTTTCGTGCCAACGTCCAAAAAAGACAAGTAAACTGCCAATAAATATTGATTATTTAAAACTAGGTGTAAAAGAAATATATTAAAAATAATTGTCAATGTAATAATTGTATTAGTAAATATAATTATACATGTAATCTTAATATACAGTACTGTGCAAAAGTATTAGGACAAGGACTATTTTATCTTTTATGAGGCATCAAATAAACTTTAAAATCACCCCTGTCCTAACACATTTGCACACTACCGGTAGTGTGCAAAAGTATTAGAACAGGGGTGGTTTTCCTAAAAACCTCACTGAAATTCAAATACAGGGTGAAAAGCCAAGTAAATTGCTAATTAATATTGATTATTTACAATTAGGTGTAAAAGAAATGTATTAAAAAGAAGTTACATTTAATTTTTCTTATTTTCTATTAAACAAGTCATTTTGAAACTACTCATTATTCTATTATCCTTGGATATGACTGACTTTTTTCTTATTCTTCCCTCTGAAATCGATAAATCTAATGTTACTTCGCAAGACACACTTTGGGAACAAATACAAGCTGCTTGGCAGGAGATACCATTAGATACATTAAAGACGTTTGTGATCTCAATGCCTTACAGAATGAAGGCTGTGATCAAAGCAAAAGGCTATCATACTAAATATTAAATTTATTTTGTAACAAATATCTTTTCTTGTGAAAGCATTTGTTGAGTAAATCAAATAAAATTACTTTAATTAAATTGTTTATTTTCTGTCAATATGTCTCATAAAAGATGAAATAGTTCTTGTCCTAATACTTTTGCACAGTACCGTATATTTGAAATAACGGGAGGTTTTGAATTTAACTGTATTCTTTTCATTTTTTAACATTTTTAGTTGTGTATGTTGGTTTGGCAAAGAAGAAATTCTTTTAGGAATGGAGATATTAAAAAAACGAGACACAGTTTTATATTTTGATAAAATTCGATATCAGTACTCTCGAGAATTTTCCGTCTCACTTTCTGTTATGGTGCCCTCCTACGAGGAATGAACTCTTCCTCTTGCTATATATAAATTGCCTATGTTACGAGCAGTTACGAGCAGTCAAGTACAGCAGTTAACGAAAGAAGTTAACGACAGCTACTAGTCAGGCAGCGTAATAATACCTTCGGACTTACTTATTTCTATATTACTTATTATTAACACTGCTTTTGAATATCTTGTTTCTTGTTATACTAATACACTGTTTTGAACCTACCTTCTTGTTCCGTATCTAACTTCATGGACAAACCGGCCACTACAACTGTGCGATGAAGTTTCGCCACAACTACACAACACTTTCTTTTTTAATAAATGTGTTTCGCCACAACTACACAACACTTTCTTTTTTAATAAATGTGGCCTTCTTTAAATTAAAATTTATAGTTGAATTTATTTCTATGTATGACGAATGCATTTGAGAAATTGTTGTGTATAAGATTCCTTTTGTGTTCATAGATCCGTGTTTTTTACATTTTTGCAACTTCCTTCAATATATTGTGAAGAGCAGTTTCGACTCTTGGTTTGTTAGTATGATTTATGGCGTTCCGAAATCAAGGAAAGACATTAAGGAAAAACAACACTTTTTTTTTTCGGGGCTCTTCGGAACGTTATAAATTTTACTAACGTTTGTTAAACAAGACAAATGCAAGTGAAGCCTGACTGAAGATCAAACAACGCAAAAATATAAATACAGTGTAACCTGGATATAAGAGAGTTCACTATCGCCCGGTTCACACTCCACCCTCGCCTATTGAACAGGTGAAGAGGTTCATCCCTTGTTACTTGTTTATGATGTGGTTTCCGGCTTTCTCTTTTCCAATCTTTTCACTCCTACGTAGCCCCCAGCGCTTCAGTGGCGTTACCGCCTTGCTCGGGGTGATATAATTAAAAAAAAAAAAGTTGTCGGGACCGGATAAAAGTTCTCTTATACCCGGGTTTGGTCTATTTTATATACATTACCACAGGCTCTAATTTGGGACCAGAGAAAATACCTATCATATCCGTGTTTCTCTCATATCCGGGTTTTGGCCTATTTGATATATATTAACACAGGCGCTTATATCCGGGTTAAACTGTACTAGAATTTCTTCTTTTTCTTTAAAATCGTATACATGGTCTTCTAAGGAATTACTTATTTGACACTTTCCACAGTTTTGTTCCCACAAACGCAACGTTATAAGCTTATGTCCTAATTCACGCAATCAGTGTGGCACGAGGTAATAAATTCATTACAAGAGCCATTGATCTCAATATATCAAGAGCGTTTGACAAGGTGCGACATCGGGGTCTGCTACATATACTCTCCAGCTACGGAATCACTAGACGAGCTCTCTCAATTATCAAGCCATTTTTAACGGGTACCTACCCGGAGGTATTTGATAGCGGCCAATCATCAGAAACCCATCGAAACAATGCCAACGTTCCTCCGGGTTCTCTCTTCGTCTCTACCCTGGGTATTAACGACCTGCCTAAAACACACACACTCCGATCATACTGAGTATCAATGCGGGTGATACAACAGTTTACAGGCTCAACTCCAGAAATTTGGAAATCAAGAACTGAGCAGCTCAGTTCTCCTCTGACTTTAGTCACGTGACTCACTCGGGCAAGGATTAGATTGTACCCTGGATATTAACGACCTGCCTAAAATACACACACTCCGATCATACTGAGTATCAATGCGGGTGATACAACAGTTTACAGGCTCAACTCCAGAAATTTGGAAATCAAGAACTGAGCAGCTCAGTTCTCCTCTGACTTTAGTCACGTGACTCACTCGGGCAAGGATTAGATTGTAAAATTTAATACGCCCAAAACGAAACAAGTAACGTTCCACCACCACCGAGCAGACCCCGAACTATCACCTTTTATGATGGATCGGCATTCTCATAAGAGGGCTCTTTACCTTTAACGTTTATTGAAGCATTCTAGACCTCGGAGCATATGCGTTGTGGTGCAGTGGATATCGACTCGGAATGATAAATCGGGGAGCCGAGTTCAAATTCCAGTTAAATTCTTTGGATTCACTTACGCACAAATACACTTTAAAAAGATATTAATCTGTATCTTCCCTCCAGTTATGGATTAAATAATAGGATAGATTGGGTTTTATGGCCTTGGATGGCAACCAGTCTAAGGCAGAAAGCAATGGCAACCTACTGCATGTATATACATGTATTCGTAAATTTAGATTAGTTTTTTCTGCCGTATATTAGTATTTAAAATTTATTTGTTTGTAAGCTTAAAACAGATGACCAAATGCACTTATCAATAAAATACAAAACTGGGCGTGGTTATTTGTGGTTTAGTCGATAAACAAGTAAATTCGGAGACAAGTAAATTTGACTTAAGTAGAAAAACAACTTCAGTAGCCTCTCCTGGAAGAAATTACGGTGAGGCATATCTGTAATTTATGTGCGTTGTGGGGCAGTGGTTATCGACTCGGAACGACAAAGCAGGGGGCCGTGTTCTAATTCCAGTTGAATTACTTGCTTTCACTTACGCACAAATACCCTTGGAAAAGGTTTTAATTTGTCTCTTCCCTCTAGTTATGGGTTAAATGATAGAACAGATTGGGTTTTATAGCCTTGGCTGGCAACCAGTCTAAGGCAGAAAGCAATGGCAACCTACTGTATGTATATACATGTATTCGTAAATTTAGATTACTTTTTTTCCTGTAATATATTAAAAAGTAAAATTTATTTATTTATTTGTTTGTAAGCTTAAAACAGATGACCATATAATATTAAAATGCACTTATCAATAAAATACAAAACTGGGAGTGGTTATTTGTGGCTTAGAAAGCAATGGCAACCTACTGCGGGAAAATCTTCTGTCCAGTCAGTAATGTTTCTTTTGAGACATAATCGCCCAAAGCGTGCATCACGTATGGCACTTAACTGACTGAATGAAGATAATAGTTGGAAACATAAGTAAAGCTTCTCCTGGACGAAAAGTGGGAGATCATTTTTCTATTTTTATTAAGTAATAAACTGATCCCCCACTAATTACTACTTATTAATACAATCCGTCTCTTCTATCTTCAGCTATAGTTCAAAGAGTAGGATAGAAAGTCTTCTGCCCAGTCAGTCATGTCTCTTTCGAGACATGATCGCCCAAATCGTGTATCACGTATGGTACTTAACTGAGTGACTAGACCTGAAGTAGAACTCATATCCCTCCTCTAGCAGAGGATGCTAGAAAAATGGCAAGTTCATCCAATAAATATCTGCCTTTCTCTGTTATACTCTGCCAAAGCAGATCTTTCAAGTATTTTCTTGTTGGTCATTTTACATTGATGTTCATACTGCAAAAGTTCCAAGAGTCGCTCAAGTTAGAGGCTTACAGAGTGAGAGGCACAGTTTATGGAAATATTAAGAGAAGATGACAGTGAACTCTAGATTTGAACAAGTTAAGATTATAGTGACCGGTGAGGCATTCTCTTGCGAGTTGGTTCCGTAAAGCAGCAGTTCTTAGAAATAAGCAGCTCGAATGGAGCTTACATGTTACGTATGGGATACGAAGGTAATTCGCTACAGTTTATGAGGCATGGTGAGTCCTTAGTGAAGGTTAGAACTGGTGATGTTCGTCTGAACACTTTTCATGGAAACAGCAATAGAGCAGGGGGAGACTTGTGAAGATTCGTCTATGTGAAAGGGATCAGCGTAGAAACTAATCAATCGCCCGCAAGGACGCGGAGACTCTTTTCTTTTCCTTTTTTTTTTTTTTTTTACATCTGCCAGATCAGACCAAAAATGAAATCTTGCAGTTATATCTAAACCGGAGCTGCTCACTTATCCGTTTTGATACAGTTCAAAACGTCTACGCTACGAGCTGTGAGTGGTTATGTCCCACTCTACAACCTCTTTCTCACAGACCAAACGTCGTGAACCTCTCTCTCTCTCTCTCTATATATATATATATATATATATATATATATATATATATCTCAGTCTCTGTTTATATCTATCTATCTATCTATCTATCTATCTATCTATCTATCTATCACAGTCACTGTGTATATCTATCTATCTATCTATCTATCTATCTATCTATCACAGTCTCTGTTTATATCTATCTATCTATCTACGTTTCCCTAATTTCTATGGCAAGTGATTCCTTAATCTAACCAGCCCCTAACTTTTACAACTGGTACCTGCTATACTACAGAATTGTGAATTGTTGGAGTTTTTGGGCACCCTTGAATACTAGTGAGCCAACCATGAGGTGACTCATTTGATAGTTCACCAATAGAAGGGTTAACCAATCAGAAGGCTCAAAATATTCAATGCGATGTGCATAAAGGCGACCATATTTTCCCGAGTATTGCCAGTATAGTCAGATCCAGTAGAATGTCTGACTCGTTAGTGTTAATCTTTGACGTTGTTTCATTGAACAGATAACGTACTGCACTGTATTCTATATTCATAAACTATGGTGGACATGGTCAACATGAATCACCCTAATTTCCGTCGTATTCAATTAGTAAAGAGGAAGTTCTACTCAGACATATTCCTCCCAGGAACTACTGCTTTGTGAAACAAATCTGCCGTCGAGATGTTTGTCTAATCACCACAATCTTGACTTAACTGTTGACTGTTCTCTTTCAGCTACAACCACAGGAACTTCTCCTTTTATATAATACCACACAGTAACCCTCTACACTGAGTGTCTCTTGGGCCTTGCAAACATTACTATAAAATAAATTTATATTCTGAAGGGTGCTATCTTCCACTAGTTTAAACAATTACGGCTAGGACTCTCATTGAATCAGTGTTGTACTAAATAAAAAATTCACCACGTGGACCAATTTTCTTTATAATCACTTCATCCCAAGCAAGGCAGGACTGCCACTAGTGCGCATGGGGTTACAGAAAGCAAAAAATAAGGTACAGGGGATGTCGAAGAAAGCATGAAAGATGGATGGGGATCAAGTAGATATGGATGGCAATTGACGTTGCATTTAAACTTTTGAAGATTGTAGGTATCGGGGAAGGTTATTAGCTAAATGTCTGACCGCTTGGGAATACTAGGGATTGTAAGCTTGGGCATGCCGCTGTTATAAAGGGCTTACGGCGAAATCAACTTAAAACAAAGGTTTTCGTAGGATAATTGAAGTTAAACAACATTGACTCTGGTCAGTACCTAGATGGGTAACCGCTTGGGAATACCAGGCGCTGTAAGCTTGGATATGCAGGTGATATAAAAAGGCCACATCACGTTGAAATATCGGTTCCCGTACGATTACCGAAGTTAAGCAACGTTGACTCTGGCCAGCACCTAGATTAGCGACCGCTTGGGAATACCAGTTGCTGTAAGTTTGGGTATGCAGGTGATAAAAGGCTTACGGCCACATGATAATGAAATATCGGTTCCCGTACGATTATCGAAGTTAAACAACGTTGACTCTGGTCAGTACCTAGATGGATGACCGGTTTTTCAAGTGACTGGAACCACAAGGACGCATTGCCCAGTAGAGAGAAGCATTGGTTAGATCCAGTGACTTGACCCAAAGAGTTATCAGTTCAATACCTGGCTATAGCAGCGGTGAACTACCGGCCATAGTTATTAGGCAACACCAGTTTTTTTAAGAAATTATGTATTTCATATTATTTCTAGCATTTATTGCCAAATGAAATCAGAATGGTTCTTTTGCTATTATTACTTTGCAAAATTTTACAAGGCAGAGAAGCAAAGATGAACTCGTCCGAATCACCCTAAATTTTCTTCATTCTTTCATTGATGAAACTGCAATATAGGTAATTATTAAATATTTATAAATTCATTTGATGCACATGTTATTCTGCAGTATTAACAAAAGAACCATTCTATTTTCATTTACAATTATTCACTTGACAATAAATACTAAAAAATAGTATGAAATACATCATTTTTTGAAACACTGAGGTGACCTAATAATTATGACCGGTAGTGTAACTTATCGAGTTGAGTTAAAGGAAGATAACTAAGACACCTGGAAGCGGCATGGCTCCTGAAATGAGAACAATATACCCCAGTGATCGAAATAAAGATTACATTTCGAAATTCTAATCTGAAAATGGTTGGTGCGTACAAAGGCCGAAACGTCGTGAATATAGCAATAAAGGCAAAAGCAACAGTCGGAAAAATTTAAATACTGTAAATACTACCTCATCTCAGAAGTATAAACATATCATTTTATTAACTTACGCACAAATAACCTTTTTAAAGCTATGAATCCACCACTTCTTTCCCCAGCTATAGGTTACTTATTAAGACTTATATTAGTGAAACATTATCATCCCCAAAAAATGAAATTAAATAAAAATTGCGTACAAAATATTTAAATTTCGGAGACTAATATGCCGCTAAACATTATTTCTACCTTTTCTTTCGTCCATATCACACACATCATTTAACAGAATCTTAACCTCTTCAAGTCTAGGGTCGACTACTCACAATCTACAATTTTTACTGCTGCCTGTTACTTCTTTACAACAGCGTCATTCGTAACCCCCTCTGCATTGAGTGTCTCTTGTGCCTTGTATCGGGGAATCAATAGCTTAGATAAGTCTGGTTTACAACATGTCAATCCCTGTTGGGTTGCTTAATCTTAAATAGTGCATGGAGTACTCAATGAATATTGAACTCGCTACGAAGTTGCTATGCAGCACCACATTAGCCTGAATAACGATTAAGCAACAAAGAGGGCGCCTACGAATAAATTTAAGCACTCAATTCATATAATAAATGAATGAATGAATAAATGAATCTATAGGGGGAAAAATCTGATAGGAGAAAAATAATACCCCTTTATCTCCAATTTTTCCAGCACGGGACTGTAAGATATCCAAGTCGTGTTGGCCCCAGTATTATTATAATTAAGAAAAGCCAAGCTTAATTGGAACAAATAATAATAATAATAATAATAATAATAATAATAATAATATAAAAGAAATACGAAGAAAAGGAATAAATAAAAAGTAGATATTTGCGTAATGAAGAAATCAATTCAAAATGGATTTTTTTTCTTCTTCTCTTTTTTTATCTTTTATTGTTTTCTGGTACTTCACATTGGGGCGTAATTCTCTTGCCAGAACGAACTAATCAAATCTAATAGAAGACTCTAAAATCGTCAGGTTTGGATTCGACGTCATATTGTGACCGGTGGCCATTTTGGAAATGTTTTTGTTTTTTGCCACTATTTATAGAATAAAAAAAATAGTAAAGAAGTAAATTAGAGGTAAGGAAAACGATAATGATGAATGAAGTACAGAAATAAAAGGAGGAAAGAAATTAACGGCAAAGAAGCGAAGAATAAGGATTTCGAAAAGAAAAAGCAGAAACATGGATGTAATAAATGAAAAAATGAAGTCGGAAAATGCAGACGAGAAATAAAATTGCACGTAAAATGTAAGCAATACAAAAGCTAAGGAAAAGATGAGGGTGAAAATAATGATTCAATAAAAAAGAAGCAGGTAATTAGAATTAAAAAGAAGGAGAATTAAAACCTAAAAGAATTTAAAAAAAAAGAAAATAACAAGGAATGAGTTTAATAGTTACAAAGAAAGAACAAAGGAAAAAAATTACAATAAAAATGAAAATTACAACGAATAAAATCTTAAAAGAACTATAAAATAAATGCAAAGAAAATAATGAAAATTAAAAAAAAAGGATGGAAATAAAAGCATAGAAAGAAAAGCATGAATGAAATACAACATTTCCAAAGAACAGTCATAACTCTTTTCGAATTGAAACACTAATATCTATCTAAACTTATTTATAAACGGAACTTTGTCAGTGTGTGTGTCTGTGTGTGTGTGTGTGTGTGTGTCCGTTACCTATAGACTCTGAAACGGCTGAACTGATTTTCTTGAAAATTTACACAGTTGTACTATAAGCGTCTGCGAGTGTTCTTAGCTAGGTTTTGTGTCGAGGTACCCCCGATAAATATCGAAAATTGATAATCGAAAAAATCGGGTTAAGAAAGGAGTGGTCCGATTTTAATCAAATTTTATACACTCATAGAGAAAGACATAAGAAACGATATTCAGAAGTTTCAAGGTGGCAGTTCTTACAATAGTGAAGAAAATCGATAATATATATAAATAAAAGGCAAGATGTTTGTGTGTGTGTCTGTTTATCTGCCTATATATGTCTGTATTTTTTCAGCCCTTTTATTTTAGTTTTTGCTTCGGTTTGCCTCTAAGTAGGTATAATTGTAGTTCTTAGTCTCAGCCATGATACCATTTACTCAGAGGACTTACTTAGCCTTCAAAATTCAGTTTACAATGGAAAAAACTTATTTGATATCGATACGAGGAAATCAAAATTTGACTTACATCCATTCATTTTTCTTTCAGTTTACGGTTTCGCTTTAACTGGAAACAACTATTGCTTTTTCGTCTTTCGTGCCAACGTCCAAAGAGTCTGAGCTCCAGGACCATGGATTAGTTTTAAAGCTTTCATTACACCCGAGCAACGCCAGGCTATACTACTAGTATTTAATAAAATGAAAATGGTGAAAAACTCGATTTCCTAAAAAAGAAAAGTTACAGAATATCGAAAACGAAGGAGAAAAAAGGTGAGATATGAGGTGAAGAAGGAAAAAGGAATTATGGCGGTAAAGAAGCGCAAGAGATAATTACGAGGAGGTGCTGAAAATCAGCCGACCCAATGAATCTGTATTTTCATAATCAATATTATTATAATAAAATTGGGGAATGGGTCGAACGAACAACTTTTTATACCTCATCTTTTTCAGTGAATACTGGACAACTACTAGAAAGATGAAGAAGAGATCTGAAGCAATAGAAATGTGGCTCTACAGAAGCATGCTGAGAACAACATGGGCCGAATATGAAACAATGTGACGTTAAAAATGATTAAAAGAGAGAGAAAAAAACAGGAAATGAAACAAAAAGAGGAAACGAGTGAAAAACAGGGAATAAAAGAAAAAAAGAGGGAAAGAAAGAAAAAGAAGAAAGAAAAGAAAAAGAGTGAATGAATGAAAAAGAAGTAAGGAAAAAGAAGAGGAGACGAAAGAAAAAGAGGAAGCGGAAGAAAAACAGGGAATGAAAGAAAAAGAGGGAGAGAAAAAAAGAGGGAAAGAAAGAAAAAGAAGAAATAAAAGAAAAAGAGTGAATGAATGAAAAAGAGGGAAGGAAAAAGAAGAGACGAAAGAAAAAGAGGAAGCGAAAGAAAAACAGGGAATGAAAGAAAAAGAGGGAAAGAAAGAAAAAGAAGAATTAAAAGAAAAAGAGGAAATGAATGAAAAAGAGGGAAGGAAAAAGAAGAGGAGACGAAAGAAAAAGAGGAAGCGAAAGAAAAACAGGGAATGAAATAAAAAGAGGGAAAGAAAGAAAAAGAAGAATTAAAAGAAAAAGAGTGAATGAATGAAATAGAGGGAAGGAAAAGAAGAGGAGACGAAAGAAAAAGAGGAAGCGGAAGAAAAACAGGGAATGAAAGAAAAAGAGGGAAAGAAAGAAAAAGAAGGAATAAAAGAAAAAGAGGGAAGGAAAAAGAAGAAGAGACAAAAGAAAAAGAGGAAACGAAAGAAAAGGAGGGAATGAAAGAAAAAGAGGGAAGGAATAAAAAGAGAGAATGAAAGAAAAAGAGGAAACGAGAGAAAAAGAGGAAACAAAATGATAGAATGAAAGAAAGAAGAGAGAAGGAAATTACTAGAAAGATAATGAAAAAATTAAATGTAAAAAGAAAGAAAAAGATGAATGAAATGGAAAAATAAAAACAGAAGAAAAAAATGAACGAGCACAAGGAAAAGAATTCCAAAGAACAAGTAAATGAAGAATAAAATACATGAAAAAGTTCGCAAGTGGCAACAATGAAGAAGATGTTTGAAAATAAGCCCCCAACCCCAAATAATAATAATAATAATAATAATAATAATATGTTCTGTGCTTGCCCCAAATGAATATAAAAATCGCCACGATAGAGTTGGGCAATATTTACATTGGACAATGTTCAAACATTATGGAAAATCTGTAAACAAACACTGGTATGAACATCACCCTGCACCGGTTACAGAAATAGAAGATGTCACCATTCTATGGGATTACACCATCTACACAGACAGAAAAATTGAAGCAAATAGGCCGGACATTATTGTTAAAAACCAGAAAGAGAAAACTTGTCTATTAATTTATATGGCTTGTCCAGCAGATTGTAACATAGCAATCAAGGAATTTGAAAACTGTCAAAATATAAAGACCTGGAAATTGAAATAGAAAAAAATGTGAAAATTGAAAACAAGAGTTGTGCCAGTGATAGTAGGTGCACTTGGAATGATAAAAAATGGAACAAAACAACACATTGAAAGAATCTCTGGAAACCCCAGCTTAAGGGATATACAAAAATTGTCTTATTAAGTACAGCCCACACACTAAGGAAAACTTTATCTATGTAACGCTAGGGATGATAGAGAAGATAGAAAAAACATGAAATGGGGCCATAACAACACGCCACGACCTGCCTTAGGTCTCCCCGCAGATTTGGTTGGTAGTGAGACCAAAGCAGAAATCGAAATATGATGAAAAATGACATAATAATAATATGGACAAGAAAGACGATAAAATATTGAAGAAAATACACAATTTACTAAATAATAAATAAATGAATGACAATAAAATGAAACGCTGAAAAAAAATTATTTAAAAGAAAGAAGAGAGAAGTGATTATCTGATAGAAAGAGAGGGTGCGTATAGAGAGAAGAAAAGAAGAAAAAGAAGAAATTAACACATTTGAAAAAAAATAGACCGAGTAATGAACAACGTTGAAAAACAGAAATTTGAATTAAAAGAGAATAAAAGAGAAAAGAAGACATTAAGAAAAGTTAAAGTATACGAAGAAAACTTACGAATGAAAAACAAAGTAAGAAAGAAAAAAGGGATAAATGAATAAGTAAACATCATTCGTTATTACGAATTCGTGATCAGGCGAAATATTGGTTTATTAATCGTATTTTGCCAATACGAACGAAGTAACATTAAAATTAGCTGCAGACAGCGACAAGGAAGCGAATCGATAACTGAGTCTGGTGAATTCTTAAAAGTTATTGAGCACCTTTTGTGCTCAATAACTTCCAGGATTTTACTGGTCGCAAATAAACAGATACCAGTGGTTGACTGGTGCAGAAAATGGCTTGTAAATTTGAATGAATTCAAAACAAAACCAGTCTCCCTTAACCACCGTAGAGAAACTTCCTTGCCAACCATCAGTATGGCTGTTGCAAGTCATCTTGAGAACAACAGGCGATGACTCCTTGGCATCAATTTTTCAACCGACATGAAGTGGAAGAAATACGAGAGTCATTCAGTAAATAAGAGGGAATTTTTCGGTATAAGGACTTCTACGAGGGTCATTCAGTAAATAAGAGGGAATTTTTCGGTATAAGGACTTCTACGTGGGTCATTCAATAAATAAGGTGAATTTTTCGGTATAAGGACTTCTACGAGAGTCATTCAATAAATAAGAGGGATTTTTCGGAATAAGGACTTCTACGAGGGTCATTCAATAAATAAGGTGATTTTTTCGGTATAAGGACTTCTACGTGGGTCATTCAATAAATAAGGTGATTTTTTCGGTATAAGGACTTCTACAAGGGTCATTCAATAAATAAGGTGAATTTTTCGGTATAAGGACTTCTACGAGGGTCATTCAGTAAATAAGGTGATTTTTTCGGTATAAGGGCTTCTACGAGGGTCATTCAATAAATAAGGTGATTTTTTCGGTATGAGGACTTCTACAAGGGTCATTCAATAAATAAGGTGAATTTTTCGGTATAAGGACTTCTACGAGGGTCATTCAATAAATAAGGTGATTTTTTCGGTATGAGGACTTCTACGAGGGTCATTCAATAAATAAGAGGGATTTTTCGGTACAAGGACTTCTACGAGGGTCATTCAATAAATAAGAGGGATTTTTCGGTATAAGGACTTCTACGAGGGTCATTCAATAAATAAGGTGATTTTTTCGGTATAAGGACTTCTACGAGGGTCATTCAATAAATAATGTGATTTTTTCGGTATAAGGACTTCTACGTGGGTCATTCAATAAATAAGGTGATTTTTTCGGTTTGAGGACTTCTACAAGGGTCATTCAATAAATAAGGTGAATTTTTCGGTATAAGGACTTCTACGAGGGTCATTCAATAAATAAGGTGATTTTTTCGGTATAAGGACTTCTACGAGGGTCATTCAATAAATAAGGTGAATCTTTCGGTATGAGGACTTCTACGAGGGTCATTCAATAAATAAGAGGGATTTTTCGGTATAAGGACTTCTACGAGGGTCATTCAATAAATAAGGTGATTTTTTCGGTATAAGGACTTCTACGAGGGTCATTCAATAAATAAGAGGGATTTTTCGGTACAAGGACTTCTACGAGGGTCATTCAATAAATAAGAGGGATTTTTCGGTATAAGGACTTCTACGAGGGTCATTCAATAAATAAGGTGATTTTTTCGGTATAAGGACTTCTACGAGGGTCATTCAATAAATAATGTGATTTTTTCGGTATAAGGACTTCTACGTGGGTCATTCAATAAATAAGGTGATTTTTTCGGTATAAGGACTTCTACAAGGGTCATTCAATAAATAAGGTGAATTTTTCGGTATAAGGACTTCTACGAGGGTCATTCAGTAAATAAGAGGGAATTTTTCGGTATAAGGGCTTCTACGAGGGTCATTCAATAAATAAGGTGATTTTTTCGGTATGAGGACTTCTACAAGGGTCATTCAATAAATAAGGTGAATTTTTCGGTATAAGGACTTCTACGAGGGTCATTCAATAAATAAGGTGATTTTTTCGGTATGAGGACTTCTACGAGGGTCATTCAATAAATAAGAGGGATTTTTCGGTACAAGGACTTCTACGAGGGTCATTCAATAAATAAGAGGGATTTTTCGGTATAAGGACTTCTACGAGGGTCATTCAATAAATAAGGTGATTTTTTCGGTATAAGGACTTCTACGAGGGTCATTCAATAAATAATGTGATTTTTTCGGTATAAGGACTTCTACGTGGGTCATTCAATAAATAAGGTGATTTTTTCGGTATAAGGACTTCTACAAGGGTCATTCAATAAATAAGGTGAATTTTTCGGTATAAGGACTTCTACGAGGGTCATTCAGTAAATAAGGTGATTTTTTCGGTATAAGGGCTTCTACGAGGGTCATTCAATAAATAAGGTGATTTTTTCGGTATGAGGACTTCTACAAGGGTCATTCAATAAATAAGGTGAATTTTTCGGTATAAGGACTTCTACGAGGGTCATTCAATAAATAAGGTGATTTTTTCGGTATAAGGACTTCTACGAGGGTCATTAATAAATAAGGTGAATCTTTCGGTATGAGGACTTCTACGAGGGTCATTCAATAAATAAGAGGGATTTTTCGGTATAAGGACTTCTACGTGGGTCATTCAATAAATAAGGTGAATTTTTCGGTATAAAGACTTCTACGAGGGTCATTCAATAAATAAGTTGAATTTTTCGGTATAAGAACTTCTAATACAGATAGAAGGTTACTTTATTTTCTTTTGCTTCTTTTTCAAAAGGATTTAAATTTTTTTGCAGATTGAAAAAAATTTGAGAGTTTTGGAGATTAACAAAGATGGCCGACCAAGAAGCATGCTCCAGGATTGAACAGAGGTCAGTTATCAAGATTTTGGTTGCTGAAGGGTGCCAACCAGTTGAAATTCATAGGAGAATGTCAACTGTGCATGGTACCACATGTTTCATCAAAAACAGTGGCTGGATTGTTTAAAGAAGTTTGAAAGTGACGATGAAGTGAAAAGTGCTGTAAGCGATTGGTTGAGACATCAGTCCAAAGATTTTTACATAGAGGGAATACAGAAGCTTGTGCACAGATGAGAAAAGTGTGTGACACTACTGGGAGAATACGTTGAAAAATAAAAATAAAAAATGTAAGATTCTATCTGTATTAGAAAAAATCACCTTAGAAAAGTCCACCTTATTTATTGAATGACACTCGTATATCGGATCCACAGCTGCATCTACTGCTAGGAAGGTTGTTTCCCTGTGTCGGACCAGAAAGTTTTCCTCGACAGAATTCATCTTGTATATCTATAAATCTACCATTCGTCCGTGCATTAATACTGTTGCCAGTCGGGTGCTCCTGCTATTCGTCTCGAGGTTCTTGACAAAATCAAAAGAAAGATCTGCAATGTAATCGGTCCTGACCTGGCATCACGACTTCAGTTATTTTCTCACCGACGTGACATGGTTTCACTTTATCTTTTCTACAAATATTATGATACTGACGAGCTTTTTTCTCGCTTATTGGTCGCTTGTTTGTGTGAATTTAATTGGCATCTAGGTACCACCTTTTTACCATTTAAATAGTTAAATACAATCGCCACTTCTACACCAATCGTTTCTTTTTTTGCAATTCCCGCATGTAGAACGCTCTTCTGTTTAATGCTTTCCTGATAGCTTCTTTTTCATTATCCGTTACACCCAATGGTGTGTATGGCAGCAACAAAGCTTCTCCACCTCTGACTATCTTGGGCAAGACTAGTCAATGAACCCCAAGAGTACTGTATGGCTTTCATCTCATTCTCCACCATACTTCTCCGTGTCGTTCTTGGTCTTCCCCTCTTTCTTTTGCCATCTGGGGTCCAGTGCAGTGCTGTTCTTGTGCCTGACTGTGGATCTTTCCGGAGCACATGCCCAATCAATCTCCACTGTCTTCTTGTAATGATGATGCCCATGTTCTCTTACTTGCATCTCTTCAACAGGTCTTCATTGGAGACCTTCTCTGGCCAAAATATTATCAGGATTTGTCGGAGGCATGTGGTGTGAAAGAATCGAAGTTTGGCGAAAACCGCCTTAGTCATTCTTCAGCACTCAGATCCTTAGAGGAGAGTAGATAGAATACAGCCCTTGAGCTTGGTGTTGGTGTTGTACTGTGTTGATCTACATTTCCTGATAGCTACAACCCCCAAAAAATTTAAAATGCCAGATGATTGAAAAGACATAAATAAATTTAATGTTAAGAAATCATGTAAATCATGTAAATGTAACATTATTTGGTTTAACGCACCCTTCAGTTGTAATGTCCAAACAAACATTGGTAAATTCTTCCTAAACTTAATTCCCAAAAATTTCTACCATTCAATCACACTAAAAAAAAAAATTCAGCAAAAACAATGTCAAAGTCAGTTATAATTGCATTAAGAACATAGATAAATGTATTTCACAACACAATACTATGATATCACATAAATACTTGGCCCACCTGAATAACATCAGTCACCCTACTACTAACAACAATGACCCTTCAAAAAAATAATTGCAACTGCGGAAAAAATAAAACCTGTCCATTGAACGACCAATGTATGTCCAAAAGTATTGTTTATAGAGCTCAAATTAATTCATAAGATAACTTTTACTTTGGAAGCCCTTCTAACAGGTGGAAGATGAGGTTTAATAATCACATGTTGTCTTTAGACAACAGTAAATACAGCAAAAGCACTGTTTTATCCATATATTATTGGAAATTAAAAAACAATAATAAGATCCAAATCATTACCTGGAATATCTTAGCTAAATTCAAATCTTACAACGGCAAAGGAGATAGATGTAACTAATGCCGTTTAGAAAAATTTGTCATTTTAATGATATAAATAACTCTAGTCTACTTAACAAAAAAAAACATTTTCCTCTTTCTCTCTCACTCCCTTACTTTCCCCTGCAAATATTACTATTAATATTTATGTTTGTTTTGTTTTTTCAATTGGAGTAGATAGATCTATCTATTGCCCGGTTCACACTCCACCCACGTCTATTGAACAGGTTAAGAGGCTCATCCCCTGTTCCCTGTTTAGGATGTGGTTTCCGGCTTTCTCTCTCCTAATCTTTTCACTATTACGTAGCCCCCTGCACATCAGTGGCGTTACCGCCTTGCTCGGGGTGATACGATTAAAAAAAAAACACACAACCAATCCGAAGACCAGTGAGACTCCTATGAAACAATAAATGAATAAATATATCTATTAGGCTATTCGATGACAGAATTCAGTATATATATATATATATATATATATATATATATATATATATATATATATAATTTATAAAAAGATTTTGATGTACTACAATTTCAATGGGTAATACATATTTCACCGCACAATGATGACCTGGCGGCTCGTCAGACCAAAGTGATACAACAGTTGATCGTCAAAATATCAAAATATGAATTTTTAAAATAATATTAATAGTAGTTATTTTTTCATTTTGTATTAAAATTATGATTTACAATTTATTTTCTAACCGTAAATATATCTCATTATATTTAAAACTAAATTTCTATGTTAAATTTTCCACGTCATGTTTTTCTAAGATAGCAGGCGAGTCACTATAGACGCTATGTCGATACATGATGTTAACATTTATTTCTCGGTATACTGTTCGCTTTCTTTTTATTTGTATTTCTTTTCTTTTTTTTCTATTCTTTCCATTTACTTATCCTCTACTTATTCTTTATTCTTTCTTTTTTTCTATCATTGGGATTCTTTTTAAATGAGCGAGGAATTTTTTGTAAATTAACGTTACAAATGTCTATTCTAAATATGGACATGTGAGCGTCTGTAGAAAAAAATTGGTTGGGGGTGGATTTTGACGATCACTTGGGTCTGACGAGCCGCCAGGTCCTCATTGTTTGGGGAAATTTGTATTACCCATTGAAATTAAGTATATCAATTTTTATTTCTAAATTGTATTACTCTGGTAAATTAAATAAATGAATTTAACATTAAGTTCTTTTAAATTCGTCTCTATTGGAATATACCTGGATAATATACCAAGTGTTCAAAGTTATATATATATATATATATAATCCAAAAATGATGAGCAAATAGATAAAATTCCCAAAAATCCAAATAGTTGTCAGTTTAATACCTGATTACAGCAGTACTGAACAAAATCTCAAAGAGTTGAGTTAAAAGGGAGATAACTAAGACATCCGGAAGCGGCAAGAATCATTGAACGAGAATAATCTACCCCAGTGATCGAAATAAAGAATTCGGTTAGAAATTCCAATCACCTGAATAAGGCCGGGGCGTACAACGGCCGAAACTTCGTGAATATGGTAATAAAGATGAGAACAACAGTCTGAAAAACGTAAACATGTTCAATGTATTCCATATTTCAAAATATTATCACTCGTCAGGACTGGTTTTAAAATACTTATAGATATGTGTGTGTGTGTGTGTGTGTGTGTGTGTGTGGTTTCATTAAAAATGACAGACAAGTTTTTATATAGTTTTTCATATGCTCGTATAATTTTTTTTCCTTTTCGGAACTCAAATTATACAAGAAATGTCCAAAGCTTTTGTACTTTCGAGCGCTTTGGCTATACTTTTAGTTATTATCAAGAATTAATTATGTTTTACTTGGTAATAAACATGTGTAAAATTTACGTATATAGGGTCTGGTGTATGCTAAGTTTCGAACACGGTAAACACATTATTACCATGTTCATAACTGATGTTATTAAGTATAGGATTTCTTTTTTTTTTGTTAGTAATGCCTCCATTATTTTTAATCTTCTTTTGCATGTGGATGATGCTATTATGTATGTATTATCCACAAGAATATCACAGATAGGTCCTGGAAGATCTTGATGTGTGCTTAAATAAGACCGATTGGAACTCTTGTGGAAAAGATGCAATGTCAACCGTCACTTCAGTTTTATAGTGGTGTAGCCAATGTAATTGTTTACGGATTTGAATAGTTAAAGAACGCAGTTCTTCAAAGGACATATAAATTCGTAAATGACACTGGTTCTCTGCAGTTTAGATTTTGCAGGTGAATATAATTACTGATAATAAGGTTGGCAGTTTGGATTTTTTTATCATAGATAATTTAATTTTCTTGTTTGAATTAGTCGGTGTTGCATAATTTCGGATGATATTTCAAAGTGAAATTATTCAACTCCGACCAGTTCAAACAAAATATGATGATTATATATGATTATTATTTCAGTACTTTGTTAAACTCAGCTATTATTTAATATTATTTACTATTGTTTAGGATGTGCGTTGTGGTGCATTGGATATCGACTCGGAACGAGAAATCGGGGGGCCGAGTTCAAATTCCAGCCGAATTCATTGCATTC
Source organism: Ascarosepion bandense (assembly GCA_037127315.1). NCBI lineage: Eukaryota > Metazoa > Mollusca > Cephalopoda > Sepiida > Sepiidae > Ascarosepion > Ascarosepion bandense. Next base: position 2,660,151 of record JBBBDQ010001767.1, read on the forward strand.
ACTTACGCGCAAATTCCCTTGGGAAAGGTATTAATCCGTCTCTTCCTTCCAGTTATGGGTTAAATAACAGGATAGATTGGGTTCTATAGCCTTGGTCGGCAAGCAGTCTACAGCAGAAAGCAATGGCAACCTACTGCGGGATAATCTTCTGCACAGTCAGTCATGTCTCTTTCGAGACATGATCGCCCAAGCGTGTATCACGTATGGCACTTAACTGACTGACTGACTATTGTTTAAGCTCAGATATTATTTAATATTTTTTACGTATAATTTATTATCATAGAACTCGGCATGCGATTAATCAATTATTAATTGAAAAATTAAGATTCATCAGAGGAATGCCGTGAATTTTTCATGTATCAGAGATAGTACTCGAAAACACAGTGAACACAAATTTCTCTTGTTCTTTTTCTCTTCTTCCCCAAATATGTGCCTTCTCGTATACAGAGAAACATACGGACTAGAAGAGAGAGAGAGAGAGAGAGAGAGAAAAAGAGAGAAAAAAACTGGTTATTTCATCATGTTTATGTCAGTCAGTTAAGTGCCATACGTGAAACACGCTTGGGTGATCATGTCTCGAAAGAGACATGACTGACTGGGCAGAAGAATTGCAGTAGATTGCCATTGCTTTCTGCGGTAGACTGGTTGCCGACCAAGGCTATAGAACCCAATCTGTCTTGTTATTTAACCCATAACTGGAAGGAAGAGTCGGATTAATACCTTTCCCAAGCGCGTAAGTGAATGCAATGAATTTAACTGGAATTTGAACTCGGCTCCCCGATTTTTCGTTCCGAGCCGATATCCACTGCACCACAACGCACATGTTTATGTAATTATGATATTAACTTACATTCGTATGTATAATGTAATGCTCCAGGTATAATTGTACTTGTACCTGTAGTGGCATTCACCCTGGGTGGGTTTAACCAGCTTCTTCCTTAAATGTTTCGTAAGACAATTTGGCTCCACAAATGCTCCCTGACCGCATGTGGTGAGAATATTTTCTCGCCCTAGGTTGCCAATTTTTATTGGGTAGACTGGTTGCCAACCAAGGCTCTATAAACCAGTCTGCCCTGCTTACGGCATATCACGTTGAATACACCGGTTCTTGTTCGATCACCGAAGTTAAGAAACGTTGAGCCTGGTCAGTACTTAGATAGGTGCCCACTTGGGAATACCAGGCACTGTAAGCGTTCAGTGACGGATGTGCGTTGTGGTGCAGTGGATGTCGGCTCGAAAAGAGAATCGGTGAGCAGAGTTCGAATTCCAGTTGAATACCCTGCATTTACTTCAGCACTGGTACCCTTGGGAAAGGTATTAATCTGTCCCTTCCCTCCAGTTATGGGTTAAATCACAGGATGGGGCCTGGAGGCAACCCATCTAGTGTTGGTGTCACAATAAAAACACCCTTATTAGCCCCGGCAAAGCATCAAGTATTCAGCTATTTGACAAGATTATGAATTTTGCTGCAAACTGCGCCAGGGTTCCAAATGCACAGGGAATACTGGAGGAGTGTAGAGAGTTCTATCTCGGCCAATGGCCGCAAGACGACGACGATTTACCCATAGATGGGGAGAAGAGATAGATTCATAACTATCCCATATATATATATATAGCCGAAAGCTTAGAACAAACTAAATAAAAAATTATCCAAATGTTGGAGAATTTTCGTCTTTATTTTCAACTAAAATTAAAGCCAAAATACGACGTTTAGAACGGCTCATGATAAGCATTCATTGTCTCTTATATTTAACAGTATATGTTTAGAAAAAAAAAATATATATATATATATTCAGTTAGATAGGTGTGAGTTTGTGACCCTGGGTTTCACGCTTTTGCGATCGTCAGACAAACTTATTAATTTTTTAAAATATTGGATATATGTAGGGCTGCATATCTTGGTGTATTTTTGTGGAAGTGGTAAGAAAATTGGGAGGAAAACTTGTCGTCATGACGTCTCTCATACAAACGCAGACATAGATAAACACTTGTACACCCATTGACGTACGCAGAGATACATTCACGCGCGCGTTCGTCCAGCGGGGCTCACACAAATATAAATATATGTGAGCAGTATAGTTTTTACTATAGCATGTAATTGAATACAATGAATTTGCCCGCAATTCGAACTCGGCTCTCCGAATCCTCAATCCGAGCAGATATCCATTACTTCACCGTGCCTCCAGGTAGCGGATTCCTGAATAATACATTCTTCTTCTATAGTCCGTATCTCTTCAAGAAATCAAGCTACACATTTTCCTATCCTTTGCAATTTTTCTTTGTTCACCATTCTTTCCTTTGTTAGGTAGGCTACTCGCTGTTTCCCGCTGTGCCTCCTGACTTCAGTATCCTCTGTGAGGGTTCGATTCTCGACTGAAATTTCTGATTCTAAATTTATCTTATCTTTTTGTTTCGATTTTTCAAAAAATTTCACATGTTCAGTCTAAGCTATTCTCAGCATCCTTCTGTAGAACCACATTTCTTATATGACATAGCTGTTATCCACTTTTCATTGTTTCTGATTAAATTCCTTTTTTTATTACATGATTTGACTTATGGAAGGGATATTCTTCTATACATTCATTTTTCATCACCCTCAGAGCGTGGGTAATCATGGCTCTCCACAACAACCTATCATTTGTAGGTCTTACTCTAACCTGAGTTTTTAATATCCTTTATTATCCTTTCAGCGACCTGTTTTGCCATCCATTTGTGCAAAGAGGTTTGCTAGGTTACTGTTTCCCTTTTGCCTTTTATATTCTCAGTGAGTGTTAGACTTTCGAAGTATTTTTAGGATCTACTTTATTTTTAACGGAATTTTCTTGATTTTTAATTATTTGCTTATCTGTTAGAAGGCATCTTTCGCCACGGATACAAGTCGACAGATTCTTATTGGTGAGTTCTTTATAAAACGCATCCGGGCCTGAATAGACCCCATGACCAGATTCTCCTGATTTGTTCAACGATTTCCTAAAAAAGAAGTCACCCTCGGGGCATCAAATACAACGTTTTGTCGACTTGCCAGTCATTACCTTGCCAAAGATACTTGGCGATAATAATTTGCTTTTAAGTCAGATATGGCTGTTCCATCGACTCTTGGACAGAGGAAAAAAATCTAATCTATATTTTAACAAATACAAATACATAGTTTTCATGTTTGTTTGTTTTGTAACCCAAAAATAAAAGAAAGATAAAAAGGAAATTAAGAAAATAGATAGATATACAGATAGAGACATACATACATACATAAGAAGAGACTGGATAGATAGATAGATAGATAGATAGATAGATAGATAGATAGATAGATAGATAGATAGATAGATAGATAGACTGAGCTGAACACATGACCTGACATAAATATATATATACAGATAAGAAGAGACTGAGATAGATAGATAGATAGATAGATAGATAGATAGATAGATAGATAGATAGATAGATAGAAAAACAAAATGAAATCCATAGACATGAACAAACTGATATATGTGTGAATTGTATTAGTTTAATAAACATTTGTTTCTCTTTTTCCCTTTTCTTTATTTTAATTCTTTGTCTCTTTCTTCCATAATTATATCCTTCACTTTCCTTAAAGCCTCCTTTTTTTTTCTGTCTCTCTTTTCTTGCTCATTCACGTTTATTATATTTTGTCTCTTTTCAACTGCTTTCTCTCTCTCTCTCTCTCTCTATATATATATATATATATAGAGAGAGAGAGAGAGAGAGAGAGAGGAACGAAAATCTAAGGGTGAGTGAGCCAACAATCTACCACGGTTTCGCTTAACAGCTCGTCAGTGAAAATTACTCTACTTTCGCGTTGGGTGCTTTGTGTACTCTGCTTTCGTATTGAGCTCTTTATTGTTAAGGTTTCGTCTTGGGGTTTTTTTCTTTCTCACGAATGCTTGACTTTTTGTTCAGGTATTTCGTTTGTTTCTTTTTTTTTTCTTCCCCTTCTTTTCCCTCTGGGTTAGTTCCCGGGGGTTTGCAAGACGTTCTTAGTTGTAGTTTAATTATTGATAATCTTGATGGAATTAGTTTTGTCGATATTGGTATTATAACTATTATTATATATATATATATATATATATATATATATATATATATATAATATTGGTATTATAACTATAATTAATATCAATATATATATATATATATATATATATATATATATAATATTGGTATTATAACTATAATTAATATCAATATATATATATATATATATATATATATAATATTGGTATTATAACTATAATTAATATCAATATATATATATATATATATATATATATATATATATATAATAATTGGTATTAATAACTATAATTAATATCATATATATATATATATATATATATATATATATATATATTTCTCCTCTATGAAGAGAAAGATGCGGGACTCTTGCATAATGACCGACTTCTTTTCCTTCTTTAATGTTTGCTGCTCACACTGCCGTTTAAATACTTCGAGACGCTATTCTATATGCTTTTTTCTTATTTTGTATTTTGTATAAATATCGTCTTAAATCACAATGGGTTAAAGAAGAAAAAGAAGAAAAATTATAAAAATCTGCGTATGGAACCTCAGCTCAATTGATACAAATGGAGACTTCATTGTAAGTTAATACATGAGGAGATATCGCATCTGAACAGGTTTATTTTTATTTATATTTTGGTTAAGATAAAATAAGGCTTTTTTTTTTTGTTATTTCCAGCGCCTAAAGTAACGTGTGTTAATGGATATTCACCAATCTCGACAGATACCATACTGATATCATTCTAGTCTGGTCATTCTAGTCTAACTGTTTCTGAAACATTTTTAGTGTCTGTTTATTTCAAGCTGCTCATGTCTAAAGAGGCACTAACCATGGCCCAGTGGGTAAAAGGGTTGGTTATATCCAGTGACTTTACCCAAAGAGTTGTGAATACAATACCCGGTAAACAAAAACTTACAGTTGAGTTAAAGAAAGATAACTAAGATCCGGAAGTGGCATGACTCATGGAACGAGAACAATCTACTCGAGTGATCGAAATTCCAATCACTTGAAGAAGGTCGGAATTTATAAATGTCTTGATTATGAAATAAAATATGAGGACAGTTGTCCAAATAATGCAAGTAATGTAAACACACAAAGATATATATTTGCCTGTTTATGCTGTAAATTCTCTTTGAGACATGTCAAATTAAATAAATTACATACATTATATCTCTTTATTTTTAATAAACTCCGTTCATAATAACGAGTAATCTTTCGTGTATTATAATTGAAAAATGTAAAAAGGGCGCTGTAACTTTTAAAGTTGATTTTATTTTCCATTTCTCAAGTTCCCATATATTTTCAATCTCCTTCTGATATCATCTTCAAGGATGCAAGTAGTATTAACAGAAATAACCACAAAATTGTGTTGCTATATATTACTGTAAATTTGTTTTATGCTTTGAATGAAACGGTTGACAGTTATGCTTAGTGTTCATTAGAACGTAAAAATTATCCACTATTTTTTGTGTTGTAATGTCATCATAATGAACGTATTAAAGCATGAAAAAAACTGTTCATGTTATAAACATTTTAGAACATCTTCAGAAAGATCACAAGGACGTTAACATAAAAACACCCACCAACAGCGATGATTTTATCTTGAAGATGGCTCATGTGAGCCTTAAGCTTAGAACCAATTTAATAAAAAATTATCCAAATGTTGGAGAACTTTTGTCTTTATTTTCACCTGAAATTAAAGCCAAAATACGATGTTTAGAACGGCTCATGATTAAACACCAAGGCCATGTTGGATTTTTTTTTTTTTTTTTTTGGCAAATGGGGAGATAGCTTAGAACCAAATATTAATTTCTTGAAATGGAAGAATTCGAGTTGGTTTCACAAAGGCCTAATATATCGGGTGATCATTCTAAGAAGAAAGATTCAACACTGCAGGAATTGGAATGGATACTACGAATATTAATGAAAGAAACAAAAGAGGTGCTTTCTTTTCTGGTTTAGCTGTGTTTTTTTTTTATGTCTATGAGATTTGTTTTGAGGATAGAGAGAAAAGTCCACCGTAAGTGGCACTATGTGCGGTCAACTGTACTACAAACTGCACAGAGAATGACTGAGAACAGAGAATAGTGTGTCCTCAAAGTTTTCGACCAAAAATACATGCAGGAACACTTACCCATTTGTGACATGGCACTACAAATATCTCGATATTATGCAACTGTCGATCAAAGCAACCTCTCTAAGTGCTACCAAACAGTTTGGGTTTCTAACGACCAGTCAGAACAAGCAGTCAGGAAACTGCCAACCCCTTAACCTTAGATCACTAGTGCCCCCTAAATACGAATTTGAACGAGATACTAGATTAGCAACTAGATCCAACCCTTTTACAGTGAAACCGATAAAATGCAACCGTAACTTTTACTCCAATAGTTTCTTTCCTCGCACTTCCCGACTGTGGAATTCTCTTCCAAACGATTGCTTCCCCGACGGCTACAATCTCCAGGAGTTTAAATGTAAGGTCAATAGACACCTCCTAACACACTAACCTGCTCCCATTCTATCAAACACTCTTCCCATCTGCCCAACCCTCATCCTCGGTATCCTTACTCATCTGTCACCTTCTTCCTGACATTCCCTATGTCTAACCACTCCTTCTCTTTACCTTCCCCTATGTAGCCCCATGCGTAATAGTGGCAGTGGAATGCCTTGCTTGGGGTGAGATGATTAAAAAAAAAAGTATGGAGAGTCAGCGTCACCGGTTAGTTTGATCACCAAAAAGTTCAAACAGTTAAATCACTGCTGAACTTGTAGAAGAAAGAGTGAACCAGTAAACCATATCCTGACCAGGGAACAAGAGATGAACCTCTACTCTTGATCAATAAACATGGAAGAAGTGTGGTCGGAGAATAACTGATCCTATCTACTTCTATTAATCTTGTTGTGGATTCCGGAGGAGGAACTGCCAAAATAATGAATAACAAAAACCGGTATGGAGATAGAAAGTAGGTTATATTGAACATAAAAGAGTGCTAGACTGCTACGTGATATCAGTTCTTCAATACGGCTGTGAATGCTGGACAATATCATCGAAAATGAGGAAAAAACTGGGAGCGGCCGAAATGTGGTTCTACAGAAGGATGCTACGGATATCGTGGACTGAGCATACAAGCAACGACGAAGTGTTAGAAAGAATGGCAACAAAAAGGAAATTGATGCTGAGCATCAGGAAGAGACAACTGAAGTTCCTGGGACATGCAATGAGGAAAGAGAGCCTGGAGAACCTGATACTGACTGGACAGATAGAAGGAAGGAGAGACAGAGGAAGGCAGCGGGTAACATATTTGCAGGGTCTGATCAGGTGGATGACGGAACGGGGGTTGCCAGGAGCAACAGGAGCAAACATACTGAGAGCCACAAGGGATAGGGAGACGTGGAGATCCATGATCGCCTACGTCCTGAAGGGACATGGCACATAGAAGAAGAAGAAGAAGAAGAAGAAGAAGAAGAAGAAGAAGAAGAATATACAAACTGGAACGCGGGTTAGTCAATTCAGGAATACTATTAGTAGAAATAAATATATACAAATCTTAAAGTGCAATAGTATGTCCTGGTAACTTATTTTAGCCGAGTGTAGCTCAGAGTCTCTGGGTAACTTCGGTATCTGTCCGAAACTCTTCGGTAACTGTAACGGATCTCTACGAATTACTCTCCACTGTAAACTGCAACTACAACTGAAATTACAGCTCTTCCTCGGTTCTCTCTATGGCAGGATTATATATATACTCAGTCGAGTCCATTGTCACATACAAAAGGGGGAGATCCCACAACAAATCTGTAAAAGGAAACACATCAAATTCGAAGGAATTCATATTAAGTCATGACTTAAGGTCTGCGTTAAGAAGACATATTTAAACCCTGAGTGATTTTATTAGAATATAGACCTATGCCGTCTGAATGAGAGTTCACAGCTCACTGACAGTTATAAGTGCCGATGAATTGAAGGTATGATGGTATATTACCGCGTATAATGTATAAAATATAAATCACATCTTGGCATGACCCCAGGTCTGCCTCTACTCTGATTGGGGAGAAATTATTGAATAATAATAATAATAATAATAATAATAATAATAATAATAATCATTTTATAGGATTGAATATTTTATGATAATTGGGAGGGCATTTTGTATACAGTATTTAACGGTGTTTATTTATATATATATATATATGTGTGTGTGTGTGTGTGTGTGTGTGTGTGTGTGTGTGTGTGTGTTTGTATGTGTGTGTGTGTGTGTGTGTGTTAATGAATATATAGCCACTGACTTGAGTTAAAGAATTATAGTTACGTAATTCTCATTTTGATTGAACAGTATTGACACACCTTCAAGCATATTCTATAACTACCTCTTCTACTACTACCCCTTCAGTTTCTAAATAACCATGAATTCATCTTATATTTTGTAAATAAATAAATCACAATTTATTTTAAACTATCACTTGAAGAGAAGAGAAACAGTATTGTTTTGAAACGTGAAATTTTTGTGTAGTGATATAATACTTTTATAAACCAGTGTATTTAAAATTATTATATATATTGATTATTTAACTTTATTATTAAATTTATATTTATATATATATATTAATATTAATATCAATATAATACCAATATATATATATATATATATATATATATTTTAATTCAGATACTTCAATCCAAGAGAAAAAAGCAGGAAGGTAAATTCCAAAAAAACCCGATCCTAATGAATATTAAAAAGTTATTTTAATATTAAAAAATGATACAGGAAGAGAGCTCCATGTAATAAAATATTACAGAGCAAATATATATTAAAAAAAGGATCAATTCAAAGATGTTGAATGGCCATTTCGGTATGAAGATCCCCACGGGGGACGACACATCACCTCAGCAACAGAAAAACCTTTCAGAAACTGGAGAAAAATTAGTCTACTTTTCCTTTTTAAATAGATTGCAAAGAAATTAAAAAATAAATAATAAAATAAAATAAAATAAAATAAAAATAAAAATAAAGGGAAAGAAAAAGAAAAAGGAAAAGAAAACGAAAAAGAAAAAGAAAAAGGTAGAATAAAATCAAATAAATAAGAAAAGAAAAAAAATTGACATCGTCTGGGTTCGCAAAAAAAAGGGAGAATGTAACTAAAAATTAACAGTTTGCTCCTACCTTTTGGTAGTTGAGCTCTCTTGGTTTATTCCCGGATTTTTTCTACCAATACAACACCACCTTTCCTATGGAGAAATTTACCCCGGAGTATTCTTTGAAGAATATTCCTTTTCCTAATCTGGATTCCTTTCTCTTTCATCTTACGGAAAAAATTGAAAGTTTTGTGAGGAGGCTTCGATGGAAAGCCTACTTTTACCTGCGTTCAACGGATTCTTCTCCTGATTCTACAGAGTGCTTTGATTTGAAAACTCTAAGAACTCCACCGGTATGCAAATTTTTATACTCGTTTGAAAAAGACCTTTTTAATTTGATCCCCAAAATCAAGTTCCAGGGTACTTCAAATGAATTCCAGGATTTATTAAAGTCGAACATTAATACCTTAAAGAATTCCAAAGACCTATGGATTAAATCGGACAAATCAAATAACATTTACAAGTGTAATACCACCAATTACCTAAATATCCTTAAAAATAGTATAACTAGTCATTACAAAATAGACAGAGGTAACCTAATTTTATCGGAAATTAACTCCGATATGGCTAAATTTGCAAATGAACTAAATATTAGTGATAGAATTGGAAAGATTTCTACCAAAGAAGCTTACATTTTATTTAAGGACCACAAGCCTAATTTCCAAAATAAATTACAAACTAGACTAATTAATCCCACTAAGAGTGAATTAGGCATAGTTTCTAGGGTGGTTCTGAAGAACTTAATAGAGAAGTTACAATCTAATTTACAACTGAATCTTTGGAAGAGTTCCTTAGATACCATAAAATGGTTTGATAATATCAATGACAAATCTAAATCCACTTTCCTTAAATTTGATATTGTGGATTTCTATTCCTCTATATCAAAAAAACTTCTTGTGGATTGTTTAAACATTGCTAGGGGTTATGTTAATATTTCGGATTGTGACTATAGAATTATACTGGGAGCTAGAAAATCTATTCTCACCTTTGATAGTTCTACTTGGACTAAAGGGCCTGAAGATAGTTTTGATGTCCCTATGGGAGCCTATGATTCTGCCCAGGTAGCAGATCTAATAGGCATTTATATTTTAGATATTTTAGGTAGATTTTTAGACCCTAAACTAATAGGCCTATATCGGGATGATGGACTGATATGTATTCCCAATTCCAATGGGCCTTACACTAATAGAATATATAAGAAAATTATCAGAGCCCTAAATTTTCTTGGTTTTAAGGTTGAGGTTACTTCCAATCTCAAAATTGTAAACTATCTAGATATCACCCTTAACTTAAATGATGGTTCCTACCAACCCTTTCTCAAAGAAAATAGTTCTCCCACCTATATAAATAGTTTATCCAACCACCCCAAGAATATTATAAGACAAATACCCAAGATAGTAAATAATAGGGTTAACCAATTATCTTCCAATATAAAGATTTTCAACGCAAGCAAAGAAATTTACGATAAGGCCCTTCAGAAAAGCGGTTTTGTTAATAAGTTAAAGTATGATAAGCCTGCTATAAACCCAGAATCATCAAAAACTAAAAACACCCGAAAATGTAGAAAAAGGAAGATAATTTGGTTTAACCCTCCTTATTGTAAGCTAACTAATATAAATATTGGTAAGTATTTTCTCAGATTAATCGATAAACATTTTAATAATAATAACAATCCCTTAAATAAAATTTTTAATAGATTCACCCTAAAAATTAGTTATTCTTGCATCTCAAATATAGATAATATAATTAATTCCCACAATAAACAAATTTTAATGAACCTAAATTATACGGAAGCTAAATCCGGAATTGTCGACAAATGCAATTGTTATTCTGTGGATGCCTGCCCGGTGCAAGGCAAATGTAAATCCACCCATGTAATTTATGAAGCCCGCATTTCTCCATCTAATAACAAGGACAGTTACCGGAGCTATATTGGCATGTCCGCGGGCTCTTTCAAACAGAGGCTTTATAATCACAGGTACTCGTTTTCGAACCCTAAACAGAGATTCCAGACGGCACTATCACGTGGGTTCTTGGAAATGAAGGAGGAAGGGCAGGACCCTATAATCAGCTGGAAATTAATAGGCTCAGCTTGTACTCCTAAAAGTTTTCGTGATAGGTGTCGTCTGTGTTTATTGGAGAAGATTCTGATTTTGAAGTATCCTCATCAGGACTTACTTTTGAACTTTAGGAGGGAATTTATAAACAAGTGCCGCCATAGGGCGGATTTTAAAATTTAACTTCTAATTTTTAATTTTTAAATTCTAAATTTTTCTATAATTTTTTTAATATTTAAAAAAATTTCTTTAATTTTAATTTAAATTTTTTTTTTTTTTATGTATATGTGTATGTTTGTGTGTGGATGTGCATATTTGTATATATATGTATATATATGTATATATGTATTTATGTATGTGGGCTATATGTAATTTTGAAAAAAATTGTTTAGCTATTTAAATGCTCCTTTTCATAATATTCATTAATATGTATGTGTGTGAGTGCATATGGAATATATATATATATATATATATATATATATATGTGTGTGTGCGTGTGTGTGTGTGTGTGTATGTGTGTGCATGTATGTGTACACATATATATTATGTGTATATGAATTTTTGTATATAGGTGTGTACACACATATATATGTGTGTATGCGCATGTATATGTATATAAGTGTGTAATAAATTGAATGTATGTGTGTGTATGTGTATGTATATATGTATTCTTATTCGTAGAATTGTGTGTGTATATATATGTATGTATGTGTGTACTTCTATAGGTATGTATATAATAATTGTAATTAATTTTTTTTACCTAGTGTTGTCTTTATTTAGTTTAATTTCAAATGACCTAATTTTTTTTTAAATAATTTTATTTTAAATCCTATATCTTTTTATTCCCTTTTATTAATAATTATGCCTTTTTAAGTAAAGGCCTTTTTCTAATACTTCAACGTTTTGGGGAAATTAGGTTTTTGAATTTGTCCAGCGTCTGTAATATTTAAAAAAAATTTTTTTCTTTAGTTTCTTTCTTTTTCCCTCTCTTCCTTCTTTTATCTCTCTTACCACCTTTTTTCCGTGTTGCTTAAACTTACGTCGATTTCACACGGCTGTCTGTTAATTTTTAGTTACATTCTCCCTTTTTTTTGCGAACCCAGACGATGTCAATTTTTTTCTTTTCTTATTTATTTGATTTTATTCTATCTTTTTCTTTTTCTTTTTCGTTTTCTTTTTCTTTTTCTTTCCCTTTATTTTTATTTTTATTTTATTTTATTATTTATTTTTTAATTTCTTTGCAATCTATTTAAAAAGGAAAAGTAGACTAATTTTTCTCCAGTTTCTGAAAGGTTTTTTCTGTTGCTGAGGTGATGTGTCGTCCCCCGTGGGGATCTTCATATCGAAATGGCCATTCAACATCTTTGAATTAATCCTTTTTTAATATATATATATATATATATATATATATATATATATATATATATATATCCTAAACAGGGAACGAGGGATGAGCCTCTTCATCTGTTCAATAGACATGGGTGGAGTGTGAACCATGTGATAGTTTAGTCTATCTACTCCAATTGAAAAAAAATATTTATTAATGAAGTAAAATAATCAAGTATGTATATAGTGTTTAGAAAAGCTGCAAACACAAACAAACATTTACCATTATATTGAAAACAAATCATGCAGAGGTGATATTATATATGCAAATATGGTAGAGGAGCATCACACATGCATACGAATATATAAGTGGCCTGTCTGAAAAATAACGGAATGGGGAGTGTGAGCCCCGGGCGAAAGAGAGATAAAAAAAATTGTGTTATCGTCTAACATGATACAGGGGGTGGCATTCTGAGCTTTTGGTAACCATTCCATTATTTCTTTTTGCATGCAAGAGTTGTGGTAGGAAAAATCATTGGAGTTACTTTGAAGAACCCATGGAGTCTATTATTTTGAATTGTAATAAATTGTTGGTGACACCAACACCGTTACTTTTTAGAAAAATCTCATAGATAGATAGATAGATAGATAGATAGATAGATAGATAGATAGATAGATAGATAGATAATGAACAGAAGCTGCGATAGATAGATAGATAGATAGATAGATAGATAGATAGATAGATAGATAATGAACAGAAGCTGCGATAGATAGATAGATAGATAGATAGATAGATAGATAGATAGATAGATAATGAACAGAAGCTGAGATAGATAGAGATAGATAGATAGATAGATAGATAGATAGATAGATAGATAGATAGATAGATAGATAATGAACAGAAGCTGCGATAGATAGATAGATAGATAGATAATGAACAGAAGCTGCGATAGATAGATAGATAGATAGATAGATAGATAGATAGATAGATAATGAACAGAAGCTGTGATAGATAGATAGATAGATAGATAGATAGATAGATAGATAATGAACAGAAGCTGCGATAGATAGATAGATAGACAGATAGATAGATAGATAGATAGATAGATAGATAGATAGATAATGAACAGAAGCTGCGATAGATAGATAGATAGATAGATAGATAGATAGATAATGAACAGAAGCTGAGATAGATAGATAGATAGATAGATAGATAGATAGATAGATAGATAATGAACAGAAGCTGCGATAGATAGATAGATAGATAGATAGATAGATAGATAGATAGATAGATAGATAATGAACAGAAGCTGCGATAGATAGATAGATAGATAGATAGATAGATAGATAATGAACAGAAGCTGCGATAGATAGATAGATAGATAGATAGATAGATAATGAACAGAAGCTGCGATAGATAGATAGATAGATAGATAGATAGATAATGAACAGAAGCTGCGATAGATAGATAGATAGATAGATAGATAGATAGATAGATAGATAATGAACAGAAGCTGGAAAGATAGATAGATAGATAGATAGATAGATAGATAGATAGATAGATAGATAGATAATGAACAGAAGCTGCGATAGATAGATAGATAGATAGATAGATAGATAGATAGATAGATAGATAGATAGCTAATGAACAGAAGCTGCGATAGATAGATAGATAGATAGATAGATAGATAGATAGATAATGAACAGAAGCTGCGATAGATAGATAGATAGATAGATAGATAGATAGATAGATAGATAGATAGATAATGAACAGAAGCTGCGATAGATAGATAGATAGATAGATAGATAGATAGAATAGATAGATAATGAACAGAAGCTGCGATAGATAGATAGATAGATAGATAGATAGATAGATAGATAGATAGATAGATAGATAATGAACAGAAGCTGCGATAGATAGATAGATAGATAGATAGATAGATAGATAGATAGATAGATAGATAGATAGATAATGAACAGAAGCTGCGATAGATAGATAGATAGATAGATAGATAGATAGATAGATAGATAGATAATGAACAGAAGCTGCGATAGATAGATAGATAGATAGATAGATAGATAGATAATGAACAGAAGCTGCGATAGATAGATAGATAGATAGATAGATAGATAGATAGATAGATAGATAGATAGATAGATATTTTTATTTAAGTGTTTATAATAAAAACATAGTTTACTGCAATACAAGAGCTGCCGTGTTTCGGCATTGGTACTACTTGTTAATATAGCCGGTGTAGTAAAATATTTCACTGCCTGATGAGGTCCTAACAAGTAGTACCAAAACACGATAGTTCTTCCGTTGCAGTAACTGTTTTTCTTTCAAACACTTATAATAAAATTATTAGTATAGATATTGGTCTGCTAAGTGTCGATATATATATATATATATATATATATATATGTGTGTGTGTGTGTGTGTGTGTGTGTGTGTGTGTGTGTGTGTGAAAAGTGTATGTATATAATTATAAATATCAATATATATATAAATAGGTAATTTGTTATATATATGATATTGTTTACATATTATATATGCGTGGTACTTATTTAAAAGCGCTCAATATCAGTGATAGAGCAAACATATTCATATAGATAGGTGTTAGTTTGTAACCCTGGGTTTCACGCTTTTGCGATCGTCAGACAAACATATACATATTGAGAATGCATGTCTTAAAATGACATGTTGAAAATGGCCCTCACAAGTTTTATCAGAATTTACAGATAAATAAATAAATTATTTGTATGTATATATATATATATATGTGTGTGTGTGTGTGTGTGTGTGTGTGTGTGTGTGTGTGTGTGTGTGTGTGTGTGTGTGTGTGTGTGTGTGTGAAGGAAGAATGTATCACAAAATTAAATGAAAGATGTTTTCCTGTGACGGGTTTCATATAAATTGCCTCCAAAACTGTTCTTGATACATAAAAAAGATATATCGTTATCCCATATATATGACTGATTGATTCATTGGTTAATTGTGAATAGCTGTATGCAAATAAATATCACTTACCTGAGAAGAAAATATCCCAAATTAAATGTAGACAGCACACCGGAAACAGGTGGAATTAAAATGAAAGAGAAGAAAAAATAGAAAACATTAATAACATGAGATAAACATTTTTGTGTCAGTGGTTGAAAAATATTTATTTAAATACATAGATTGTAACCTATGACCTCCACCAGTAATTATATTTTTTGTGGGTACAAAGTATTTCTGATAAATATGTAATTTTTGTTAACACATTTAGACTGGATAAAGTCACTGACTTTCGTTTTCATTTTGAGTTTATTTCTGAAATAAAACAATTAGTAGCGCAATTACATTATGCGTATAAAAATCCTGCAGACGATACAGTGCAGCTGGCACATGAAAGAAAACGTAAGACTTTCTATAGAATGCAGTTTTAAAAAAGCGTAAAGGAATGACTACATATAAACTACAATAAAACAGAATGCATGGTAATTAGTAAAAAAAAAAAAAAAGGAGCCCAAAGTGCCAATTACAAGTTGGGGATACTAAAATTAAACTGCTGCAAAAATTTAAATATCTTGGAAGATTTCAAACGGAAGACGGAATGTACAATACGGAAATCCGAAGGCGAATTGGCATGGCCAAAGATGCTTTCCAGAAACAGAGTAGAGTAATAACAAAAAGAAAAAATTCGCTGAAAACAAAGAAGAGAGTACTTAGTATAAATCGAAACGAAACTTGAAAGCCAAAATAATGTACACTATCTTGTTTAAGTAGACCGCAAAAGTAGCCAGCATAATACTTCAGTTAGTAACAACAAAAAATAAAAATAAAAATAAAAAAAAAAGATAAAAAAAGACCGATTAGTCCTACCTAGCACGCAGAAAACAAACTGAAAAAAGTTGAGTGGAAAGTTTGGAAGATATCACCAAAATAATTCAACTCTATTTTTTCTCAGATATTGTAGACGAGTTGTGTTGTCTGTCCTTCAATATGGCAGCGAATGCTGGACGATCTCATCAAAGATGAAGGAGAGACTTAAAGCAATAAAAATGTTCTACAGGAGGATGCTGAGTATACCATGGAGCGAACATGTGGGTAACCAGTCAATTTTGGACAGGATGGAAACAAAAAGAAAACTGATACTTAACATCAGGAAAATAGAGATTAAGTTTCTGGGATATTTAACGAGGAAGGAGAGCTTGGATACGAATACTCACAGGATATATAAAGAGCAAAAGAATCCGGGAAAAGCAAAAGCGTAACATACTTAATGTACTTTAGCTAATGGCTGGCGGAGCAAGGTTTGAGAGGGATAACAAGAGAAGGGATGATAAAAGCCACAAGGATTAGGGAGATGTGGAAGGCCATGATCGCCTACGTCATGAAGGGACACGGTACATAGAAAAAGTCCTGTTTAATCAATAACTCTTGCTTTAATTTCTTTCCTTACTGCCGCATCAAGTTAAAATGCCGGTTCCCGGAAGACCACCCAAGTTAAGAAACATCGAAACTGGTCAGTACCTAGATCAGTGACCGCTTGGGAATAACACGTCACCCAATAAATCCCAGGCCTAACTAATAAAACAACTTTTAGACACAATTCGACTTTATTCATCGACATAGTCTCTTTCTAGAGTGATACACTGATTCCAACGCTTCTCTAACTATTCGATGCTTTTTTTGTAGAACGATTTATCTTTGTATATTGATTCTAATACGGAATTGATCCTCCACTACTACCAAATTAAAAAATAAATAGAAAACAAATCAATCAATGAAATACTGATTAGCTACGCAGACATGTCTTTCAGATTTATTTACATTCTCTATAATATAAATTGTACAGAAACTATGGTGGCCATAAAGTGAGAGATCAGTTTATATATTAATCCTAATGCAGAATTGATCCCCCACTATTTTCAAATTAGAATACAAATAGAAAACACATCAATCAAACAAATACTGATTAGCTACGCAGACATGTCTTTCAGATTTATTTACATTCTCTATAATATAAATTGTACAGAAACTATGGTGGCCATAAAGTGAGAGATCAGTTTATATATTAATCCTAATGCAGAAGTGATCCCCCACTATTTCCAAATTAGAAAACAAATAGAAAACACATCAATCAAACAAATACTGATAGCTACACAGACGTGTCTTTCAGATTTATTTAAATTCTCTGAAATATAAATTGTACAGAAACTACCGTGGCCATAAAGTGAGGGATCAGTTTATATATTAATCATAATGCAGAAGTGACCCCCCCCCCACTATTTCCAAATTAGATAACAAATAGAAAACAAATCAATCAATCAAATACTGATTAAGTGCACAGGCATTTCTTTTAGATTTATTTAAATTCTCTGGAATATAAATTTTACAGAATGTACCTTGATTATAAAGTGAGGGATCAGTTTATATATTGATTCTAATATAGAACAGATTTTCTAATGTATTTTCATATTGTACTTTCTTGTTTTTCAAATTCTGATTAGGTATGAATCCACCTCTTCTATCTCCAGTATCTCCAAAAAATTGAATTTTTTGTATCTGTCGTGGGGAGTTACCCACTTAATAACGGACTCTTCTTTGCCTATATTAACCGAGAGTTAATTACTCTCGAGGACAAAGCCGGGGCGACAGAGACACTGGTTTCCAGTACGACTTCAGTTCAGCTCAGCCTAGTCTGTCTGTCGGTCACTTGTAACCAAGCTATTATAACTCTTTCTCTTTGTATCTATTTGTATCTGTTTGTATCTCTTGTTGACGTAATATATGTTCTTGACCAACCAACGTGTTGACTCATTATTTTATTGTCCCATACCGGGTCCATATCAGTATCTAAAAATATTTTTCCCTCTTTAGATAATCCACGTCGGATAATTTCTATCTTTATGTCCAGAAATGAAAAAATATACACGAAAACAAGATAAGTTAAATGAAAAGTTAATCGGTTGTCAGTCGTTTTTAATTAAACTTGTATAAAAGGGGGGTTGTTGCCCATATACACAATATCCTTATTTAGATCATAGCTGAAATTAAGCGATTGGATGTTGAAACGATAAAGCGTTTTATTTGCTATCGCATGCACCATCCAAAGGCTGATGTTGACCATTTGTGTGTGTCCGAAGGAGGCAGAGGATTAGTTCCACTAGAACTATCTTACAACACTACAACAATCGGTTTTTGTTACGTCAGATAACAGAATTATGTGAAATAATACAAAACAACGTAATAGTATAAAAGTAGGAGTATTGACAGGAAAGAGAAGTATTTACAAGAGGTGAGGATTAGTAGAATACAGAACAAGGTAATTAGTATACAGTATCGTCGTAGAGACGTGATAGATTGACTAGTAGAACACTTCCGGTGCAATACCGGAAATACCCGACTGACACGCTCACTCGACTTCCTTACTCGACTTCCTTCCTCGAGGTATAATCACTACTATTTTATATAGTGATTCGAATAGTCCATTTCCGTGGAAAGGTGGAGAGCGCCCCAACAGTATTCAAAGATACACAGAAACTAGAGAAGACTCGGTGATGATCTGCGTCAAAGAAAATGAAAGAAATAAGAAATTGCATTCAGTCATAAAAGAAGCCAAAAAAGTCAAAAGGGAATTTCAAATGGAGATAGGCTTAACTATCGCCCGGTTCACACTCCACCCACGTCTTTTGAACAGGTGAAGAGGCTCATCCCTTGTTTCCTGTTTAGGATGTGGTTTCTGGCTTTCTCTTTTCCAATCTTTTACTCTTATTTATTTATTTTTTCTCAATTGGAGTAGATAGACTAAACTATCGCCCGGTTCACACTCCACCCACGTCTTTTGAACAGGTGAAGAGGCTCATCCCTTGTTTCCTGTTTAGGATGTGGTTCCCGGCTTTCTTTTTTTCCTATCATTCTACTCTTAAGTAGCCCCATACGCATCAGTGGCGTCACCGCCTTGCTTGGGGTGACATGATTAAAAAAAAATGAAAAATTGCGAGTAAAACATAATACAGCGGCGAAATGCTTCAATGGATACAGAAACGATGGCAAGATAGACCGCTTCATGGTCAATATTCTGCCGGTAACAAACAAGCCGGTGTAGACAAACCCCGTACCCATCAGAGGTTACGTAGTGCAGGGTTAAAAGATGAAATCGAAGTTTGTTTTTTTTTTAATCGTTTCACCCCAAACAAGGCGGTATCGCCACTGATGAACAGGGGGCTACATAAGAGTAAAAGTTTAGACAAGAGGAGAGTGAAGAGAAAGACGAACCAGTTACAGTTTTTTTAATAGATGGATTGATAAGATTTGCTTGTATTTTGCTACATTCATCCTTCCTTCGATGACTTCCATTTCTCATATTGGATATTAGAGTAGCGAGTGATGCCAGCTCTTACGGCACAGGCGCCTGTATATTACATTAACTTCCGAAAGGAACGAGAAAACCGATAGCGAATGCTTCCCGATCTTTGCTTTACAAAAAGCGACCTTAAATCATGACACTTCCATCGCCATATTTAACTATTGCTGTGGTGTTTACTGGTTTGTATTCAATTCCTTCTTTCCTCCATACTTGCGTGCACGTTTCTCCCGAAAAGCTCAATTTTTATTTTATCTGACCAAATAACTTTCTTCTAGAATTCATCTGATTTAGGCTTACGGCCATATCACGTTGAATACACCGGTTCTCGCTCGATCACCGAAGTTAAGCAACGTTGAGCCTGGTCAGTACTTAAATGGGTGACCGCCTGGGAATATCAGGTGCTGTAAGCGTTTAGTGACGGATGTGCGTTGTGGTGCAGTGGATATCGGCTCGGAAAGAGAAATCGGTGAACCGAGTTCGAATTCCAGTTGAATACCACTGCATCCATTTAAGCACTGGTACCCTTGGGAAAGGTATTAATCCTGTCCCTTCCCTCCATTTATGGGTTAAATAACAGGGTAGGACTTCGGGACACTGGCCTTAAAAACAAATCCCAATGAATCTTGATACTCGAAAAGAAAAATGTATTACTAGACACAAAAACTTATATAAAACAACAAAAATAAATTGTCGAAAGAAAAAAGGAATTACCAGCAATAAATGACCCGCCGAGGTTGATCTGCCATACAAACAATCATCTGATTCATGTTAATACTTTTTAACGCATTTTAAACAGTCTTGCATAATGTGCGTTGTGGTGCATTGGATATCGGCTCGGAAAGAGAAATCAGGGAGCCGAGTTCGAATTCCAGCTGAATTCATTGCATTCACTTACGCGCAAATACCCTTGGGAAAGGTATTAATCCGTCTATTCCTTCCAGTTATGGGTTAAATAACAGGACAGATGGTTCTATAGCATTGGTCGGCAACCAGTCTACCGCAGAAAGCAATGGCAACCTACTTCGGGATAATCTTCTGCCCAGTCAGTCATGTCTCTTTCGAGACATCATCGCCCAAACGTGTATAACGTATGGCACTTAACTAACTAACTGCATATATTTACGTTTTAATAGTGGAGTCTTTCTTGGTGATCTTGAACACAGACCTGTAATATTCGATGATCTTTTAATTGTATTTTTACTTAATTCAATTTCGGCATTTTTCAAATCGTTCTTAATTTCTCTTCTCGCCAAAAATGGTTGTTTCTTTACGTTCCAGGATATATATCATTCAGCAGCCTCGTTTAATTTAAGCGGGCGACCACTCCTTTGAATAATTTCCGTGGTATCATATTTTTCCAATTTCCAACAACAGCACCCACAGACAAATATAAACCTTGAGCAATTTTTAGATACCTCTTAATATCTTTGTACAGCTTTATAATCTATCGCATATCATTTGACAATTGTTTGTTTTTAAAATTTTTAATAAGTTTAGATAGTGGAACAGTGTATCAGGCCATTTATCACTATGTGCCGATTGAGTGGCGTGCTTGGTTAATACATATATTGAAGACAAACTGTGATTGGTTGAAGTACCAACGACAAAAGTAATTTTAAAATTCCCTTTTTACTGTATTATTTGTATAGGTGTTAAATACTTATGTCAGTCAGTTATGTGGCATACGTGATACACGCTTGGGCGATCATGTCTCGTCAGTTTGTTTGACGATCGCAAAAGCGTGAAACCCAGGGTTACAAACTCACACCTATCTATATGAATATGTCAGCTCTATCACTGATATTGAGCGCTTTCAAATAAATACCACGCATATGTAATATATAAATAATATAATATATATAACAAATTGCATATATATATATATTGATATTTATCATTATATACATACACTTTTCACACACACACACACACACACACACACACACACACACACACACACACATATATATATATATATAACTTAGATACAAATTAGGTGTACTGGTTATGTTGTAAGAATGAATGAGCATAGGCTGACAAAAAAGGTGCTGTATGGACAGCTACCAAACTCCAAGCATTCAATTGGACGTCTACTCTTACACTACAAAGACAAATTGTAAGACAATTTTAAACGTCTAAACCTTTTTCTGAAAACTCTTGAAGTTTAAGGATCAAACCGAAAGAAGTGTTGTAAGACATTCCTCAATAAATTGAAGTGTTTCAAAGACAGTGGACTGAAGTGATCAACTTCGTCAAGCTCGGAAGCAGAGACGCCTTCAAAACCCTGATTCAACAAATTTCATCTTTCAGTGTCGATTGGTCGACCGCAGCAGCGTTGGGCTAATATCGCACTCAAAAGAGCACAAATGGAATATTTTCCCTTTACCAGATTTTCCTCAGAATTACATGAAGCAAGCATGCATAAGTGTAAAATGAAGGACGAAGCCCAACATC